>CM076581.1:1230785095-1231165314 GCA_034641835.2 Pinus albicaulis
CCCCGTTGAGCCCCAAGATTTTTCTTTCTTCCATCATACTTCACTCCATTTTATTTTTTCCATTGTTATCCTAGGCCCAAATGATTAATGAAATTAGTTAAAATTACTTTAAGAATGGATATCATGGCTAACTTGCTAAGTTTTGTGATTTTGTCATTATAATGCATTTTGAACTGAAACTAGCTACAGAATGCAGACATTCCGTAGCTAGTTGCCAATTCTGTAGCTGTCTTCACGTTCAAGCATGTTCCAGGTGTCCTCTCAGGAAAAGCCACACATGGGTGTATTCCACATCATGTCCTCAACGTTTGTTGCTCACCATGAAGAATGAATGGAATTCTGGACGTGGTTTTGTACGTGGGAACTCACACAAGGAGGCAGACTCCTAATAGGACAAGGACAGTCCAGATGTCCTTTGTCACTTTACGCTGCCATCTTTAGAGTTCTAGTACGATTTTGATATGAAAATACAATGATCCCCGTATTATCTCAAGTTATGTTATGAATATTTGTTATAAATGTACTCGGGAAACCGAGAGACAGACTCTAGATTTTGATTAAATTTCGTGGACTGACTGCTATATTTCTGAAGACCGAGAATACTCTGTTTTAATTTATTTTCCTTTAATGAAGAAGACAACATTTCTTTGAACACGTTGAGTTGATCTTGAGTTAGATTTTATGCTACTCTGGTGGTAGAGGGCCCCTGCCTCCTGAGCGGCTTTACTTTCGCAATTTAGATAATTATCTTAGTTCGTTTTCAAGTTTTTGAAGTTTACGTTCATAGTTAATTTCATTAGTCATTATAGCTATAATTGTTCTAAGAAACCCTTCCAAAAAATCATTACAATGAATGAGAAATGGCTGTAGTGTTATAGATTTTATTTGCAATTCCTTTCATTCATTATCACAGTTGAACTTAATCTAGTAAACTCTTCCAAGAAATCATTATGATGACTAAGGCATGACTGTGATACTGTAGGTTTCAGTTGCTTGTTTACACTAAGTAGCATAGCTGATCTTAGTCTTAAAAAAGCTCTTCCAAAACATCATAACAATGAGTAGGAAATATCTGTGGTGTCTTAGTTTTTGATTGTATTTGCTTTCAGTAGTTATATTTGTATTCAAATGCATTGAATTGTATAGCCAGGATTGTTCTAATAAGCTCTTCCAAAATACCATTCATGATGAACGAAATAGGCTGTAGAATCCCATAGATTAATTGCATGATAACTTAGTTAGAGTACTCCAGAGGTAATTTCATTTAATTCATATTCTGTCATTTCGTTTCAAGTTTGATAATGGCTTTTTAGAGCAATGTTCACTACAGACTAGTAGCACTCTAGTTCAGTTCTAGCTTAGCTCACTGTATTTACATTCCAAGATTAGTTGCCATCCATTGCATATTAAATTGCATTAGTTGTTAAACTTAAATACCACGGTCTTCATTATTTACAAAACTTCTTTTGTTCTAAACCTATATTAACTCATAATTATCTGAACAGAAGATAGTATCAGTATAAGGCCTGGAGTACTTTTGCAACCTTTTTACCATTTCACAAACAAACCTTTCCTCAAAAGACTATTCTAAAAGGAAATCTGTAATTTTTGAGTGAGATTTAGTGGTGTTAAACTAAGTTGCAGAATAGAATTAGGAGCTAGTTTTAGAGTAGAGATATTATGATGTTACAAATGTTCTTTTCCAAATATTTTTAAACAAACCTTTAATCATGGATGAGATGTTGTATCATTATAAGTTGATTGTTTAATTGTTTAGTTAGGATAATTTTTACACTTAGCTGCCCATTTCTCAAGCTCTTCCAAAATATCTTTAATGAAAGAATTGGACAAGTTAAGTTCATGTTGTGATTTATTTTCTTGAAGTCATTATCAAGGTTTGTATTTTTCTAAGTCATAGTTTAGGTTTGGTTCTGTCTCAGTATTTTCATTTGTCATTTGTCATCAACAAATTAGGCTTCACTCTGTTTTTAACCAGTAGTTTCTTTCCACCAGCATTTAGTTCTTTCCCTTGTGAACATAAAACCATAAAAATACCAAAAACATCATAAAACACTAGACACAATGTAGTAAGAAACAAACACCTAGGCACATACAGTGCACCACACTTCAGCAGTTTACCAACCCTGGTTGACAATTAAATGAGCTCAATTTAGGAGACTAGGTTGAGCACAAACATTTTGGCGTCGTTGCCAGGGAAGTGAAAACTAGGTAACCTTTGTTTATTAACTCCCAAAAACAATGATATGCATAGAGAGAGAGACTCAAGGGGTAGATTCATAAGAAGCAGAAGCAGAAGTTTGATTCCTAGAACACCACTTGTTTCACCTAGACCAAGAGCTAGTACACCTTCAACTGAGACCCACATTCCATCCTTTACTGATCCTAGAATTCTAGAAGACCTAAGATCAGACATTCCATTAGAGATACCTTCCACTTCATCCACTGAACCTGTCTTAGAAGAAGATCCAAGGACTCCTGTTAGGGACACAAACTTTTCCACTTCCACAGTAGAATCAACCATGGAAGAAGAAGGAGGAGGAGGAGTCTTTAATGGAGAACACACATTATTTGGAGGGGGTAGACGTAGAGGTAGAGGTGCAGAAGGAGAAGGAGGTAGAGGAAGAGGTAGAAGAGAAATGGGAAGCTCTTTTGGGTTCCCTATAATAGATGAAGAAACCAATACAACCATGAAAAGCATTTCACCCTCTGTTCTTCCAAACTTCTATGGACTTAAAACTGAAGATCCTGAAACCTTCCTATTTGAATTTGAAATCCTGTGTAGAACTTATGACTACTTATAAGATGCTCAAAAACTTAAACTATTTCCTTCAACATTGAAAGGAGCAACATTGAAGTGGTTTATGAGTTTGATCAACAGTTCTATTAGGACATGGGAAGACATGAAACAAGCATTTCTAGAGAGATATTTGGATTATTGTATGCCGGTCAATCATAAGGAAGAAGTGTTTAAGATGGTACAAAAAGAAGATGAAAACTTGGAATATTTGTTGGAGAGATTTCATTACAACATCAAAAGAGCAAAAATGGAAAACTTAGATCAAGACACCTTAAAAGCTCTTTTGTTGAAAAAAATTAGGGATGAATGGTTGGATATCCTTAACATGATGGGAAAAGGGGATATATCACAGCTCACATTACCTAAAATATCTGAGTTATGTATCAACCTTTCAAGAGGGAAATCTAAAACTGTAAAAGGTCCAAGAGATCCTGCTCTTGCAAGGGCAAGTAAGTCTGCTTCTGGGACAGTAAGTAGGTCAGAAATAGGACATATTCTTGATGATTTCAAATCTAACATCTTAGGGAGTCTTAGTGAACAAATAGACACCCTTAAATTACAAAACAAGCAAAAATATGAATCTGATGCCTTAACAATATTTTGTCCCAAATGTAGAAAGAAACATGCCTTGAGAGAGTGCCCTTTGGATGTAAAAGTTGTAGAGACCTGTGTCATTTGTTCTGAAAAACATGAGACCAAGAGTTTTCCTTCCATTCCTGGTCTCAATGCTGTCTTTCAAGAGGAAACTCCTACAAATTCCACAGAATCTCTCAATTTTGTCTCTAGAAGGCCTTGGCAAGGACCTCAAACACAAGGATTCCATGATCAAATGTATAACCAACCTCCAACTTGGAATTCTTGGCAGCAACCTTGGCCTCAATTTCAAAATAAATCACAAGCTTGGGCACAAGGAGCACAAAGTCCCTATGGAAGATACTCTCAGTACTATCAATATCCACCATCCTATCCACCATACCCACATTTTTCTCCTCAAAATCCTCAACAAAATTTTCAACAAAATCCTCAACAACATCATCAGAACCTACCACATCAAAATCAACCACTTCCATTTCCATTTCCTCAAAAATCAAATCAGTTGCCTGCTCAACCCATACCAAACCCCAACAATAAAAATCCTCAGAACACATACATGATAGAAGGCCAACAGTTTCCAACTTATTTAATTACTCCTTTAGACCTTAGTAATGTTCAACTTAGGTCTGGAAGAATACTTGAAAAGAGGAAACCTTCTGTGATCATACATGAACAAGATAACTCTGAGGAAGATTCTCTACGGGTAAATAAAAGTCTTGAGGAAGACACATCTTTTCAAGACCCAAACACTGAAAAATTAAAGCAAAAAGAACCAATAATTTCAACTCCTGTATTAGAGCAGCCATCAACATCTACTTCTATACCTCCCTTTCCAAAAAGATTACAAATTGATAGAGGTGTAGAAAAACAAATTATGGTGCCTAATTATGATTTCCTAGATGAGCTGAGAAATGTTTTCATTAAAATTCCATTATTACAAGCCATCAAGGAAATTCCAATTTTAGCCAAAACAATAAAGGAGTTGAACATGAAGAAAACAAGAAAAAGAATAAGAGAAACAGAAAAAATTCAACTGGCAGGAAAAATAGCAGACATTATGATGGGAAAGATTGCTATTCCAAAGTATCTTGACCCAGGAAATCCAGTTGTTAAAATTCACATCAATGGAATTGAAATCCAAAACACACTCATTGATTTAGGAGCAGCAATCAATATCATGAGTAGACAAATCATGGATAAGCTGAAACTTCCTAATCTTCTCTTTACACCCACATTATTACAATTAGCAGACAGATCTGTGATCAAACCAGATGGGGTAATAGAAGACATTCCAGTGTCCCTAGATTCTTGGGAGTACCCTGTGGATTTCATGATCCTAACTCCTAAGAATAATCTAGGAGGACATCCTGTTATATTAGGAAGACCTTGGTTGGCTACAGTTGATGCTTTCATTAGTTGTAGATCCGGTGATATGTACATCTCTGATGGTAGTTCAACTAAGAAATTCACTTTGTATCCTCCAGCTAGGACAATTATAGATTTAGATGATACTCAATGGATAGAGGATGAAGAAGACTTACAACCTCTCTTCACAATTTCAGAAATTAGTGAAGATAATAAAATTCTGAATACTCTAGAAAAATTTGAATCCTCTTCAGAATACAAACATGAACCATTTCAAGAGGGATCCAACATTGAGTTTTTGTCATCAAGGCAGATGTCTCTTCATTCTATGGATAAATTTGGCAGCTCTACAAGTGAGATATTTCCAGGGAAAACTTTGAACATAAACAAGAACCTAGAAAAATCTCAACAAGAAGAGTTAGTCAAGATATTACAGAGACATTCTTCTGCATATGCATGGGAGTACACTGATATGAAAGGGATAAGCCCCAAGACTTGCACTCATCACATCTACATAGAGGAAAATTGTAAATCAATCAGACAACCTCAAAGACGGATGAATCCAAATCTTAGGGAGATTGTTAAAGAAGAATTGCAGAAATTGTTGAATGTCAACTTTATCTATCCTATTTCAGATAGTCAGTGGGTTTCTCCTTTGGTAATTGTGCCAAAGAAAAATGGTAAATGGAGGGTATGTATTGACTACCTAGAATTAAACAAAGCTACTCTTAAAGACCATTTTCCCTTACCTTTCATAGATCAAGTGTTAGATACATTAGCTGGCAAAAAGTACTTCTCATTCCTAGATGGGTTTAGTGGTTACAACCAAATCCAAGTAGCACTTGAAGATCAAGACAAGACCACATTTACCTGTCCTTGGGGTACCTATGCTTACCGAGTATTTCCATTTGGATTATGCAATGCACCTGCAACATTCCAAAGGGCAATATTAGGAATTTTTTCAGATCTAATACATGATTGTGTAGAGGTATACATGGATGATTTCACAGTTTATGGAAACACATTTGAAGAAGCTTTAGCAAACTTGGAAAAAGTTTTAAAGAGATGTCAAGAAGAAAATCTTTCACTTAGTCATGAGAAATGTTTCATGATGTTTACTGAAGGTATTGTTTTAGGGCATCATATTTCAGGGGATGGGATTAGAGTTGATGAGTCAAAAGTTGAAATCATCTCTAACTTATCTATTCCAAGTTGTCAAAAAGATGTTAGGAGTTTTCTAGGATTTACAGGATATTATCGGAGGTTTATAGAAAACTTCACCAAGATAGCATCTCCACTCTTCAAATTACTTACCAAAGATTGTGAATTCAAATGGAATTCCGATTGCCAGTTAGCCTTTGAAACCCTGAAAACAAAAATTTCTGAAGCACCTATTTTAAGGGGACCTAACTGGAAGTTACCTTTTCATATCTCAACAGATGCCTCTGATACAGCTCTAGGAGAAGTATTGGAACAAAAAACCTGATTCCTTATGCCATCTACTATACCAGTAAAAATTTGACTCCTGCAGAGTTAAACTATACTTTAACTGAAAAAGAGTTTTTAGCTGTTGTTCATGCCATAAATAAATTCAGACACTATATAACAGGCTATGAAACTTTTGTTCACACTGATCATTCTGCAATTAGATACTTAATGAACAAATCAATTACTAATGGCAGAGTCATAAGATGGTTATTTCTTTTACAAGAATTCAACATTATCATTCTAGATAGGCCTGGAAAACAAAACACAGTAGCTGATTTCCTATATAGACTCCAAAACATCAAAGATGACACTCCAGTTGAAGATCAATTTCCTGATGAATATCTTTTTGCAATTTCTACTCAAAATCCTTGGTTTGCTGACATTGCTAATTATTTAGTTTCAGGAAAAGTTCCTTCAATAATGAATGCAAGAGATAAAATAAAAATCATTTATGATAGTGCAAAATATTCATGGCTTGCTAATGAGTTGTACAAGACAGGTCCAGATTTGATCATTAGGAGATGTGTTCGGGAAGATGAGATGTCTGAGATTCTCAAAGCATGTCATGATGAACCTTGTGGTGGACACTTTGCTGATAAGAGGACAACCTATAAGATCCTTCATTTAGGATATTATTGGCCATCCTTGTTTAAAGATGCTAAAGAGTATGTCAAAAGGTGTGACAGTTGCCAAAGGGTAGGGAAACCTTCTCCTTCAGGTGAGATGCCATTACAACCTCAGGTACATATTGAACCTTTTGAAAAATGAGCTTTGGATTTTGTAGGACCTATTTGTCCTCCATCAAGACAAAAGAGATATATATTAGTTTGCACCGATTATGTTACCAAATGGGTAGAGGCCAAACCATTACTTTTTGCTAATGAAGCATCTGTAGTTAATTTTATTTTTGAGGATATTTTTACTCGTTTTGGTGTCCCAAGGGAAATTGTTACAGATCAAGGAGCTCAATTTACATCGAGGCTAGTGGAACAAATGATGGAGAGGTACAAAATCAGGCATATAAAATCTACTCCTTATCATCCACAAGCAAATGGTCAAGTGGAATCTACTAATAAGGTCATTGAAGGAATCCTAACAAAGACTGTTCATTTACATAGAAGAGATTGGGTAGATAGGCTTCCTGAAGCCTTGTGGGCCTATAGAAATACATGGAGAAACACAACAGGCCAATACTCCTTATGAACTATTTTATGGAAAGCAAGTTTTGTTTCCCATAGAGTTCCAGATTGAAACTTTCAAAATGGCAGTTCAGCTAGGACTTGATTTAACGGAGGCACAAAAGCATAGATTGGAGCAGATTAATGAATTGGATGAGATCAGACAAGATGCAATTCAGAAAACAAGTCTAGTCCAACAGCAAAGGACTAGATGGCATGATAAGTACATCAAAGAGAAGAAGTTCAAAGAAGGAGTCTGGGCTCTCTTGTTTGATTCAAAATTCAAGGATTTTCAAGGTAAATTTCAAACACATTGGCTAGGGCCGTATGAAATTGTTAAAATTTTTAACAATGGAGCAGTAAAAATCAGGACAATAGATGAAGAAGAGGTCACTTTTCTTGTGAATGGTCATAGATTGAAGCTGTATCACAAACCACTCTCAAGAGAAGAATTTGTCAAGAAGTTCCAGGAAAACAGTGATGTGAAGTTAATGAAGAAGAATCTTTCTTCTTCATCAACTTGATTGAATTTTCTAAAGTCATTTCTTTAAAAAAAATAAAAAATGAAAAAATAAATAAAGTATAAACATGAAAACCAATCACTGATTGACATGTTTATACAGAAAAGATAGGGTGAAAATCAGAGTCTTTTTGACACTCTAACTTTTCCATTTTGTTTCTGCAAGCAGCTATTACCAAATCATAAGTTCAGATCCACTGCACTTATGATCCACCTCATTTCATTTCATCCCATTTACTTATCCATCCATACTTCATTTCATTCATTCATTCATACTTCACTTCATTCCATATTTCATTCATCTCATTCCATACTTCATCCACCTCATTTCCATATCAAAATTTAAAGTTTGATATCTTTCTGCAAATGAATAACACATGTCATGAATTGCAGGCCATTTCTTATACTTTTCCACTCCATTTCATAAATTATAATCCATCCCACTCCATCATTCACTTCATACATATTCCATTATATCATATTTCATCATCTATCTTCACTCATTCCATATAATATTCCACTTATATTCCAAATCACTCCATTCCATGATTAAAATTCTCTACAGGTACATTCTGCAGCTAAACAGACATTATGCAACTAATCAGACTTTCCACAGCCAGACAGTCATTCCGCAGCTACAGATCCTGAAGGCACTGATCAATAGACATTTGAATTGCAACAAAATGATCCGGTATATCCATGAACAAGCAAAATCAAGAAGGATTATAAAGGCTCACAAAGTAATGGTTTCCAGAGGAGAACAAAGCATATAAAGACCACAAAAAGCAGATGAAAAGCAAAGGTAAAAAGTTCTGATTATAATGGCATATCATAAAAAAAAAAAATAGTATAGTTTTAGTTATGAATCTGTTGTAGCCGCTACAACACCACCCAAAATTTTGGGTATATTTAAAATTTCGGGTTCCCCCTCTGCTTGCCTAGGCGTTAAAGTCTTTCACCTAACCTGTAGTCAATGACATCCCACCGACCTATCTCTAATGCCTCACGAGTTGTCTCATCACCATGACTTGATGTTGTCGTTGCAATCACGCCATATGTGGGAGGGATCATCCGGCATGCGACCGAACACTCGTATCACAGTCGCATCATGTGTAATGAGATTGCCATACATACTTTAAATGGGAAAACTTTTGTTTGTTAACAATTCAAGGCCCTGTCGCCGTAGGTCATTAAGCATGTGGTTTGAATACGTCTGTTACATTTGCTGGTCTCATATGTTTTATCTGTGGGCACCATTATCAAAGAATAATTATGATTGTCGTAATGTTCTACACAGGTCGACCCCACGGGTAACAGACTCCTCAGTCGTGTCGCGACATCGAGGGAAATGAAATTGAGCTCAACGACGAGGCCAAACTTGCGGAATAGGGGAGGAGGAGGAGCAAGTGATCAGTATTGTTAAAAGGAGAATAGTGTGATATGTGTCGATCGGAGAAAGAACCTTTTGTGTCACTAACGTAGAAGGTGTTCTTCATTAGTGCACACCAGAATTGTGGAGATCCTGCACAATGCCAGCTCCGTGTCGATGTCTGTATACAAAGGAACATTTGTTGCCATTTCGACAAGTCTAGCATTAATTATGGCCTGGTGAACAAAGCAAACTCAGGAGATCTCCCTGAGGAGTGACATTCTCATTCAAGGCATTCTCGTGCCAAGTGGCAGTGCGAGAGCATATGTGTTGGTGTGGCAAGCCAACGACAGAGTTTTCAAACATGTGAGTGCACCCTTTGGAAGCAACATTTATGGATCTTAAGCTGCATAGTATGGAATTAATTACGCTGCAAGGAGTACAACGTGGAGCAATAAAATGGCCTTACAGCCCTAGTCGCCTTTACTCTTCCATATCCATAAAGTTTGTGTATGTGGGACCATATGAGATGGACAATGTTAGATTGAACCTAAAGGGTCATGTTTAAATGCATACACCTTTTGTAGCTAGGCGCATTGATGCATATGCAAAGGGAGCCTCCAAAACCACCAGATAGAAAGGGTTCATATCAAAAGAGGCATTAATGTGGTTTGAAACATCTTTCAAGACAAGCAGCCTTCGTACTATGAGGTAAAGCAAATTAAAGCTAGGCTCGAAGCACATAGGTTTAAAACCATAAGTTATCTTGGAGTAAAACCATGTGAAAACATTGCAAGGAGCACACATCCCATGGACCAAAGTGATGTTGCACATTTAAACCAAGGCACAAAGTAATATAGTGTTTTTAATATAGTGTCTAAAAACATATATAATTGGCGGATCGAAACCATATGGAAAACACATTTCAATTGGGCTTGAATATTTCCGCGGTGGACATAGCAATTAAACGCATACTTAAAGCATGGGGCGAAGTGTATCCTTTAGATAAAATATAAAACATTTTCTCAAACAAGCGTTTTTCAACATCAAGTCCAACGTGCAATTTCTACGTGGAGCCAAATGAAATTGTTATATGCATACGTGGCGGTCAAACCTTTCGACCAAAACATAGAGCAAAACTATGGCCACGCGTACAAATTGACGCAACGTTTCAATGATGGATTTTAAAACTATGGTAAAACCGCTGGAATGATTATAATCGACGGAAACGCAGAACTATGGAGCATCACGAATGGACGATAGAGCAGTTCTAGTCCATGATTAGACATGTGGGACAGGTCTATTTATACAGCGGTCAACTTTGCGCAGAAATGACCACGACACGTTGCATGGGTGTAGATGTTTGTCGACGTGTATTATATAGCGAACGGAGCTGCATGGAAACGTTGGTCGACTCTGCATTGGAAACATGGCGCAGAACCATGTGAACACGTTGCCAATTGAGCGTTAATGTTTTTGACCGAAGTCTAGTCTTTGGAACGCATGTTAAAAATACGAGCGAGATAATAAAACCACGATGGCGTGTATAATGCTGCAGCACCATAACGGTAAAATCAGGAGCAGGATTGTAAAACAATACGTTGAACGATGCCGAGTCATGGTTTTAGGCAGAGTTGCACTGTTGCAATTGAATTTAAACAATTCAACATGTAGGTAGAACATTATCGATTACGACTTCAACATCGATCCCATTATCATAAGAAGAAGCTCGACGATCACGACGAAGTAGAGTTAACAAGCTGGTAATTCATCTCTGTTTAGGTTTGTAACTCCGGTGTCTTGGGGAGCGACTCCTACGAGGATGATACTCTTAAATTGGGTTTCACTGATGGCGCACAGGACAAGCATGTCAGAAATCAATGATGTGTTTGCTGCAGGCCCGTCTGTAATCAAAATTATACAGTTTCCATTTGAGAAATACATGCAACGCTAGTTTTAAGCTATGACAGATGGAGATTATTGATGCATGTTCGTTAACCACCGGATTTTAGCTATGAACAAACTGTTAAATGGACAATGGGCGACAGAGCAGGTCCAGCTCACCACTGATGCCAAGTCAGACGACACACACGCTGGAGGAGGCAAATGTAACGCACGGCATGTATGTCATAGCAGGCCGTGATTTCAGGCCATGCGGAACAGGATGAAGGCTGGCGCATTCTAAAAGCGGATGTTAAGTGACAGATGTTTCTGATCGAAAATATCGCTGGCACACAGCTTGTCAGGAATCATTCAGCTCTGCGCCCGACATGCAAGGACATGACAGCCGTTGCACCGCTCAACTCTGGCATGCAATGACCATGCTCGATGTGACCGGTTTTCATATGGAAAGAAGCTTGAACCCCGTCGATTTGGTTTGTTAGCATGGCAAGTAAGAACTCTGAGAAAATGAACGTTCTCCATTTCATGAAAACCAATAGGTCGCACTATTCAGAGGTCGCTGGGTCGCAGCATTGAGGAAAGGGTTGCAATGCGACTGTGCGACCTCTGCAAAGCCGCTTTTCACAGGACAGCTCTGAATCGCATTTCCTCACATGTTGCTGGGATGCATAAGCTCAGCAACGAGCCGGCAGCGCAGCCCCACTACAGTGCGACCCTGCAAATTCACTAAGGAACAGCGCCTTCACCTTTATTCGTCATGACAGCATGCATACTCGTGAGGTCTTTTCCAAGAGTTGATAACTATCGTTCGAAGGATCACTCCTCATAGTTAACAGATGAATTTTCATTTAATCATCGCTCAGATCAACCCCATTTCGAAGGGGCGTTCCCTCATTAAGATCTTGGCGCAAACTTTCGAACATGGCGAAAGTATCATCAGAGCCCAGCATAGTTTTCATTGTGGAGAATACAAGCAGCATGTTACCGAAATCAACACTTCCGTTCAATTTGTATCTCTGATGAAATAACGGTGGACGCTTTTGGTTGGCATGAGGAACAAAGCATTTCCCAGCAAGCGAGAAAGTTGGTACACTGATGGCATATGTGTTGGTTATTCCTAGTCCCCTACTAAATCAAAAGCTGGGAACCAGGAACACATCACATGCAGTGGGAGATGGCACAAGCAAAAGCCTTTTGCCTCATCAATGGGTTTTCACTACAAACATTCGGATCCCATAAGAACTTGATAAGGACCACGCTGAAACATAACATTTGACCACACAGGGGTCTAAATTCATTGTTTTCTCTTTTGCAAATTAATTAAAATGCCCTCAGCATTATTATTTTTCAATCTGTGACCTATGTTATTTTATTGCAGGAGGAACCACTCTGTTACACATAAGAGCCAAGGTTTTCCCCAGCACACAAGGAGACATTTTCAGAACAAGCAGATGCGGGCGAAACTCCAAATAACTCGTAGATCTGGCGAGGTCGCAGGTCGCACGACTATGTTTTTTCGCCTTTTGCAACCCCGCGACCCAGTGACCTAGTCGCAAGGTCGCAGGGTCGCACCTTTTCAGTCTTTCCGCCTTTTGCTACCTCACGACCCAGCGACCTAGTCGCAAGGTCGCAAGGTCGCATTTCTTGGGTTTTCCTTCTTTTTGCGACCCCGCGACCCAGTGACCTAGTCGTAAGGTCGCAAGGTCGCATTTCGTCGGTTTTCCACCTTTTGCGACCCCGCGACCCAGCGACCTAGTCGCAAGGTCGCAAGGTCGCATTTCGTCGATTTTCCACCTTTTGCGACCCAGCGACCCAACGACCTAGTCGCAAGGTCGCAAGGTCACATATCTATGTTTTTTCCACCTTTTGCGACTCTGCGACCCAGCGACCTAGTCGCAAGGTCGCAAGGTCGCATCTTGAAAATTCTCTTACAACCTGCGACCCCGCAACCCAGTCAAGTCGCAGGTCGCAACAGCAGCCAGGTCGCAGGTCGCAACAACGGCCCAGGTCGCAGGTCGCAAAAGGAATGGGTCGCAAGGCAACCCAACGGTCAAGAAGGTGAATAGTCAAGGAAGCTCAATGGGCAGTTTTGGCATTAGAAATACTCTTACGAGAGCTTGTAAAAAGGGCTTTTTCTTTTTGGAACTCAAGAGCTACATTGTATTGTACTAGAAGATCATATTCTTAGACATATGAATACGAATACTTTCTAAAACCCCTTTGTCGGATGATGTGTTTTGCTGAGACAGCACTGTGTGTATTCTTTGAACAGTTTCAGAACATCTTGTGATTAATGAAACTGCATCTTCTATAATATAATTTATGCATCATGTTTATCTATGTTTGTGTTAATGATGTTCAATCTTCATTGCTTTCTAAATGAATGTTAATACCTTTGTCTATTAGCATTTCATTTTATCTTTCAGGAAGTAAAGGGGGGATCTTGCCATTGAGAACTATTTCTTCTGTGGTCAGATACCTTGCAAGCATAACCCCAAAGACGTGCCGTTAACTGTATCTCTTCGGGCATATATGTTTTATTTATTCTCTTGCTACGCATAGTCTTGTGAACATGTTAAACACCTCAATCATGTATTTCATATCCTGTGAATAAGTGTGTGCCCGCAGGTTTAATCAGGTTCTTTTGAGACCACAAGAGAAGGCATCTTAAGCGGTAACCAGACCCACACCCCGGATGGGATCCCTACTCCAAACGGTTTAAGGTCTAATTGGGACTTTTTACCGGGGAGATCCCCTATTGTTGGCTGGACAAATTTGCCTGTCAACAGAATTAGCGCTAGAAGGAGGGCCCGAACCTCCGACCAGATGTTTAACGAAAAGGGGGGGGGGGCAGATGACAAGCTGAGCCTTTAGAGCCTGCAGTTAATCTCATATCTGTAATGGCTCGTTCCCAAATCATTCTCCTGAGATGTTTGTCAGAGTTTTATGAACCTGGATACTTCATCCCCGATAAACTTATGTATCGCTTGTCCCAGTTTAAATTTGATGGTGAAAATGGGGTACCTATAACCAAACACCTTTTAGATTTCTATGACTTTGGTGAGTGCTACGAAATTGAAAATGAAGGTTTCATTTGTTTGCTTTTCTTCCTCACTCTCGAAGGTCGTGCTAAAAAATGGTGCTGCACATTGCCTGAAGCTTCCATCCACTCGTTTGAACAACTCGCCAGGGAATTACAGCAAGATTTTCACAGGTACGATCTTCATAACGTTGTAATAAAGCTAAATGACATCAGAATGGAACCTCAGGAAACTTTAGACGAGTTTGCTATCAGATTTGTTCATTATTGTTTTGAGTTCCTTGAGAGGGATGTCAATTGGGAATGTTTAAGTAAACAGTTCAAGTATTTGATTCTTGCTTCCCTTGAACAATTTCAGTTAGATCCCAGTGTGCCCTATGACAACCCACAAGTAAACAATTGTTCTGACTTTGAGTCTTTCACGTACCATGTCGAATCAGAGTTTAAACACCCCAGTGGCTCATTACCTCTCTCGATTCATGACACCTACCCCGAGCCCACTCGATGTCTCCCGGGAGTTAGTCCTAAATCTGGTTCACATTCGGATTATGAATCTGGTTCACATTCGGATTATGAATATGGTTCAGATTCGGATGATGAATCTAGTTCATATTCGGATGACGAATCTGGTTCACATTCAGATTATGAATCTGGTTCAGATTCGGATTATGAATCTGGTTCACATACGTATTATGAATCGACTCCTACCCCGCATAAATTTTATTCCCTTACAAGGCCTGTCAAATCATTGTGTCCTCTGAACGACATGGATGTGCGTGTTGAAAAGCCTCGTATGGTTAATGCCCCTGCGATTCAATCTTTTCGTTCATTATTTCCTAGTTTGTTTCTCGACCCCACCACACTAGTAATTTCTTCGAGACATTCAAAATTTCCTTATACTGGTATTGGCGACAATCATAAGCACGCAGATGGTGTTTCTCAATCACAGTCCAAAATCGATGAATCTTCTAAATCTGATTTTTCTCACTTGGGATCTTTAGACATCCATAGGAGTGATTCCCCGTCTGAACAACTTCAAGATGTTCCCTCTATTGATCCATCCCAGTCAGTAACTCTCAGAGAGCCTGACATCTCAGGTACCCAATTCGATCAAATCAATGGTTACAGTGATCCCTGCTTATCTGAAAACATGTTCAATCATACCACTGAGGACTGTCACTCGGATCTCTTAGCCGACCCTATAAAGACACCTGAATTCAATGATTTTCTTTTGGAAGATTCAAGCACCCACCAAAAGGTCGAAACGCGTCAACTTCCGCCGAACGTTTCTGAAATAAGAATTCCCCAGCACCATGCTCCTTCCAGCATAAGCGTGTTGAATTCACCCCATCCTGGCAAATCTGGAGAATCCGACATTTTGGATTATCAATCTGTCAGTGCGCAAACATTCGACCAAATTGATACAAAGCCCACTGACATTTTTCAAATCACTACAATTGACGATCACGCCCATTCGCCTATTAATCTCACTAAGCAGTCAAAGTTGGAAAGCCCCTTGCTGGAAGGCCCAGAGTTTGTTCAAAGCAGTGAAGAATTTCAAGTTCCTTTAAACATGGATTCAGATCCCCATACCCTTAACCAAACCCAGGAGCAACCCCGGACTAGGGTTTTTGAAACTAGAATTTCTACGCTTGGATGTGCATGCATCTATAATTCGCCTGGCACTTGCGTATTGTTTCCATTCCATAAAAATGATGGTCCCCAACACCATGATGAGATTGTCGACCAACTCAACCAACCCCATTTGGTGAATGTGCTTGCAAATAGGAATTGGCTTACCCATCACCCCTTAAATCCAGGGTCGTCCATGAATGATTTTGTGTCACTTATCAATAATGTTGAGTTTCAAGAACATATTGATGGTCATCAAGATGGGAATGGGATTCAACTTGCACAATCTGTTCTGGCATGTCCTTTGGTAAGTATCTCTGATCAGTTTGTTGTGGCACCTGCTCCTCAGGTAAGTTTCGCTGATGCTGCGCTTTTTTGGGTATTAGTTCTGATCCTGATCATTGTTGTTCTTGCAGGTCAGGGACTAATGCGGTGGCTGCACTGGAAATCTGATTTTACATAACCCGACCGCATCATTGGTTAAACTAGGGTTTAGGCGTAGGCTAGCTAGGACCTGCAATAAAAATTTTCAGTTTCAAGTTAATTAGGTTTACTTGCAAAAATTTTTACTTCATAGTTTAAAAGTGTGTTTGTCGTTTTTGTTTACGATTAATATCTTAGGCAATATCATGTTACAATTATTTTCTTTCATTTCCTTTTCAGTGGCTTCTTGTTGCATAAATAATCATCGCTTGTATTGCGCCTCTTGTCCACCTGCAGCCGGTTGATCTTTCTCGCACTTGGCGTTGCATTGCATCTTGAGCCTTGCTTATTACGTTGCATCATACACTCTCTTTCACACATCATTTTTGTCATATCGCCTGCCACTTCATGAGCCCTCATTGCAACCCTATCGCCTTGCAGGTTTGTTTTGCCCCGATTGTTGAAACAGTAACCCCATTGTTTTGCGTGAGGTTGCGATGGCTATCTCAAGAGGCAAATTTCTCTTAGGACCAATCGTCGAAGTCGCATTCTCAACAAGATGCCTATCAGTCTAAACCTATTATCTGGAGAAATACGAGCCGGTTGTCTGTGGGAGACCTGATGAGTTGAAATGGCCCATACCCGTAAGCCTAAGCCTTGTGCCCAGCATAGTCTTGGACATTCAAATGTGCTGCGCTCTGCGCCTATTGTGGTGAATGGGATGTGAAGGTTTGGCACGAGGGAAAACCCCAAATCAGGATATCTTTCAGTTTCTGTAACACAAGAAAGAACCTCTCTTGCTCGTAAAATAAGTCGGGATCCCTCATCCGCCCATGAAAAATAAGTGCCATGAGCACATGGAAATAAGTGCCACGAGCACATGAAAATAAGTGTTGTAAGCACATGAAACAAATAAGGGTAAAGGATTGAGAAAGGCCTCCTGCGCAGAGAGGTAATGCAACGACTCCGCCGGGGTACTGACCAGGCTCGCTGGCAGCGGAGCAACGTTTGTGATTTCTTGAAGTGACTCCGCCGGGGTACTGTCCAGGCCTGCTGGCAGCGGAGCAACACCAGAAGCTTACTTTAAAAACCCCGAGAATAATAAACCCAGTGCCTTGCTCTTCACATCATCAACAAGCTACTGGCATTTGTGAGCTTTCTCTTTGATGTGTTTCTGATTAGCGGGACTTAGTTGAGGCACAAGGATTAGGCATACCTGTAAAGGGCCAAAGTAATACAAAGGGTACCCACAGAACTTGTTCAATATTCCCTTGCATCATTATCCGGACTCAGACTATTGTGGTGATATTGACAGAGATGCTGGATTCTACCAGTGGTTCGCCATTTGTTGTAGCCGCTACAACACCACCCAAAATTTTGGGTATATTTAAAATTTCGGGTTCCCCCTCTGCTCGCCTAGGCGTTAAAGTCTTTCACCTAACCTGTAGTCAATGACATCCCACCGACCTATCTCTAATCCCTCACGAGTTGTCTCATCACCATGACTTGATGTTGTCGTTGCAATCACGCCATATGTGGGAGGGATCATCCGGCATGCGACCGAACACTCGTATCACAGTCGCATAATGTGTAATGAGATTGCCATACATACTTTAAATGGGAAAACTTTTGTTTGTTAACAATTAAAGGCCCTGTCGCCGTAGGTCATTAAGCATGTGGTTTTAATACCTCTATTACATTTGCTGGTCTCATATGTTTTATCTATGGGCACCATTATCAAAGAA
Organism: Pinus albicaulis; assembly: GCA_034641835.2. Taxonomy (NCBI): domain Eukaryota; kingdom Viridiplantae; phylum Streptophyta; class Pinopsida; order Pinales; family Pinaceae; genus Pinus; species Pinus albicaulis. Next base: position 1,230,803,170 of record CM076581.1, read on the forward strand.
TAATTATGATTGTCGTAATGTTCTACACAGGTCGACCCCACGGGTAACAGACTCCTCAGTCGTGTCGCAACATCGAGGGAAATGAAATTGAGCTCAACGACGAGGCCAAACTTGCGGAACAGGGGAGGAGGAGGAGCAAGTGATCAGTACTGTTAAAAGGAGAATAGTGTGATATGTGTTGATCGGAGAAAGAACCTTTTGTGTCACCAACGTAGAAGGTGTTCTTCATTAGTGCACACCAGAATTGTGGAGATCCTGCACAATGCCAGCTCCGTGTCGATGTCTGTCTACAAAGGAACATTTTTCGCCATTTCGACAAGTCTAGCATTAATTATGGCCCGGTGAACAAAGCAAACTCAGGAGATCTCCCTGAGGAGTGACATTCTCATTCAAGGCGTTCTTGTGCCAAGTGGCAGTGCGAGAGCATATGTGTTGGTGTGGCAAGCCAGCGACAGAGTTTTCAAACATGTGAGCGCACCCTTTGGAAACAACATTTATGGATCTTAAGCTGCATAGTATGGAATTAATTACGCTGCAAGGAGTACAACGTGGAGCAATAAAATGGCCTTACAGCCCTAGTCGCCTTTACTCTTCCATATCCATAAAGTTTGTGTATGTGGGACCATATGACATGGACAATGTTAGATTCAACCTAAAGGGTCATGTTTAAATGCATACACCTTTTGTAGCTAGGCACATTGATGCATATGCAAAGAGAGCTCTCCAAAACCACCAGATAGAAAAAGGGTTCATATCAAAAGAGGCATTAATGTGGTTTGAAACATCTTTCAAGACAAGTACCGTACTATGAGGTAAAGCAAATTAAAGCTAGGTCGCCACATATAGGTTTAAAACCATAAGTTATCTTGGGAGCAAAACCATGTCAAGACCTTGTGAAGTGGCACACATTCAATCGGCCTAAGTGGTGTTGCATTTAAAACCAAGGCGCAAAGTAATATAGTGTTCTAATATAGTGTCTAAAAACATATATAATTGGTGGATCGAAACCATATGGAAAACACATTTCAATTGGGCTTGAATATTTCCGCGGTGGACATAGTAATTAAACGAATACTTAAAGCATCGGGCGAAGTGTATTCCTTAGAGAAAATATAAAACATTTGCTCCAAAAAGCGTTTTTCAACATCAAATCCAATGTACAAATTCTACGTGGAGCCAAATGAAATTGTTATATGCATACGCGGCCAAACCGTTCGACCAAAACGTAGAGCAAAACTATGGCCACGCGTACAAATTGACGCAACGTTTCAATGATGGATTTTAAAACTATGGTAAAACCGCTGGAATGATTGTAATCGACAAAAACTCAGAACTATGGAGCATCACGAATGGAAGATAGAGCAGTTCTAGTTCATGATTAGACATGTGGGACAGGTCTATTTATACAGCGGTCAACTTTGTGCAGAAATGACCATGGCACATTGCATGGGTGTAGATGTTCGTCGACGTGTATTATATAGCGAACGGAGCTGCATGGAAATGTTGTTCGACTCTGCGTTGGAGACATGGCGCAGAACCATGTGAACACGTTGCTAATTGAGCGTTAATGTTTTTGACCGAAGTCCAGTCTTTGGAACGCATGTTAAAAATACGAGCGAGATAATAAAACCACGACGGCGGGTATAATGCTGCAGCGCCATAACAGTAAAATCAAGAGCAGGATTGTAAATACGTTGAACGATGCCGAGTCATGGTTTTAGGCACAGTTGCACTGTTGAAATTGAATTTAAACAATTCAACATGTAGGTAGAACATTATCGATTACGACTTCAACATCGATCCCATTATCATAAGAAGAAGCTCGACAATCACGACGAAGTAGAGTTAACAAGCTGGTAATTCATCTCTGTTTAGGTTTGTAACTCCGGTGTCTTGGGGAGCGACTCCTACGAGGATGATACTCTTAAATTGGGTTTCACTGATGGCGCACAGGACAAGCATGTCAGAAATCAATGATGTGTTTGCTGCAGGCCCGTCTGTAATCAAAATTATACAGTTTCCATTTGAGAAATACATGCAACGCTAGTTTTAAGCTATGACAGATGGAGATTATTGATGCATGTTCGTTAACCACCGGATTTTAGCTATGAACAAACTGTTAAATGGACAATGGGCGACAGAGCAGGTCCAGCTCACCACTGATGCCAAGTCAGACGACACACACGCTGGAGGAGGCAAATGTAACGCACGGCATGTATGTCATAGCAGGCCGTGATTTCAGGCCATGCGGAACAGGATGAAGGCTGGCGCATTCTAAAAGCGGATGTTAAGTGACAGATGTTTCTGATCGAAAATATCGCTGGCACACAGCTTGTCAGGAATCATTCAGCTCTGCGCCCGACATGCAAGGACATGACAGCCGTTGCACCGCTCAACTCTGGCATGCAATGACCATGCTCGATGTGACCGGTTTTCATATGGAAAGAAGCTTGAACCCCGTCGATTTGGTTTGTTAGCATGGCAAGTAAGAACTCTGAGAAAATGAACGTTCTCCATTTCATGAAAACCAATAGGTCGCACTATTCAGAGGTCGCTGGGTCGCAGCATTGAGGAAAGGGTTGCAATGCGACTGTGCGACCTCTGCAAAGCCGCTTTTCACAGGACAGCTCTGAATCGCATTTCCTCACATGTTGCTGGGATGCATAAGCTCAGCAACGAGCCGGCAGCGCAGCCCCACTACAGTGCGACCCTGCAAATTCACTAAGGAACAGCGCCTTCACCTTTATTCGTCATGACAGCATGCATACTCGTGAGGTCTTTTCCAAGAGTTGATAACTATCGTTCGAAGGATCACTCCTCATAGTTAACAGATGAATTTTCATTTAATCATCGCTCAGATCAACCCCATTTCGAAGGGGCGTTCCCTCATTAAGATCTTGGCGCAAACTTTCGAACATGGCGAAAGTATCATCAGAGCCCAGCATAGTTTTCATTGTGGAGAATACAAGCAGCATGTTACCGAAATCAACACTTCCGTTCAATTTGTATCTCTGATGAAATAACGGTGGACGCTTTTGGTTGGCATGAGGAACAAAGCATTTCCCAGCAAGCGAGAAAGTTGGTACACTGATGGCATATGTGTTGGTTATTCCTAGTCCCCTACTAAATCAAAAGCTGGGAACCAGGAACACATCACATGCAGTGGGAGATGGCACAAGCAAAAGCCTTTTGCCTCATCAATGGGTTTTCACTACAAACATTCGGATCCCATAAGAACTTGATAAGGACCACGCTGAAACATAACATTTGACCACACAGGGGTCTAAATTCATTGTTTTCTCTTTTGCAAATTAATTAAAATGCCCTCAGCATTATTATTTTTCAATCTGTGACCTATGTTATTTTATTGCAGGAGGAACCACTCTGTTACACATAAGAGCCAAGGTTTTCCCCAGCACACAAGGAGACATTTTCAGAACAAGCAGATGCGGGCGAAACTCCAAATAAATCGTAGATCTGGCGAGGTCGCAGGTCGCACGACTATGTTTTTTTGCCTTTTGTGACCCCGCGACCCAGCGACCTAGTCGCAAGGTCGCAGGGTCGCACCTTTTCAGTCTTTCCGCCTTTTCGACCTCACGACCCAGCGACCTAGTCGCAAGGTCGCAAGGTCGCATTTCTTGGGTTTTCCTTCTTTTTGCGACCCCGCAACCCAGCGACCTAGTCGCAAGGTCGCAAGGTCGCATTTCGTCGGTTTTCCACCTTTTGCGACCCCGCGACCCAGCGACCTAGTCGCAAGGTCGCAAGGTCGCATTTCGTCGGTTTTCCACCTTTTGCGACCCAGTGACCCAGCAACCTAGTCGCAAGGTCGCAAGGTCGCATATCTATGTTTTTTCCACCTTTTGCAACTCTGCGACCCAGCGACCTGGTCGCAAGGTCGCAAGGTCGCATCTTGAAAATTCTCTTACAACCTGCGACCCCGCGACCCAGTCAAGTCGCAGGTCGCAACAGCAGCCAGGTCGTAGGTCGCAACAATGGCCCAGGTCGCAGGTCGCAAAAGGAATGGGTCGCAAGGCAACCCAACGGTCAAGAAGGTGAACAGTCAAGGAAGCTCAATGGGCAGTTTTGGCATTAGAAATACTCCTACAGGAGCTTGTAAAAAGGGCTTTTTCTTTTTGGAACTCAAGAGCTACATTGTATTGTACTAGAAGATCATATTCTTAGACATATGAATACGAATACTTGCTAAAACCCCTTTGTCGGATGATGTGTTTTGCTGAGACAGCACTGTGTGTATTCTTTGAATAGTTTCAGAACATCTTGTGATTAATGAAACTGCATCTTCTATAATATCATTTATGCATCATGTTTATCTATGTTTGTGTTAATGATGTTCAATCTTCATTGCTTTCTAAATGAATGTTAATACCTTTGTCTATTAGCATTTCGTTTTATCTTTCAGGAAGTAAAGGGGGGATCTTGCCATTGAGAACTATTTCTTCTGTGGTCAGATACCTTGCAAGCATAACCCCAAAGACGTGCCGTTAACTGTATCTCTTCGGGCGTATATGTTTTATTTATTCTCTTGCTACGCATAGTGTTGTGAACATGTTAAACACCTCAATCATGTATTTCGTATCCTGTGAATAAGTGTGTGCCCGCAGGTTTAATCAGGTTCTTTTGAGACCAAAAGAGAAGGCATCTTAAGCGGTAACCAGACCCACACCCCGGATGGGATCCCTACTCCAAACGGTTTAAGGTCTAATTGGGACTTTTTACCGGGGAGATCCCCTACTGTTGGCTGGTCAAATTTTCCCGTCAACAGAATTGGCGCTAGAAGGAGGGCCCGAACCTCCGACCAGATGTTTAACGAAAAGGGGGGGGGGGCAGATGACAAGCTGAGCCTTTAGAGCCTGCAGTTAATCTCATATCTGTAATGGCTCGTTCCCAAATCATTCTCCCGAGATGTTTGTCGGAGTTTTATGAACCTGGATACTTCATCCCCGATAAACTTATGTATCGCTTGTCCCAGTTAAAATTTGATGGTGAAAATGGGGTACCTATAACCCAACACCTTTTAGATTTCTATGACTTTGGTGAGTGCTACGAAATTGAAAATGAAGGTTTCATTTGTTTGCTTTTCTTCCTCACTCTCGAAGTTCGTGCTAAAAAATGGTGCTGCACATTGCCTGAAGCTTCCATCCACTCGTTTGAACAACTCGCCAGGGAATTAAAACAAGCTTTTCATAGGTATGATCTTCATAACGTTGTAATAAAGCTAAATGGCATCAGAATGGAACCTCAGGAAACTTTAGACGAGTTTGCTATCAGATTTGTTCATTATTGTTTTGAGTTCCTTGAGAGGGATGCCAATTGGGAATGTTTAAGTAAACAGTTCAAGTATGTGATTCTTGCTTCCCTTGAACAATTTCAGTTAGATCCCAGTGTGCCCTATGACAAGCCACAAGTAAACAATTGTTCTGACTTTGAATCTTTCACGTACCATGTCGAATCAGAGTTTAAACACCCCAGTGGCTCATTACCTCTCTCGGTTCATGACACCTACCCCGAGCCCACTCGATGTCTCCCGGGAGTTAGTCCTAAATCTAGTTCACATTCGGATTATGAATCTGGTTCACATTCGGATTATGAATATGGTTCAGATTCGGATGATGAATCTAGTTCATATTCGGATGACGAATCTGGTTCACATTCAGATTATGAATCTGGTTCAGATTCGGATTATGAATCTGGTTCACATACGTATTATGAATCGACTCCTACCCCGCATAAAGTTTATTCCCTTACAAGGCCTGTCAAATCATTGTGTCCTCTGAACAACATGGATGTGCGTGTTGAAAAGCCTCGTATGGTTAATGCCCCTGCGATTAAATCTTTTCGTTCATTATTTCCTAGTTTGTTTCTCGACCCCGCCACACCAGTAATTTCTTCGAGACATTCAAAATTGCCTTATACTGGTATTGGCGACAATCATAAGCACACAGATGGTGTTTCTCAATCACAGTCCAAAATCGATGAATCTTCTAAATCTGATTTTTCTCACTTGGGATCTTTAGACATCCATAGGAGTGATTCCCCGTCTGAACAACTTCAAGATGTTCCCTCTATTGATCCATCCCGGTCAGTAACTCTCAGAGAGCCTGACATCTCAGGTACCCAATTCGATCAAATCAATGGTTACAGTGATCCCTGCTTATTTGAAAACATGTTCAATCATACCACTGAGGACTGTCACTCGGATCTCTTAGCCGACCCTATAAAGACACCTGAATTCAATGATTTTCTTTCGGAAGATTCAAGCACCCACCAAAAGGTCGAAACGTGTCAACTTCCGCCGAACGTTTCTGAAATAAGAATTCCCCAGCACCATGCTCCTTCCAGCATAAGCGTGTCGAATTCACCCCATCCTGGCAAATCTGGAGAATCCGACATTTTGGATTATCAATCTGTCAGTGCGCAAACATTCGACCAAATTGATACAAAGCCCACTGACATTTTTCAAATCACTACAATTGACGATCACGCCCATTCGCCTATTAATCTCACTAAGCAGTCAAAGTTGGAAAGCCCCTTGCTGGAAGGCCCAGAGTTTGTTCAAAGCAGTGAAGAATTTCAAGTTCCTTTAAACATGGATTCAGATCCCCATACCCTTAGCCAAACCCAGGAGCAACCCCGGACTAGGGTTTTTGAAACTAGAATTTCTACGCTTGGATGTGCATGCATCTATAATTCGCCTGGTACTTGCATATTGTTTCCATTCCATAAAACTGATGGTCCCCAACACCATGGTGAGATTGTCGACCAACTCAACCAGCCCCATTTGGTGAATGTGCTTGCAACTAGGAATTGGCTTACCCATCACCCTTTAAATCCAGGATCGTCCATGAATGATTTTGTGTCACTTATCAATAATGTTGAGTTTCAAGAATATATTGATGGTCATCAAGATGGGAATGGGATTCAACTTGCACAATCTGTTCTGGCATGTCCTTTGGTAAGTATCTCTGATCATTTTGTTGTGGCACCTGCTCCTCAGGTAAGTTTCGTTGCTGCTGCGCTTTTTTGGGTATCAGTTCGGATCCTGATCATTGTTGTTCTTGCAGGTCAGGGACTAATGCGGTGGCTGCACTGGAAAGCTGATTTTACATAACCCGACCGCATCATTGGTTAAACTAGGGTTTAGGTGTAGGCTAGCTAGGACCTGCAATAAAATTTTTAGTTCAAAGTTAATTAGGTTTACTTACCAAATTTTACTTCATAGTTTAAAAGTGTGCTTGTTGTTTTTATTTACGACTGATATCTTAGTATTTTCTTTCATTTCCTTTTCAGTTGCTTGTTGCTGCATAAATAATCATTGCTTGTATTGCACCTCTTTTCCACCTACAACTGGTTGATCGTTCTCGCACATGGCATTGCATTGCATCTTAAGCCTCGCCTATTTCATTGCGTCGTACTCTTTCTTCCTCACATCATTTCTGTCATGTCGCCTGCCGCTGCACAAGCCCTCATTGCAACCCTATCACCATGCAGTCTTGTTTTTCCCTGATTGCTGAAGTAATAATCGCATTGTTTTTGCGTGAGGTTATGGTGGCTATCTCAAGAGGCAGCTTTCTCTTAGGACCAGTCATCAAAGTCGCATTCTCAACAAGATGCCTGTGAGCCTAAACTCATTTAGCCAGGGAGATATGAGCCGGTTGCTTGTAGGAGACCTTATGAGTTTGAAATGGCCCATACCCGTAGCCTAAGCCTTGTGCCCAGCATGGTATTGGACATCTTAATGATCTGTTTTGCACGGTTCGCCTATTGTGGTAGATGGGATGTGAAGGTTTGGTACGAGGGAAAACCCAAATCAGGATATCTTCTAGTTTCTGTAAAACAAGAAACAACCTCTCTTGCTCGTAAAATAAGTCAGGATCCCTCATCCGCCCATGAAAAATAAGTGCCACGAGCACATGAAAATAAGTGCTACAAGCACATGAAACAAATAAGGGTAAAGGATCGAGAAATGCTTCCTGCGCAAAGAGGTAATGCAACGACTCCGCCGGGGTACTGACCAGGCTCGCTGGCAGCGGAGCAACGTTTGTGATTTCTTGAAGTGACTCCGCCGGGGTACTGCCCAGGCCTGCTGGCAGCGGAGCAACACCAAAAAATTACTTTAAAAAAATCCTGATAATAATAAACCCAGTGCCTTGCTCTTCACACCATCAACAAGCTACTGGCGTCTGTGAGCTTTCTCTTTAATGTGTTTCTGATTAGCGGAACTTAGTTGAAGCACAAGGATTAGGCATACCTGTAAAGGGCCCAAGTAATACCAAAGGTACCCACGGAACTTGTTCAATATTCCCTGGCATCATTATCCGGACTCAGACTATTGTGATGATATTGACAGAGATGCTGGATTCTACCAGTGGTTCGCCATTTGTTGTAGCCGCTACAACACCACCCAAAATTTTGGGTATATTTAAAATTTTGGGTTCCCCCTCTGCTCGCCTAGGCGTTAAAGTCTTTCACCTAACCTGTAGTCAACGACATCCCACCGACCTATCTCTAATCCCTCACGAGTTGTCTCATCACCATGACTTGATGTTGTCATTGCAATCACGCCATATGTGGGAGGGATCATCCGGCATGCGACCGAACACTCGTATCACAGTCGCATCATGTGTAATGAGATTGCCATACATACTTTAAATGGGAAAACTTTTGTTTGTTAACAATTAAAGGCCCTGTCGCCGTAGGTCATTAAGCATGTGGTTTGAATACCTCTGTTACATTTGCTGGTCTCATATGTTTTATCTGTGGGCACCATTATCAAAGAATAATTATGATTGTCTTAATGTTCTACACAGGTCGACCCCACGGGTAACAGACTCCTCAGTCGTGTCGCGACATCGAGGGAAATGAAATTGAGCTCAACGACGAGGCAAAACTTGCGGAACAGGGGAGGAGGAGGAGCAAGTGATCAGTACTGTTAAAAGGAGAATAGTGTGATATGTGTCGATCGGAGAAAGAACCTTTTGTGTCACCAACGCAGAAGGTGTTCTTCATTAGTGCACACCAGAATTGTGGAGATCCTACACAATGCCAGCTCCGTGTCGATGTCTGTATACAAAGGAACATTTGTCGCCATTTCGACAAGTCTAGCATTAATTATGGCCCGGTGAACAAAGAAAACTCAAGAGATCTCCCTGAGGAGTGACATTCTCATTCAAGGCGTTCTCGTGCCAAGTGGCAGTGCGAGAGCATATGTGTTGGTGTGGCAAGCCAACGACAGAGTTTTCAAACATGTGAGCGCACCCTTTGGAAGCAAAATTTATGGATCTTAAGCTGCATAGTATGGAATTAATTACGCTGCAAGGAGTACAACGTGGAGCAATAAAATGGCCTTACATCCCTAGTCGCCTTTACTCTTCCATATCCATAAAGTTTATGTATGTGGGACCATATGAGATGGACAATGTTAGATTGAACCTAAAGGGTCATGTTTAAATGCATACACCTTTTGTAGCTAGGCGCATTGATGCATATGCAAAGAGAGCCTCCAAAACCACCAGATAGAAAGGGTTCATATCAAAAGAGGCATTAATTGGGCTTGAATATTTCCGCGGTGGACATAGTAATTAAACGCATACTTAAAGCATGGGGCGAAGTGTATCCTTTAGAGAAAATATAAAACATTTGCTCAAACAAGCGTTTTTCAACATCAAGTCCAACGTGCAATTTCTACATGGAGCCAAATGAAATTGTTATATGCATACGTGGCGGTCAAACCTTTCGACCAAAACGTAGAGCAAAACTATGGCCACGCATACAAATTGACGCAACGTTTCAATGATGGATTTTAAAACTATGGTAAAACCGCTGGAATGATTATAATCGACAGAAACGCAGAACTATGGAGCATCACGAATGGACGATAGAGCAGTTCTAGTTCATGATTAGACATGTGGGACAGGTCTATTTATACAGCGGTCAACTTTGCGCAGAAATGACCATGGCACGTTGCATGGGTGTAGATGTTCGTCGACGTGTATTATATAGCGAACGGAGCTGCATGGAAATGTTGGTGGACTCTGCGTTGGAGACATGGCGCAGAACCATGTGAACACGTTGCCAATTGAGCGTTAATGTTTTTGACCGAAGTCCAGTCTTTGGAACGCATGTTAAAAATACGAGCGAGATAATAAAACCACGACGGCGGGTATAATGTTGCAGCGCCATAACAGTAAAATCAAGAGTAGGATTGTAAAACAATACGTTGAACGATGCCGAGTCATGGTTTTAGGCACAGTTGCACTGTTGCAATTGAATTTAAACAATTCAACATGTAGGTAGAACATTATCGATTACGACTTCAACATCGATCCCATTATCATAAGAAGAAGCTCGACAATCACGATGAAGTAGAGTTAACAAGCTGGTAATTCATCTCTATTTAGGTTTGTAACTCCGGTGTCTTGGGGAGCGACTCCTACGAGGATGATTCTCTTAAATTGGGTTTCATTGATGGCGCACAGGTCAAGCATGTCAGAACTCGATGATGTGTTTGCTGCAGGCCCGTCTGTAATCAAAATTATACAGTTTCCATTTGAGAAATACATGCAACGCTAGTTTTAAGCTATGACGGATGGAGATTATTGATGCAGGTTCGTTAACCACCGGATTTTAGCTATGAAAAAACTGTTAAATGGACAATGGGCGACAGAGCAGGTCCATCTCACCACCGATGCCAAGTCAGACGACACACACGCTGGAGGAGGCAAATGTAACGCACGGCATGTCTGTCATATCTCAGCAGGTCGTGATTTCAGGCCATGCGGAACAGGATGAAGGCTGGCGCATTCTAAAAGCGGATGTTAAGTGACAGATGTTTCTGATCGAAAATATCGCTGGCACACAGCTTGTCAGGAATCATTCAGCTCTACGCCCGACATGCAAGGACATGACAGCCGTTGCACCGCTCAACTCTGGCATGCAATGACCATGCTCGACGTGACCGGTTTTCATATGGAAAGAAGCTTGAACCTCGTCGATTTGGTTTGTTAGCACGGCAAGTAAGAACTCTGAGAAAATGAACGTTCTCCATTTCATGAAAACCAATAGGTCGCACTATTCAGAGGTCGCTGGGTCGCAGCATTGAGGAAAGGGTTGCAATGCGACTGTGCGACCTCTGCAAAGCCGCTTTTCACAGGACAGCTCTGAATCGCATTTCCTCACATGTTGCTGGGACGCATAAGCTCAGCAACGAGCCGGAAGTGCAGCCCCACTACAGTGCGACCCTGCAAATTCACTAAGGAACAGCGCCTTCACCTTTATTCGTCATGACAGCATGCAGACTCGTGAGCTCTTTTCCAAGAGTTGGGAACTATCGTTCGAAGGATCACTCCTCATAGTTAACAGATGACTTTTCATTTAATCATCGCTCAGATCAACCCCATTTCGAAGGGGTGTTCCCTCATTAAGATCTTGGCGCAAACTTTCGAACATGGCGAAAGTATCATCAGAGCCCAGCATAGTTTTCGTTGTGGAGAACACAAGCAGCATGTTACCCAAATCAACACTTCCGTTCAATTAGTATCTCCGATGACATAACGGTGGACGCTGTTGGTTGGCATGAGGAACAAAGCATTTCCCAGCAAGCGAGAAAGTTGGTACACTGATGGCATATGTGTTGGTTATTCCTAGTCCCCTACTAAATCAAAAGATGGGAACCAGGAACACATCACATGCAGTGGGAGATGGCACAAGCAAAAGCATTTTGCCTCATCAATGGGTTTTCACTACAAACATTCGGATCCCATAAGAACTTGATAAGGACCACGCTGCAACATAACATTTGACCACACAGGGGTCTAAATTCATTGTTTTCTCTTTTGCAAATTAATTAAAATGCCCTCAGCATTATTATTTTTCAATCTGTGACCTATGTTTTTTTATTGCAGGAGGAACCACTCTGTTACACATAAGAGCCAAGGTTTTCCCCAGCACACAAGGAGACATTTTCAGAACAAGCAGATGCGGGCGAAACTCCAAATAACTCGTAGATCTGGCGAGGTCGTAGGTCGCACGACTATGTTTTTTCGCCTTTTGCGACCCCGCGACCCAGCAACCTAGTCGCAAGGTCGCATGGTCGCACCTTTTCAGTCTTTCCGCCTTTTGCGACCTCACGACCCAGCGACCTAGTCGCAAGGTCGCAAGGTCGCATTTCTTGAGTTTTCCTTCTTTTTGCGACCCCGCGACCCAGCGACCTAGTCGCAAGGTCGCAAGGTCGCATTTCATCGGTTTTCCACCTTTTGCGACCCCGCGACCCAGCGACCTAGTCGCAAGGTCGCAAGGTCGCATTTCGTCGGTTTTCCACCTTTTGCGACCCAGCGACCCAGCGACCTAGTCGCAAGGTTGCAAGGTCGCATATCTATGTTTTTTCCACCTTTTGCGACTCTGCAACCCAGCGACCTAGTCGCAAGGTCACAAGGTCGCATCTTGAAAATTCTCTTACAACCTGCGACCCCGCGACCCAGTCAAGTCGTAGGTCGCAAGAGCAGCCAGGTTGCAGGTCGCAACAATGGCCCAGGTCGCAGGTCGCAAAAGGAATGGATCGCAAGGCAACCCAACGGTCAAGAAGGTGAACAGTCAAGGAAGCTCAATGGGCAGTTTTGGCATTAGAAATACTCCTACGGGAGCTTGTAAAAAGGGCTTTTTCTTTTTGGAACTCAAGAGCTACATTGTATTTTACTAGAAGATCATATTCTTAGACATATGAATACGAATACTTGCTAAAACCCCTTGTTTGACAGATGGCGCTATTGGAGATGACTGTAGCATTTTCTAACAACAGAACATTTTTGTGATTAATGAAACTGCATTTCCAATAACATCATTTATGCATCATGTTTATCTATGCTTGTGTTAATGATGTTCCGTTTTATCGCTTTCTAAATGGATGTTAATACCTTTGTCTATTAGCATTTCGTTTTATCTTTTAGAAGTAAAGGGGGATCTTGCTACTGAGAACTATTTTCCGTGGGGTCGACTAGTAGCTAACCCCAAAGACGTGGGCGTCGTTAAATCGTATCTCTTCTAAGCAGAGATACTTTATTTATTCTCTTGCTACGATAAAGTGCTGTGAAATGATGTTAAACCTTAATCATGTATTTCTTATCCTGTGAATAAGTGTGTGCCCGCAGGTTTAATCAGGTTCTTTTGAGACCACAAGAGAAGGCATCTTAAGCGGTAACCGGACCCACACCCCGGATGGGATCCCTACTCCAAACGGTTTAAGGTCTAATTGGGACTTTTTACCGGGGAGATCCCCTACTGTTGACTGGACAAATTTTCCCGTCAACAGAATTATTCGAAAAGTTTTTTTGATTATTTTTATCGATCATGCCAAACATACCCTCCGCAAAACTTTGGATAAAAATCCTTCATTTCAAATCCTATACCCGATCATCATCTAAGTAGTTAAAATGCTGAAGTGATTGATTTTCTCACGTCACCCAGCCAAATCATTTAATGATGATTTTTGAATCCGTTGTAAAATATCTCCGCGGTCTTTTCACTCATTGATTTGTTTTCTTCACCTCACTTCATTAACTCGTTTCGTAACCACTCCCTATTACTCCATCCCGTAGCCAACCCTTCATCATTTCATTCTGTAAAACAGAGATATCTCTATCACCGTGAGCAGAGGTATATCAGTTTGAAATTTGAAGCCATTATCACTGTGAAGCAGAGGTATATCAGTTTTAAATTTGAAGCCATTTTCACCGTGAAGCAGAGGTATATCAGTTTGAAGATTGAAGTCATTGTCTCCGTGAGAAGAAAGAGTACTAATCTGAAGATTGAAGAAGAAATTATGGGCCTCATCGTGAGAACTGAACCAGTGGGCACAAAATACCTGGAAGGATACCCTCAAAGTAAAGAAATGTTGCAACAAGCAGGATGGCTGCAATTCCTTGAGAAATTTAATGGCTTCCACAAAGAAGTTACTAAAACATTTGCAAGGTCATTCAAAGGAGCCGAGGTTGAAGTTGGAGATATTAAATTCACTGTCATAGAGGTTTTTATTGCAGAGGAAACATGATTGCCTAGACATGGAGAAATATGGTTTAAGAACATAAAATTTCATAATGAATCATGGAAGCAGATCCTCAAATCACCAGGTATGGATGTCACTGTGTTTAAAAAGGGAATTCCAAGCTCTGCATTAAAGAATAAATGGAGAAACATGTTTCTTATCCTACAAAAATTTATCACTTGTGAAGGTAGATATGGTACTTTCTATGTTTACCATATTAGGTTGATAATGCATTTCCTAGAAGAAGAGCTTAATTTGCCCTATTTCTTACTTCAAATTTTAAAAAAGATGGCTTCAAGTGTTCAAAGGAGAGTCCAATTCCTAGAAACAACTCTATACCATCATGGCTTGGCTAAGATTCTAATTGAGCACCATTTAGCCAAAACAAAAGATAATTGGGATAATTTCCTGGTCAGAAATCACTTTGAGGAACCAAAAGAGCCTTCACCTGAACATCAGCCTACAAAGAGAAGCAGAAAATGGAGAGCCTCTAAAATTGAAACTGATAAAGCAATTCAAGAAAGCAGTGAAAAGATAATCTCTAACAAATTGACTCAAATTAAGAGACAGCTTAAGGAGGAGAGGGTAATCAGAAAATTTGCCACAGAAAAAGGAGAGGGACCATCCCAGCCGAGAAGAAGCCATAGACTCAGGGGGAAACTAAGGAAAAAACAAATCAAATAAACCGGGGTGATAAACATAGAAGATGAGGAAACATCTATTGAAGAAGATGTTGAAGAAGATTTTGATGAAGAAGCCCCTGAAATTGACCTTGCACAGCAAGAAATTTATAACTATGTTGAAACATTGGAAAGGGAAGCTTCAGAGAGTAGAGATAGAACTCCTAGTCCTCCACTGTCCGAAATAGATGTATTAAGAAGAGATAGGTATGAGCTGGAAGTACTTAATAGACATATCAGGACTGAGAATGATATTCTGAGGGAACAAGTTAAACTAAGAACCAGTATGAACTCAACCTTGTCTCTACAAATGAACAAAGTGGAAAAGGCTAATGAAAAGTTGAAAAAGAGGAACAAGAAGTTAATCAAGGCACTTACCAATTTAAGGTTCAAGTTAGTCATTAGGAAGCCCAGAAGGCCTTTAACTTTGAGACAAAGAAAAAGAAGAGGGTTGGATGTTCTTGCAGAAGTCTCTGAGTTTATGGAATAAGTTGCATGAGGACATGCAAGAAGTCAGCAGTGGGGGTATGTTGAGCCCCAAGATTGTTCTTTCTTCCATCATACTTCACTCCATTTTCTTTTGTCCATTGTTATCCTAGGCCCAAATGATCAATGAAATTAGTTAAAATTACTTTAAGAATGAATATCATGGCTAACTTGCTAAGTTTTGTGATTTTGTCATTATAATACATTTTGAACTGAAACTAGCTACAGAATGCAGACATTCCATAGCTAGTTTCCAATTCTGCAGCTGTCTTCACGTTCAAGCATGTTCCAGGTGTCCTCTCAGGAAAAGCCACACATGGGTGTATTCCACATCATGTCCTCAACGTTTGTTGCTCACCATGAATAATGAATGGAATTCTGGACGTGGTTTTGTACGTGGGAACTCACACAAGGAGGCAGAATCCTAATAGGACAAGGACAGTCCATATGTCCTTTGTCACTTTACGCTGCCATCTTTAGAGTTCTAGTATGATTTTGATATTAAAATACAATGATCCCCGTATTATCTGAAGTTCTGTTATGAAGATTTGTTATAAATGTACTCGGGAAACCGAGAGACCGGCTCTAGATTTTGATTAAATTTCGTGGATTGACTACTATATTTCTGAAGACCAAGAATACTCTGTTTTAAGTTATTTTACTTTAATGAAGAAGACAACATTTCTTTGAACGCGTTGAGTTGATCTTGAGTTAGATTTTGTGCTACTCTGGTGGTAGAGGGCCCCTGCCTCCTGAGCGGCTTTACTTTCGCAATTTAGATAAGTATCTTAGTTCGTTTTCAAGTTTTTGAAGTTTGCGTTCATAGTCAATTTCATTAGTCATTATAGCTATACTTGTTCTAAGAAACTCTTCCAAAAAATCATTACAATGAATGAGAAATGGCTGTAGTGTTATAGATTTTATTTGCAATTCCTTTCATTCATTATCACAGTTGAACTTAATCTAGTAAACTCTTCCAAGAAATCATTATGATGACTAAGGCATAACTGTGATACTGTAGGTTTTAGTTGCTTGTTTACACTAAGTAGCATAGCTGATCTTACTCTTAAAAAAGCTCTTCCAAAACATCATAACAATGAGTAGGAAATAGCTGTGATGTCTTAGTTTTTGATTGTATTTGCTTTCAGTAGTTATATTTGTATTCAAATGCATTGAATTGTACAGCCAAGATTGTTCTAATAAGCTCTTCCAAAATACCATTCATGATGAACGAAATAGGCTGTAGAATCCCATAGATTAATTGCATGATAACTTAGTTAGAGTACTCCGGAGGTAATTGCATTTAATTCATATTCTGTCATTTCGTTTCAAGTTTGATAATGGCTTTTTAGAGCATTGTTCACTGCAGACTAGTAGCACTCGAGTTCAGTTCTAGCTTAGCTCACTGTATTTACATTCCAAGATTAGTTGCCATCCATTGCATATTAAATTGCATTAGTTGTTAAACTTAAATACCACGGTCTTCATAATTTACAAAACTTCTTTTGTTATAAACCTATATTAACTCATAATTATTTGTACAGAAGATAGTATCAGTATAAGGCCTAGAGTACTTTTGCAACCTTTTTACCATTTCACAAACAAGCCTTTCCTCAAAAGACTATTCTAAAAGGGAATTTGTAATTTTTGAGTGAGGTTTAGTGGTATTAAACTAAGTTGCAAAATAGAATTAGGAGCTAGTTTTAGAGTAGAGATCTTATGATGTTACAAATGTTCTTTTCCAAATATGTTTCAACAAACCTTTAATCATGGATGAGATGTTGTATCATTATAAGTTGATTGTTTAATTGTTTATTTAGGAGAATTTTTACACTTAGCTGCCCATTTCTCAAGCTCTTCCAAAATATCTTTAATGAAAGAATTGGACAAGTTAAGTTCATGTTGTGATTTATTTTCTTGAAGTCATTATCAAGGTTTGTATTTTGCTAAGTCATAGTTTAGGTTTGGTTCTGTCTCAGTATTTGCATTTGTCATTTGTCATCAACAAATTAGGCTTCACTCTGTTTTTAACCAGTAGTTTCTTTCCACCAGCATTTAGTTCTTTCCATTGTGAACATAAAACCATAAAAAGACGAAAAACATCATAAAACACTAGACACAACGCAGTAAGAAACAAACAGCTAGGCACATACAGTGCACCACACTTTAGCAGTTTACCAACCCTGGTTGACAATTAAATGAACTCAATTTAGGAGACTAGGTTGAGCACAAACAATGGTTGTTCCAGGCCCCTTGGATTTCAATATGCTTTTGGGGTGCGATTACACCTATGCCATGGGAGCACTTGTCTCCTCCCTTTTTCGTGTGGTCTATTTTCTGCATGAAGGACGGATCGTGACCATTGATCAACTTTCATTCTTTGGTCATGATATGGTAGTTGGCCCGCCATCATCCCTTCCTGGTTTTTATCCACCTGTTGTATCTGCCCCACCGTAGGTCAACTATGTGGCTACCTACCCCGTGCCTGTACTCAGTAATGGTGACGTCGTGCATCGTGTGCGGGGGGCATTGGGTCCTGACTTCCAGGATGTTTTCCTTCCATCGGGAGTGGAAATATTGGAAGCCATGACTTCTTGTTCATTATAATGAGGTTGTTGGAGTAGAGTTCCTTGTCTTGTGTCAAGCTCCTTAAAAAATGAAATAAGGTTGTCGGAGCACAGTTCCTTGTCTTGTGTCAAGCTCCTTAAAAAATGAAACAAGGTTGTTGGAGCAGAGTTCCTTGTCTTGTGTCAAGCTCCTTAAAAAATGAAACAAGGTTGTCGGAGCAGAGTTCCTTGTCTTGTGTCAAGCTCCTTAAAAAATGAAACAAGGTTGTTGAGCAAGTAGTTCCTTGTCTTGTGTCAAGCCCTTAAAAATGAAACAAGGTTGCCTGAGCATAGTTTCCTTGTCTTGTTTTAAGCTCCTATAAAATGAAACAAGGTTGTCGCAGCAGCAGTTCGTTTCCCTTGTGTCAAGTTCCTTAAAAATGAAGCAAGGTCGTTGGAGCACAGTTTCTTTGTTTTTAGTCAAGCTCCTTAAAAAATGAAACAAGTTGGTCGAGCATGGTTCTTTTCCGTGTCAAGCTCTTAAAAATGAAATCGGGTCCGTCTGAAAAGAGAAGTTCCTTGTCTTATGTTAAGCTCCTTAAAAAATGAAACAAGGTTGTCAGAGCAGAATTCCTTGTCTTATGTCAAGCTCCTTAAAAAATGAAACAAGGTTGTCGGAGTAGAGTTCCTTGTCGTGTGCCAAGCTCCTTAAACCATGAAACAAGGTGTCCCAAGGATAGTTCTTTTAATGTGTCAACCTTGTTAAAATAATGAAACACGTTCCCGTTTAATTCGAGTCTTTGATAAGTTCTCGTAAAATCCCAGTCGAGTCTTCCTCTTGGTCTCGTAATTTGAACCTTCACTCCATCTGCCTTTCATATGGATTGAAGCTTGGGGGGCATGTACCTCAAATTGAATCACCCTGCTGGGGGCATGCTTATTTTTTCAAGCATAGTTTGTTTCCGTTTCAAGCTTGTGTAAAAATGAAACCAGTTTCAAGCATAGTTTATCTTTGTTTCAAGCTTGTGTAAAAATGAAACCAACTTCAAGCAGAGTTTTCTGATTTCAAGATTGTGTAAAAATGAAACCATTCCTATTTTACCTCTTGTGATTGCCATTTTTTCAGCCTATTTTGTCAGATGAACCTTGGTTTTCTCACTCCATCGTCACTATCTTCTTGGCCGATCATATGCCTTCACTTGGTTGTTTTACCCGTTCCTGAGGAACTGCTATGATGAGTGGTCTTGTTAGCCAGCCTCTTGACCTTTAGTTGTTTTGAGCAGTTCCACCATTACCGGAACCAGTAGCTACCCTTTATACCACTCGTTCCTCCAGGAGGAGTCACCTTTCAACTCTTTTCTGACTCTCTAAACATGAAAATATTGTCGAGACCCTTGTCATTTCGATCTCGTTAAAGTGGCCACGAAACGACATCTACCCAGTATACATTTACCCCTTTTTCAGGCTGGGATAGATTATTTACGAAAAATGAATACCCTAGCCTATCACGACTAGGAGGTTTTCTCAAATTTTGTTTTTTACCTTTTCGGGTCTGAGGAACTATTTAAGAAAAGGGACCGTTGGAGTTTACTTTTCCGCTGTGTTTTCAAACTCTCTAAACATGAAAAGTCACCGAGTTCTCCCTTTGGCAGACTCGTTAAACCTTGATCACATTGGATTCAGTCGTAATGACGGTATCCGAGTTTCTCCTTCCTAGGGCTCGTTAAATGTACTAGGATGGATTCGTCTGAAGGATAGACTTATATGACAAGCATATGGTATCCTCTTCAAGCTTGTGCAAAAATAAAGAGGTACTCGCCAGAAATGGTGGGGAAAATAGAACCAACATCATTATCGTGTCGGCAGTATGTCGCTCTTGAACATGGCACTTGTCTGCGTTCGTGTTGGGTTGGGGACATCTCATCTCGTTTTTTCACTTGCCTCCATGGGTTTGGGTGATCCCTTTTGAACTCTCATTTTCTCTTTGCCTTGTCATCATGACCCTTGATCTTTTGATGTCAAATACTGCCAAATCCACTGTCGTGCCGCCAATATGTTCTAGAGAAGTTGACCTCTACAGATTTCAAACTTCCTCTGATTCTCATCTAATCTTGATTCACAAAGACATTATGTTCCTCTGTCTCATGTCGATGATGTGGGAAACACTATGGCCCACCTTCGATCAAGTTCACTTCCTGTCGACTTCAGCTCATTATTTAGGAATCTGATCTAGAGACTCCCTTTCGGTACCCTGGAGCCTGCATGCCTCAATGGTAGGTTCTTCGCATTCGACGTGAGGTTTTCATCATTGGCCTCCGATCGAGTGATTCTACGGGTGTTCGACGCCAGCTCATTGATTCACATGCCGTAGATTGTACCTATAGTACCTTAAGGACCATTGGCATTAATGGTGGTACCTCTCGCGTCTGTTAACAGCTTTCATCATTGGCTGGTAATCAGGCGATGTTCTTGCATGTTCGACTTCAGCTCACATATTCGCATGCTTGAACTTGTACTTTGTTCGGGTTGAGATGGAGCGCAAGACCCTAAATTTTGTCTAATATACATCCAGGCTACAGATTATTTGTGGATTATTATCATGATTAGTTACATGACTCATTTGATTGGATGGCCGTGACCGTCGTTCTAGGCTCATTTATCGATCCTCATCGGGATGGATACGTCTCTCCATGCCTTCGATCTTGATTATTGTATACTCTATTATGGATGGTTGCGCCCATACCGCATATATCATGTATTTGAGATATCAGTTGTACCTGTCTATGTAGGTTTTCCGACGGCAGTGTTTTCAGTTGGACACACTCTCGTAAAGCATTTCACCCCTCTCTCTCTCTCTCTCTCGGGCCTCATGCTTTAGGGGGGCATCTGTTACACAGTAATTTTTCACCGTCCCTGCAATCCCCATCTCGCCCATTGGAGGGTCGTTTCTGTGACCAATAAGCAGTGTCATGCCTTTCAAATACCATCATTGCATCCCTTTCCATGAGGACAACATTCCTTCTGTTGATTATTTCCTGAGCAGACCCCTAAAAACACCTGTTTTTGCCTTGGCGCTGGTAGCCCGTTATGTACTCGCGCCAATGGGGGAAAATTAACACTGAGCCCGTGCCAATTGGCACTCTGTCCCAGTTAAGCACTCGCGCCACTCTGCTTTTGGAAAGTTTTTTAAAAAAGGAGGCGAAGTTTCGATTACAACAACTTCGTGGATGAGTCATCAGGAGTGGTTTCGCCTGAATAACCACGGCCTTCCTCCTTTGGCCTCTTGTTTCCACCTTATGGGGAACCTCCCAAAGGATAAGGCCTCCATTCCACTATTGTAGGGATCCCAACCTCCTCCTCTCCTCTATAAATATATCCTTCATCCATTGATGAAGGGGTTGAATGGTTGAATAGCTGAATAGCTAAATGGCTGAATGTACCGACCACGAATGGTCAATAGCCGAATGGCCGAATGGCCGAATAGCTGGTCTCCAAGTTCCCAAGAGCCTTATGCTGCAAGAGCCTTGATTCATTCCCTTAAGGCCAAATCCAAGCAAGAAGATTATTGTCGATACATCCAAAGAGAGAGGTTTTTCCCATCCTCGATAGGCTTTTTCGAGACGTGTTCCGCTGGCAACCCTCCGAAGGAGAATTCAGCGTAAGAGCTATGGTTGTATTCTTCTTTGATTGATTAATGATAAGTGACTATTGGTTATGGTTCCACTCTTGTTATTGATTATGATGATGAGTTATGTCTTCTCTAACTGACATATAGTTGCAAATACTGGATTTTACGCTTGCGTTTGTTTTGTTTCTTGCATGTGCAGGTGTCCGATCACGGAGATCATGAGGATTGTGATCTGCTGGAGCTAAGGAATGGGAGCACTAATTTCTCTACAAGCGACAGCGTTGGATTCCAGGTAAGCCTTCATTTCTAGTTGGTTTATTTGCAATTAGGAATCTGCACTATAGCGTGTGACGATTGTTGCTAGACCCGGTCTGGGCTAGTAGGGATCGCCTCTGTCTGTAGAGGGGATTTACCTCCACAACACATGTCAATAAAACTTGATCTCTCTAAGGTGTTTGATAAACTCAATTGGAGCTATCTCTTCAACATTATTTGCACCTTTAGCTTCAACCTTGACTGAATCTATTGGATCAAGAGCATTATATCTTCAACCTTCTTCTCTATTTTTCTAAATGGATCACCTACTACACCCTTTTTCAGCCTCTGGTTGTGTATAACAAGGAGATCCAATGTCACTTGTTCTCTTTATTATATTAGTGCAAGGTCTTGACTGGGCATTCAAAGTAAAAAATGAGGAGAAAAAAATTCAGGGATTGCCTTGATTTGGCGATGATCTCTTTCTATTGCACCAACAATGTGTGGACAATATCCTGTGTATGGGTTTTCCAACTATTCAAGAATCCAAAGGATTTTCTCAAATTATGGAGGAATTCTCTCTTGCCTCAGGTATGGAAATAAATAAAACCAATCTTAGATTTTTTACTTCAATACAGTGTTTGGCTATGCAGAAACATATTGCAAAGATGTTTGGTTTAACATCTTTAACATGTTAATTAGTTGGATCTTCTGATTATTAAATGGAAGGAAGACTAGTCCTCCTCGAGTCAATTTGACATTCTTTTCCCCCATATATATATATATATATATATATATATATATATATATGCTCTAATGGATCCATTCTTAACTCAATCAAGAGCCTGCAACAATATTTCCTATGGGGAGGAGTAAAAATGGAAACAAAATTGGGTGCTTGTAGCTTGGGATAAGATATGTAGACCCAAACCAAACGGAGGTCTGGGGCTAAGAGATCCTTCAACTTTAGCAGGTCTATATTATCGATAGAGGGTTGTAATTGAGACGGAGGAGATTGTGAGAGAGAGAAGATGAGGTTGCATTGGATGTACTATAGGTTGTAATCCCTTCATTTTGTTGGAAAAAATGAAAGGAAGGACTCACTATTTCTCCCCGGACATATCCCAAATCAGGTGAACCACATATATTGGTGTCTCCTTTGTATTATTTCATTCAAATTTTTATTTCCTCATTCATTTTGATTTTATTTTATTCATAACATGGTAAGTTGTAGGATCCACAAACTAGATTAAGAAGTAAGTCATAAAACCCTAGCCATGGTGGATGAGTCTAGTCATAAGAGCCCTTGAGATGTAGCAATGAAATAATTCACAAGTTTGGAAGAACAATTCATTGATCTCTCACAACATGACCATGCTCCTCATGGAAGCACTAGTGAACAGTTCAAACCTTCCAAGGAGGCTTGTCTCTTTGACATAGAAGTTGGATTGGATGAGAAAATGTGAGATAGTGAAGATTTAAAAATCATATCAAGGAAAGAGCCTAACAAAAAATAACCACCTTTTAGTTCCATTATTCTTTCACAACCTTTATTAAAATGGAAGAAAAATGAATGTCTATCAAGGTGAGATCTATGTTATTAAGTTGAATCATTGGTTGCAATAGTTAGAAGTGTATTTCAGTGTCCATACTATATATGAAGAACAAAATGTTTTATTTGCTATACTAAAACAAGAGGATTGGTAGGAAAGACACACAAAGACACTTTTCTTGGAAGGTAATCTATTAGTGACTAAGTGGGAGGTGTTTAAAATCCCCCAATCAAGTTCGAATTATACTATATTAAGTATGTACAGGACCAGTGGATTTCTTGACATCAAGGTAAAGTGTGCAAGAGTACACCACCAAATTTAGAAAGACAATTATGGTCACCTAGAAACCAAGACATAGGTCTATAGAGGTATCTACAAAGCAAGTGATGTTATTCAAATATAAGACTATTAATGAGATTTATGTGCAAAAATTGATTAGAAAGAATAAATTATAAAAAAAAACAACCTGTTAGATCTAAAGAGAAACATATTTCCAAATAAAGAAAGAAAAAGCTAGATTAAAAAAAAAAAAAGTTATTTTCAAAGTCGAACAAACCACTATAATATTATAATATGAATAAAGATAAATTTTTAAAATTACATCTAAAACTAAATCCAAAAAAACCATAATTTTTTTTTTCATATTGGCTTATTGTGGTGATGACAGCAGGCCCTGCAATTGCCCACCGCCTTTTTGGTTTCAATCCAACTCTCCCTTGCAAACTGTGGGAATGTTGTAATGAGAGGCAAGTCGCCACTTCTCACATCTACTTCTGGTTGCTCCTCCTCTTCAATTGCCAGCAATGAAGAGCACCTCTTCTCTCTTTTTCCTTTATATATTAAATTTAGTAGACACAAAAATGGCTCAAGTCCATGAGACAAGCTTACTTGTTCTTTGGTGTCACTGAATAATTATATATTAAATTAAGCTCACTTGTTCTTATTAAATTAAAATAAAATAAAGGTATTTGTAATAATATTTATGCCATAGTTTTATAGAAATGGTTGAAATTATATTGTTATTCATAATTTAATATATTTTACTTATTATAAGTTTAAAGTTTTGAAATATAATCAGTTTAAAGTTAACTATGTAAAGAAATTTAGAGTTGATGGTTGAGTTTTAAGTATAATATATTTATGATTTTTATATTTTATTAGTATAAATTTATTTTAATTAGAAATTTATTAATTTTAAAAAATGTTTATGTCAATTTGATCTTCTTAATATATAATATATATATATATATATATATATATATATATATATATATATATATATATATAGATATAAACTTGATGTTAAATAGGAATTAAAGATCATTTTCATTTTGAATGCACTAAATAATTGTTTTAACTATAATAATTGATTATATATATACAAAACTCACTTATAGATTTTTACCTCTATTCCTTTTTTTAAATTTAAATTTGATGTAAAATTAAGATAAAAATGAAAGCATTTTATTTATATTTATATTGAAAGTATTTTTTTTAATTACTATTATTTAATTTTTTATATAAGTATTATTTTATTATTTTTTAATGTAATGATAAATAAGACATCCCCATACTTTTATTACCTTTTAAAATGAGTTGATATTGTATTTTTTTATTGTTACTAGTCCTTGCCTCGCCAAAGACTATAACATTCACCTCGCAGCAGTAAAAGTGAGTTCACTCTATGTTAATTTGATGTGTTTTTCAATTTTAACCAAAGTTTCAAGAAAATGTTGAATGTTTCTATTTTCCCATAAACTCAAAAAAAAAATTCTAATTTTATGGAAATATTGTTTCTAATTTTCAATACGCTAAGCGAGCTATGATGAGACATAATCCCCCTAGTGGAGGGAAATTTATTTTTTCTATTTATCAGTGTTCAAAATTTTCATTTTAATATGAAAAAGTTTAATTTTGTGAGTGGTCATTCCGTCGATGAGTTCTCTCACAATGACACTGACACTGACACTGTTAGACTACTTCTCTGCCCAATGATGCTAAAGCGGTTGCAGGTCCTTTATGTAGGAAAGGGGGGAGGGATGGGGGATGAAAAAATCTCCATAAAGATAATATATTGTACGAAGTGCAGAGATGTGAAGGAAGAAGAAGCTTTCACTTAATAAACCGAAAACCAGAATTTTAGCATCATGTTTCATTGTGTGGAGCATTAATTTTGCAAAGGAATTGTTCGTGCACAAAATTTTGATAGACCCAAGATTTAATATGCAGTGGCCAATAAAAACCTTCTCAACATAAAACGTTTCGGAAACATCCACAGAGTGGTGAAGTCTCACCCGAGATGTTAATGTGTGACTGTCGGAACAAGGTTTATGGAGTATGACAAACCTTTCTATGACCTATGACATTGAACTCCCACTAGACACACACTTCACCATTGCTCTATTAATATGCATTGTTCATTGTGTTAAGCCTCTTGAATCACCAAACAACACACCATTCTAGAAGGACAATGCGCAAGAAGTCAAATTAGGTTACACATCTAACCATTAATTAATATATTAGAGATCGATTCCTTTACAAAAATTAATTTTTATCTAAAATAATTAACATCCTTAGGAATATCCATACCACTAAACACATTACAAATATTTGAAACTATTATTAAACATTCAACTCACAAAAATACAACATGTTATAAACAATATTGTACATTCAAATATCAACATGGAACATAAGGGGAAACTCAACCTTCCATCAGATTATATCATGATAAAATAAGAAGGTGCTATGCGTTGTGATACAACCATGAGACCAATAGACTCACTAGCCTTTCAGATCTACACCATATATATAAGAGGGAAAAAACTTATAGCGAAAAACCTAGATATATATCCATGAACATTACAATGGGGTTTCCTTGTAGCTATTGGCTCTAGCATACATGCCTACAACCACAAACTTACAGGCACAAACACCATAAAACCAAAAGTACTGATAGTCGACGACTCAGTACAACCTTTTCTAGACAAGATCCTTGGTTCCATTCTTTCCTTCATCCAAACCACATTATGTCTTCAACATTCATTCTTATCCTTGCGTGGAAGCCCTTCAAATATTCTTAGCCCTATACCTGATTGCACTAGTTTTTCTATAAGGCATTGGGATATTTCCTGATCCCATCTCTGACCTGACCCATGTGTACTAACGACCCCTTGAAATATATTCTCGTCAAACTTCTCCACCCTGTCATTCCTACTTCACCAGCAAAATATCTATAACCTCCTTCCTACCATGACATCCCTTGTGGGCTTCATCCCTTCTACAAAATCCTAACCATTGATATTTCCTTGTATTTACCTCCTCTCCTTGGGTGCCACTACCTCCTTCTTGCGCAACGTCTACTTGTGCCACACATTACCTCCTATGCCAGCTGTTGGGGCAAAATAATTGCCTGTCATTTAATTTGTCAACCCAGGGGTTTCGTAACCTTGTGAAGCATGTGTGCACTATATGAGCTAGAAATTATATTTTAGTTTAGATCAATTTAACTAAAGAATAAAGAAAGAAAATTCATCTAATCTATGAAATCAAATAATGAAAATGAAATTCAACTAACCTATGAAATCAGGTAACGAAAAGAAAGAAAACAAATTCAAAAGAAAATTTTGCATGCAAACACACTTGCAGGAATTGAAATTTTAATCTAAGAAAACATTTCAAAACATGTAAAGAAAAACAACTAAGGTATGTTCAATCACTCCAGCATCCAATATGGAAGTATGATAGAATCACCCTCTTGAGATGATAAGCAACCGATTATACTTTAGTCTTCAAATATAGGAAAGCAATTAAAGCATGCATAGGGAAAACTTAATAATTGAATAAGTTAGGTATTCAATCATTTAGAAATATGATAAAATCACCTTCTTGAAATGATCTTTAAGAACACCAAATATTACAAATAATTGATAATTCTATTATAATAAAGTAAATGACAGAACATAAAAGGAAACTAAATAACTGTGAACTCTATTGCCTCAAACTTAATCCAATTGGAAAATAGATAAATCTTTCCTATTGAAATGTTTTTAGAAAATCAAAGATTACAAAATCATTCTAAAAATAATACTAAGAAAGAAAATAAACTTTAATCTATAAAAGCAAGTAAATCTCACACATTTTAGGCAGCTGATCTAAAAGTATAAGAGATGGTAAATCAAGATGCTCCATATGTAAGCAAAACCAAATCAAAATGAAGGAAAATTCATGATTAAGGTGCCACAATCTAATTCTTTATTCAAAGCTTGAGCATAACTCCAATTTTACACATGATTTGATAGGAGAAAGCTTCACCTATTTATACAAAAAGATGAGAAGTTATCTCATTAATGAGAGTCCATGAATCTCTCCCTATATCTCTAGAGTTACAATCCAAATAGGAAGTGATAAGGCACATGTCTTTTTAGATTTACAATACAAATAGGAAACGAAACACATATCCTCATGATCCCATGATCTTCTCCATCTAAATTCGAATTTGACCTTAGGAGGCCACATAAGGGTCTTCTGGAAGCTTCTTTTTTACCTACACATAGCAACAAACTCATTCCGCTTGTTAGGTATAAGTATGTGCATATTATTTTCTAATTTTTAACCACAAATTCACTTAAAAATACTAAGAATTAATAAAGTTTGGGAAAACATAAATGTAACCCAATAGTGGTAATGGTAATGTAAATGTAATGAAATGGAGGTGGAGTGAAGGTGATAATATGGAAATGTAAGTGAAAATGTAATAGAAGTAAATAACAATTTCAAGGCCCAACATACCCCCCAACTAAAGTTATTGCATGTCCTCATGCAATCTATTACATGAATTATTTTTGATCCTTTGAGTTTTGGCTTAACTTTCCATCATATCATTTGATAACTTCAATATACTTCTGCAAAGTATTTTAGTTGAATTGCAACATGGTTGGTTCTTGTGTTTCAACCATATTTTGTTGTTGCATTCAATTTGGTCTTTGAACTTTGCATAATGATAATTTGATTATTGTTGCAAAGTATATTTCTATTGGATTGCATCATGGTTGGTTCTTGTGTGACAACCATGATTGTATTTGTATCCAATTACCTTTTTGAGTACTTTTGAAAAGCCATTGTATGCTCATAATAATAATGTAATCGTTAATATCTTTAGAAAGTATGTGGACTTTTGAATGTGGTATGAATGTGTAAAAATGTGAATATGAATGTATTCCCCCCCCCCCTCCAAACTGATGGTATTGGCAATTTTATGAAATGAGGAAAAGAAGTGTTTTTTCCAAAAGTGATCATTCTAGTTTTTCAAGGAATTCTATGGTAAAAAGTTAGGAAATGACATACCTTAACTTACCCTATGAAAATGGATGAGATACATGTGTGATGGCTGCAAAATTCTGATCATAATCTTCTTCATGTGGCTGTACAAGTTATGGATAAAAGAGTCAAGATGAATTTTTATTGCTTCTACTAAAAATGTTGAATTTGCTGCAAAATGATGTTGATTCTATAGTTGTCCTCTAATTCTGTAGTTGTAGAATGGCGCTGATCTATTGTGGTTGCATATCTTCTTCATTTGCTTCAAAATGCTAAAAATGATAGTCTTCATGTCTTCAAAAATCATTGGCATAATTCTTGCTATGTGAATAGATGTTATGATGTCAAACATAGAAGGAAATTGTTGACTTAGTGGCCATTAATAGATGCCACTAGTCAACACGAGAAATCTCACCATTGATGGCAATGAGAGTCAAGATGCCCAAACACATCTTGCTAGGTACGAATAATTTTGTTGTTGTCGAGTACCTAGAAGATTTGATGAACAAGGGACATTAATGTATTCCCATTGTTCGTCAGCAAGAAGACTTGCCATTAAGGCATGAAAGCCTCAAGGTGTTTTTGTAAGGATTTTAAACTCAAAAGACTATGGACTCAATAATTTGCATTGAAGCAAGGTTTATTTATGAAATTAAAATGATAGGAGAAGGAAAATGGAAATGGAAGATGAAAATGGAAAATGACAATGGACAATAAGCATGTAAGTGAGCTTCTTGCTTTTATTTGTGGGTTAGGAGTATACAAAGAGTAATGGAAAGTGTATGTGAATAAAAATGAACAATTGACTCTTGCTGGGAAAATAACTGTGGCTTTCTTTGAATTGCTTGGTTGGATTTATAATTCAAAAGGGAGGAAAGGTAATGGTCTTGATGGATATGTACATGGACTTGTTCTTATTTTTCTCATGAAATTAGTCCTTTGAAAACCAATTGTGTCGGAAAATTGGTTTCCTTTAATGATCATTCGATCATCCTAAACCTGAAAAAAAAAACTTGGCATAAAGAACATAAGCGTGTTAAAAAGGAAATGGCTAATTCCTCTCTAATACTTATGCAAAAATTTGAATGTCAAATGAAATAGATTAAGGAAAATCAAAAGTGTTATGTTCAGTCCAATTCATGATATCGATAAAAATCCATTTTTAAGAAATAACCACGAAAAATAAATCAGCTCCCTGTTGTCAGATGAGTTTATGAAATGTGCTCAATAATATGATTAACATCACAAAGATTCGTTGTGTCTTGCAAGTTAAAGCTTCATAGAAAAATACACAGCAATAAATTTTTTAATACTAAATATTGAGAAATCATCTAAATAATCTTGCAATTGTTCTGCAAGTCATTATTAAATCTGACAAATTGAATCGTCATATGTGTTGCAAATTTATTTATTTATGAGTAATGATTTTTGAGATTTCATGATCCCAACTATATATATATATATATAATGATGCAATTGATGGATGATCTATTATGTTGGAAAAATGCCAAGTGGAATTGAGCATGTGAAATTTGCCAAAACTCTCTCAACTGATTTTATTATTATTATTATTATTTTTTTAATCATGAGACACAAATGTGTCTAAAATCAAATTTATTAAATCAAATTGGACTCTTAGACCACATGCCATATGGAGCAGTGTTTGTTATTAACTTGGATTCTTCTGCTTTCAACTTGCCATGTTTAAATAGTTCAAAAAAAATCGTTTTTTCCTCACGTAATCTGCAAAACGGAGCTTCAAAGAACCCTGAATTTCTCCCAAATGGCTGTGAATTCTAGAAAATGCCTTGCAATTCACATAATTTAACCCATTCCCGAAAAAACCCATGTTTTATTTTTTCCTAATTCGTCTTGTTTTGCTCAAAAATGTCTTAAAATCGGGTGTTTTTAACAATTATGCATTTCTGGCAATTACTTCTGCAACAAAATAAAATTGTTGTGGTTTGATTTTTCTATTTGCAGGTTTTGATGTGTAATGAATTGTCTCTCACAGAGAATTTCAGAACGATCTCCCTCATTCCAATTACCTGCAATAGAATCTGCAATCTTCTCTTCATCAACAATTTGCAATCTTCTCTTCATCAATAGTTTCTTCATGTGATACACTTTCATTGTTTGTCTCTGCAATTGAATCTGCAATATTCTCTTCATCAGAAATTTGCAATCCTCTCTTCATCAACAGTTTCTTCATCTGAAACACCTTCATCGTCTGTCTCTGCAACTTTTAAATTCAATTTCTAATAATTGTTGCTTAAGAAAGATCGAATATGGAAAAGAGAAGGTTCCTTTTTTGTATTGCCATGCATGGGTCTTTGTGTGGATTGAAGGTTTTCTCGTATGCGTAAGGCCAAACTAAAGACTGGCCTCACGCATATGCGTGAGCCTCCTTTTCATGGGATTTTTTTTTTTTTTTTTTTAATTATTATTATTATGTTTTGTTTTGTTTTTGTTTTTTTAGAGAAAAATTATGCATATGCAATTCAATAAATCAGAAAAATATTGAGAGGATGCAAAACATTTAAAATTTGAAGAACCGAAAAAAAGGATCATGACTCAAACGACGATTTTCAATAGAATTGTAGATCAATTTCTAGAAAATTTTTTAATGAATTTTGAATTTTAATTTTTAAAATTGATTGATCTGATTTTCTGGTCCTCCAGGTCACAACGAGGCACGGGAAGAGAGCATACTAGTCAGCGTCGTCAAATAAATTCATATTTTCACACACAAATTTTATTTCTGATGGTGATAAAAAAAATGAAATGATTCTTACTGCGTCACTGAAATTTATTCGAAATGAATTAATTAACGTTTATTATTATTATTTTTTTAAACAAAATTAAAAAAAAATTCTAAAATTCTAGCTAAGTTTGGTTTTATTTCTATTAATCTAAAAAAATTATTTTCACTTATATTTTTAGGTATATTCATGCTTCCAATGAAGCCATTTACGTATTAGAATTTTTGAAATGCTCATATCTCAACTTGAAAAATGTATCTCATTGTTTGTAAGGATATGTGAAATCAACTTGATTTTTCGATTTTCCACAAGGATCTCTTGAAGAAATGATGAATGTTGTGGCACAGTCTCTTTTAGATACCATTCCTCAATGTAGTTTTTGGGCTCCATTCTAGATCCTTTGTCCATAAATGGTTAGTAAAAAAAAAAAGAAATAAAATGCACTCTAGACTGAAAGCTAGTTCCTATGCGCACTTCCCTAGCAACAACGCCAAAATGTTGGGGCAAAATAATTGCCTATCATTTAATTTGTCAACCTAGAGGTTTCGTAAGCTTGTGAAGCATGCGTGCACTGTATGTACTAGAAATTATATTTCAGTTTAGATCAATCTAACTACAGAATAACGAAAACCAATTCATCTAATCTATGAAATCAAATAATGAAAATGAAATTCAACTAACCTATGAAATCAAGTAACGAAAATAAAGAAAACAAATTCAAAAGAAAATATAGCGTGCAAACACACTTGCAGGAATTGAAATTTTAATCTAAGAAAGCATTTCAAAGCATGTAAAGAAAAAAAACTAAGGTATGTTCAATCACTCCAACATCCAATATGGAAGTATGATAGAATTACCCTCTTGAGATGATAAGCAACCGATTATAATTTAATATTTAAATATAGGAAAGAAATTAAAGCATGCAAAGGGAAAACTCAATAATTGCATAAGTTAGGTATTCAAGCATTTAGAAATATGATAAAATCACCTTCTTGAAATGGTCTTTAAGAACACCCAATATTACAATTAATTGATAATTCTATTCTAAGAAAGTAAATGACAAAACATGAAAGGAAACTAAATAACTGTGAGTTCTAATGCCTCAAACTTAATCCAATTGGAAAATAGATAAATATTTCCTATTGAAATCTTTTTAGAAAAGCAAAGATTACACAATCATTCTAAAATTAATACTAAGAAAGAAAATAAACTTTAATCTATAAAAGCAAGTAAATTTCACACATTTTAGGTAGCTGATTTAAAATTA
Source organism: Pinus albicaulis (assembly GCA_034641835.2). NCBI lineage: Eukaryota > Viridiplantae > Streptophyta > Pinopsida > Pinales > Pinaceae > Pinus > Pinus albicaulis. Next base: position 1,230,835,722 of record CM076581.1, read on the forward strand.
TGAGAGATGGTAAATCGAGATGCTTCATATGTAAGCAAAACCAAATCAAAATGAAAGAACATTCATGAGTAAGGTGCCACAATCTAATTCTATATTCAAAGCTTGAGCATAACTCCAATTTTACACATGATTTGATAGGAGAAAGCTTCCCCTATTTATACAAAAATATGAGAAGCTATCTCATTAGTAAGAGTCCATGAATCTCTTCCTATATCTCTAGAGTTACAATCCAAATTGGAAGTGATAAGGCACATGCATTTTTAGATTTACAGTACAAATAGGAAATGAGACACATATCCTCATGATCCCATGATCTTCTCCATCCAAATTCAAATTTGACCTTAGGAGGCCACATAAGGGTCTTCTGGAAGCTTTTTTTTGATGTACACATGGAAAAAAACTCATTCCACTTGTTAGGTATAAGTATGTGCATATTATTTTCTAATTTTTAACCACAAATTCACTTAAAAATACTAATAATTAATAAAGTTTGGAAAAATATAAATTTAACCTAACAGTGGTAATGGTATGGTAAATGTAATGAAATGGAGGTGGAGTGAAGGTGATAATATGGAAATGTAAGTGAAAATGTAATGGAAGTAAATGACAATTTCAAGGTCCAACATACCCCCCAACTGAAGTTATTGCATGTCCTCATGCAATCTATTACAGGAATTCTTTTTGATCATTTGATCTTTGGCTTAACTTTGCATGACATCATCTTATAACTTCATACTTCTGCAAAGTCTTTTAGTTGAATTGCAACATGGTTGGTTCTTGTGTTTCAACCATATTTTGTTATTGCATTCAATTTTAATTTTTGAACTTTTCATAATGATAATTTGATTATTGTTGCAAAGTATATTTCTATTGGATTTCATCATGGTTGGTTCTTGTGTGACAACCATGATTTTGTTTGTATCTAATTATCTTTTTGAGTACTTTTGAAAAGCCATTATATGCTCATAATAATAATGTAATAGTTAATATATTTTGAAAGTATGTGGAATTTTGAATGTGGAAAAATGTGAATATGAATGTATCCCCTGCCTCCCCCCCCCCCAACTGATGGTATTGGTAATTTTATGAAATGAGGAAAATAAGTGTTTTTTCCAAAAATTATCATTTTAGCTTTTCAAGGAATTCTATGGTAAAAAGTTAGAAAATGACATACCTTAACTTACCCTTTGAAAATGGATGAGCTGCATGTGTGGTGGCTTCAAAATTATGATCATAGTATTCTTCATGTGGCTGTACAAGTTATGGATAAAAGAGTCAAGATGACTTTTTATTGCTTCTACTAAAAATGTTGAATTTTCTACAAAATGATATTGATTCTGCAGTTGCAGAATGGTGTTGATCTGTTGTGGCTGAATATCTTCTTCATTTTCTTCAAAATGATGAAAATGATAGTCTTCATGTCTTCAAAACTCGTTTGCATAATTCCTACTATGTGAATAGATGTTATGATGTCGAACATAGTAGGAAATTGTTGACTTAGTGGTCATTAATGGATGCCACTAGTCAACATGAGAACTCTCACCATTGATGAAAATGAAAGTCAAGATGCCCAAACACATCTTGCTAGGTACTAATAATTTTGTTGTTCTCGAGTACCTAGAAGATATGATGAACAAGGGACATTAATGTATTCTCATTGTTGGTCAGCGAGAAGACTTGCCATTAAGGCATGCAAGCCTCAAGGTGTTTTTGAAAGGATTTTAGACTCAAAGGACTATTGACTTAATAATTTTAATTGAAGCAAGGTTTATTTGAGAAATGAAAAGGATAGGAGAAGGAAAATGGAAATGGAAGATGAAAATGGAAAATGACAATGGGCAATAAGCATGTAAGTGAGCTTATTGCTTTTATTTGTGGGTTAGGAGTAGACAAAGAGTAATGGAAAGTGTATGTGAATAAAAATGGACAACTGACTCTTGCTGAGAAAATAACTGTGGCTTGCTTTGAATTTCTTGGTTGGATTTATAATTCAAAAGGGAGGAAAGATAATGGTCTTGATGGATATGGACATGGACTTGTTTTTATGTTTCTCATGAAATTAGTCCTTTGAAGACCAATTGTGTAGGAAAATTGGTTTCCTTCAATGATCATTCGATCATCCCAAACCTGCAAAAAAAACTTGATATAAAGAACATAAGTGTGTTAAAAATGAAATGGAAAATTCCTCCCTGATACTTACGCAAAAATTTGAATGTCAAATGAAACAGTTTAAGGAAAATCAAAAGTGTTATATTCAGTCCAATTTATGATATCGATAACAATCCATTTTTAAGAAATAACCATGAAAAATAAATCAACTCCCTGTTGTTGGATGACTTTATGCAATGTGCTTAGTAATATGATTAGCATCACAAAGGTTCGTTGTGTCCTGCAAGTTAAATTTTCATAGAAAAATACACAGCAATAATATTTTTAATGCTAAATATCGATAAATCATCTAAATAATCTTCCAATTACAGTTCTGCAAGTCATTATTAAATTTGTCAAATTGAATCCTCGTTTGTGTTGCAAAATGTTTTATTTATTTATTTATTTATTATTATTATTATTATTATTATTATTATTATTTTATGAGTAATGCTTTTGGAGATTTAATGATCCCAATTAAATATATATATAATGATGCAATTGTTGGATGATCTATTATGTTAGAAAAATGGCAAGTGGAATTGAGCATGTGAAATTTACCACAACTCTCTCGACGGATTTTTATTTATTTATTATTATTAAATTTTTAATCATGAGACACATGTGTCTAGAATCAAATTTATTAAATCAAATTGGGCTCTTAGACCACATGCCATGTGGATCGGTGTTTATTATTAACTTGTATTCTTTTGCTTTCAACTTGCCATGTTTAAACAGTTCAAAAAAAATCATTTTTTCCTCACGCAATCTGCAAAACGAAGCTCCGAAGAACCCTGAATTTCTCCCAAATGGTTGTGGATTCTAGAAAATTCCTTACAAGTCACCTAATTTACCCCGTTCCCGAAAACATCCATTTTTTATTTTTTCCTAATTCGTCTTGTTTTGCTCAAAAAATGCGTTTTAAAATCAGGTGTTTTTAACAGTTACACATTTTTGGCAATTACTTCTGCAATAAAATAAAATTGTTGTGGTTTGATTTTTTTAGTTACAGGCTTTGATGTGTAATGGCTTGTCTCTCACAGAGAATTTCAGGTCGATCTCCCTCATTCCAATTACCTGCAATGGAATTTGCAATATTCTCTTCATTAGCAGTCTGCAATCTTCTCTTGATCAAAAATTTCTTCATGTGATACACTTTCATTGTTTGTCTCTGCAATTGAATCTGCAATCTTCTCTTCATCAACAATTTGCAATATTCTCTTCATCAACAGTTTCTTCTTCTGACACACCTTCATTGTCTATCTCAACAACTTTTAAAATCGATTTCTAATAGTTGCTGCTTGAAGAAGATCGAATATGGAAAAGAGAAGGTTCTTTTTTTTTTAATTGTAGTGCATGGGTCTTTGTGTGGATTGAATGTATTTTCATATGCGTAAGGCCAAGCCAAAGACTGGCCTCACGCATATGCGTGGGCCTCATTTCCGTGGGAAAATATATTATTATTACTATTATTATTATGTTGTTTTGTTTTGTTTGTTTGTTTTTTTTAAGGAAAAATTGTGCACATGCAATTCAATAAATCAAAAAAAGATTGAGAGGATACAAAGCATTTAAATTTGCAGAACCGAAAAAAAGGATCATGACTCAAACGACGATTTTCAATAGAATTTTAAATCAAATTCCAACAAATTTTTTATTGAATTTTTGAATTTTAATTTTTAAAATTGATTGATTTGATTTTTTGATCTTCCAGGTCGAAACGAGGCACGAGAAGAGATCATATTGGTCAGCGTCGCCAAATAAATTCATATTTTCACACACAAATTTTATTTCTGATGGTGATAAAAAGCGAAGTGATTCTTACTGCGTCATTGAATTTAATTTGAAATGAATTAATCAACGTTGATTATTATTTTATTTTTTAAACAAATTTTAAAAAAATTCTAAAATTCTAGCTAATTTTGGTTTTATTTTTATCAATCTAAAAAAACTATTTTTATTTTTATTTTTAGGTATATTCATGCTTCCAATAAAGCCATTTACGGATTACAATTTTTGAAATTCTCATATCCCAACTTGAAAAATGTACCTCATTGTTTGTAAGGATATGCAAAGTCGACTTGATCTTTCGAATTGCCGCAAGGATCTCTTGAAGAATTGATGAATTTTGTGGCGCAATTGATTTTTGATACCATTCCTCAATGTAGTCTTTAGACTGCATTCTATATCCTCTGTCCATAAATGGTTAGTAAAAAAAAACAAAAACAAATAAAATACACTCTAGACTGAAAGCTAGTTACTATGCACACTTCCCCGGCAACAATGCCAAAATGTTGGGGCAAAATAATTGCATTTCATTTGATTTGTCAACCCATGGGTTTCGTAAGCTTGTGAAGCATGCGTGCACTGTATGTGCTAGAAATTATCTTTCAGTTTAGATCAATCTAACTACAGAATAACGAAAGCCAATTCATCTAATATATGAAATCAAATAATGAAAATGAAATTCAACGAACCTATGAAATTAAGTAACGAAAAGAAAGAAAACAAATTCAAAATAAAATATAGCGTGCAAACACACTTGCAGGAATTGAAATTTTAATCTAAGAAAACATTTCAAAGCATGTAAAGAAAAGAAACTAAGGTATGTTCAAACACTCCAACATCCAATATGGAAGTATGATAGAATCACCCTCTTGAGATGATAAGCAACCGATTATATTTTAATCTTTAAATCTAGGAAAGAAATTAAAGCATGCAAAGGGAAATCTCAATAATTGCATAAGTGAGGTATTCAAGCATTTATAAATATGATAAAATCACCTTCTTGAAATGAACTTTAAGAAGACCTAATATTACAATTAATTGATAATTATATTCTAAGAAAGTAAATGACAAAACATGAAAGGAAACTAAATAACTATGAGCACTATTGCCTCAAACTTAATCCAATTGGAAAACGAATAAATCTTTCCTATTGAAATGTTTTTAGAAAAGCAAAGATTACACAATCATTCTAAAACTAAGAAAATAAACTTTAATCTATAAAAGCAAGTAAATCTCACACATTTTAGGCAACTGATCTAAAAGTATGAGAGATGGTAAATCAAGATGCTCCATATGTAAGAAAAACAAAATCAAAATGAAATAACATTCATGAGTAAGGTGCCACAATCTAATTCTGTATTCAAAGCTTGAGCATAACTCCAATTTTACACATGATTTGATAGGAGAAAGCTTCCCCTATTTATACAAAAAGATGAGAAGTTATCTCATTAATGAGAGTCCATGAATCTCTCCCTATATCTCTAGAGTTACAATACAAATAGGAAGTGATAAGGCACATGTCTTTTTAGATTTACAATACAAATAGGAAATGAGACACATATCCTCATGATCCTATGATCTTCTCCATCCAAATTCGAATTTGACCTTAGGAGGCCATAAGGGTCTTCTGGAAGCTTCTTTTTGACCTACACATGGCAACAAATTCATTCCACTTGTTAGGTATAATTATGTGCATATTATTTTCTAATTTTTAAACACAAATTCACATAAAAATACTAAGAATTAATGAAGTTTGGAAAAACATAAATGTAACCCAATAGTGGTAATGGTAAAGTAAATGTAATGAAATGGAGGTGGAGTGAAGGTGATAGTATGGAAATGTAAGTGAAAATGTAACAGAAGTAAATGACAATTTCAAGGTCCAATATCAGCCCTATGCTGCACACCATACATACCTTCCATGCTTCTCAATCCTCTAACGCAATTCCATACTTAACAAATTTGAACAAATTTTTTTATGGGCTCCAACAGGAAGCTTATCTTTATTTTAATTTGAAGAATGTTATTGTGTAGAGCTTTTAATGAAAGATTTCATTGTGTAGAGGAAGTTTCCTCCTCACATTGAAAGATTTCATTATAATTTTTTTTTTTTTTTTAGACATAATCGGCTGCTGTATTGAATTCAAAAAAGGTAAAAAGGGAGTCTGAGCTCCGGAATTACAGAGTATTGGATTTGAAGCGCAGAGGAGGAGGGAACCTTAGTGTGTCCCAGTTCCTGTTTGTTTCGCTTGCGTTTGACTGTAGATGAACCTAATCCGGAATAGATTCAGACAAATTGAAAAAGCAGAAGACTACATTTGTGAGGCATGGTTAAACAAAATGATAATCAGAACCTGCAGAAGAGCGCCATCAAGAGCCTGATGGTGGAAACTTGATTGGTCTGAGATAGGATCAGTTGCTGCAGAAGGCGGAAACTTGATTGCCAGTGAATACATGGAGTTTATGACTGCAATAGTCGCAGTAGGAAAATGGATCAAAGCGTTCTTTATCATGGAAGAAAACATAAGGAATCAGCGTTGTTTCTGCTGAGAATTCCCTGTGGTTTAGAGCAGGCTCTGTTGGCACAAGCGTCGGCCTCCTTGTTGAGGGAACGGAGGACATGAATGAACCGCACATCCTGCATTCGCTGAGTGAGTTCGTGACATCGGATTAGGATTTGCTGAAGAGGTAGGTTGGCTGCTATGCGCTTATGTACCAGGAGGCTGATGATGATTGCCGAGTCATCGATCACAGTAGCAGAGCGAATGCCAAGGGTCTGCAGTTGAAGAAGTCCTTGATAAAGGGAAAGCGCTTCAGCTTTATTGTTGGATGTGGAACCAAGACCCCACTCGTAAGCCAATGCGATGTCACCATTGGCATTACGTATGATACCGCCCGCCCCTGCTTTGCCAGGGTTTGATTTGGATGCCCCGTCGAAGAACAAGAAGAAGGTGTTGCTACTGTTTAGCCAGTAAGCAAACTCCGTGTCTTTCATTCGGATTTTCCTGTTGCTTGTAGGATTCTTAGTTTTGCTGGTGTCGAGTCTATGTGGCCTATTGCAGAGGTCACGGTTGCTCTGGTCGAGCAAGCTCCCTATGTAGTTCCGTTCTTCGACAACAAGCCCCCCCACATCGATGTTTTGCTGGCAATTGGCAACAACAGTTTCCATAGTGAGACCTCTCGCCTTGTTATGTAATCTCCTGATGTCAGTTTCCTTGTCTTTGAAGATTAATTGGTTGCGAGCGAGCCAAATACGCCACAACATGGTATATGGAAGAGCGTTCCAGGCTCTTCTTGCAACATGATTATTCTTACGCTACCAGGGGTAATTCGTTTTCTAGGTATGCAAGAGCTCAGCGACTGTGCTATGTTGGCTCCAGGGGATTTGATCCTACTGGAAGGCTTCTTTCCAACAGGCAGTGGCAAAGGAACAACTTATGAAAAGATGCTGGATAGTCTCCTCAGCTGCGGCACAGTTTGGGCAGCGAGAAGGACCTGAAACACCACAAATTTTAAGGTTATCTGAGGTTAGAACTTTCCCTTTTAAAAGTACCCAGATGAAGAACTTGATTTTGGGGAGGGTCTCAGATTTCCAAACAGTTTTCCAGTGAGGCCATTTAGACATCGGATGATCTCTGTTGCTGATATGTTGATAGGCAGCCTTCACAGTGTAGCTGGTGCCAGTAGGGTCCCAACAAAAGCAGTCCTCCTCGTTTTGTTTTGTGGGAGCGATGCCATGAAGATGAGCCTGTAGAGTGTCCAGACTGAGACGAAGCTCTTCAGGGGCGTCCGAAAATTGCCATCCTGTCCAGAGATGAGTGTGGAGATCCCATTTGGAAATCTGTGCCAAATTGTGGATCCCTTTGTTGGCCAGATAAGAAAGAATCTGCTGGGTTCCTGGCCTATTGCTAATTGGAGGATGGCCCAAAATTTTATCAACTCCTAATCTTGTATTGTTTCCCCCCTTGGGAACCTTAGAAATATTTGCAGCGAGAATGGGAATTACTTTTTTGCACAGTGCCCAGATTTTGGTACAAGCTCGGATGGGCATATCATGATCTAAGAGGAGCTGCCTCGGAAAGTTCAAATATTTAACTTCCAGCACTCGCTTCCACCACGTAGAATCTCCGTTAATGAACCTCCAGACAATCTTGCCCTCGAAGGCCAAGTTTAGAAGCTGTGGAGATCTTATCCCCAGCCCACCATGTTCATAGGGTTGGGTGACCTGTTTCCAATTGATGAGATTATATTTCCTTCGTTTAGTCTTTCCCCCTTGCCAGAGAAAGTGGCGGAGGATGGCTTCCACTTTATGGTGGAAGCTCACGGGAACTTGTAGCAACAAGAATTGATACAGGGGAAGTGAGGATAGACCAGATTTCAGGAGGACAAGGCGCCCAGCTGGGTTGAGCCAGAGAGAGCCCCATTGCTGCACTTTTCGATTCATTTTGTCAATGATAGTATCCCAGATTTCAGCTTTCATATAACCCAGACTTACTGGCATGCCCAGGTATGAGAAGTGCCTCCAATCTAATTTACAGGGGACCCCAAAAATGCTGGCAATGCTCTGAAGAGAATGTGCTGTTGCGTTCCATCCATAGATGCAACTCTTGAGGTGATTGATCATGCCTCCGGAGAAATTCATAAATTTGTCTAAAAGTGTTTGGAAGCGGCGAGCTATAATATTGGAGGCACCTCCCATTAACAAGGTGTCATCAGCAAACTGAGAATGGTTTATGTTTTTGACTCCATTCCCAAATTTAATGCCAGTGATGAGGCCGGTGCGGCGTTTATGGTCAAGGGCCCGGCTGAAGGATTCAGCCATCAGAATAAAAAGGTAGGGGGAGAGAGGGAAAACTTGGCGTAAACCTCGTGAAGATTGGAAGGAGGGTCCTGGCCTGCCATTGATAAGGGGGGAGATCCAAGGACCTGAGATGCACGCATGAACAAGGTCGATGAAGGGAGGAGCAAACCCCATCTTTTTAAGGACGACAAGAAGGAAAGAGTGTCTTACCCGATCGAAGGCATTGGCTAAGTCCAATTTCAGAATGAACCCTTTTTCTTTTCTCATTTGACTGGAGTGAATAGCCTCTTGTACCAGCAGAATGGAGTCGGAAATTTGTCTATTTGCGAGAAAGCCTCCTTGGTTCTCAGAGATGAGGGAGGGAAGAATGGGTTTGAGGCGAGTAGCTATGATTTTGGACAAGATTTTGTAAGAGGAGTTGCAAAGAGAAATGGGCCGGAAACGAGAAAAGGTTGAGGGTCGGTTTTCTTTAGGGAGGAGGGCAAGCTGAGTAGCATTGGTGAAGCCTCCAATTTTATTCTTGCGCTGGATCCATTTTATCATCTTGACAAGATCTTTTTTGATGGTCCCCCAGTGTGAACGATAAAAATTGATGGGGAAACCATCAGGGCCGGGAGCCTTATCTGGCTGGAGAGCCCAAATGGCTTTTTGAATTTCATCCTCATCAATGTCCTTGGTAAGCTCTGCATTAACTTCTGCACTAATTTCTGAAGGTAGGTATTTCATCAGATTTGAGTAATCTTCATCCTCTTTGGTTTCAGTAAGGAGCGTATTGAAGTGCTTTTAGGCTGCCTATTTTATAGCTTCTTGAGAGGTGTGAAGTTGGCCTTCATCGTCAATGATGGAGGTGACATTGTTTCTGATTTTTCTTGCAGTGGTCTGTTTTTGAAAGAAGGAGGAATTTTTGTCCCCTCCTTGCAGCTACAACTGACGAGATTTGAGCCTCCATTTCTGCTCCTCCATACGATTGGGTCGGTAGAGCTGGAAATAAAGATCGCTTTCTTTTGCTTTGTGGTCCAGGGATAAACCATGTTCCTCTATGGTGTTATGGATCTGTTCCAGTTTATATTTGATCTCAGCTTTGACTTTCTCCGGCTCTTTATAGTGGTTTCTGGCCCAATCCTTTAGAGCGCTTTTGGTCCTTTTTAATTTGCTTTCCCAGATAAAGCTTGGCGATCCTTCAATATGCTGACACCAAGTTTGCTTAACAATTTGGTCTACAGTAGGCAGGCTGTTCCACAACGGACTGTACTTGAAGGGAATGGGACCTAGTGGACTGTGGGTTTCAAGAGTTAACGTTGTGGGATAGTGATCAGAAGCAGCAAAGGGTAGAATGACAGAGAAAGCCGTGGAGAAGGAGGAGATGAGTGAGATATTCACCAGAAACCTGTCCAGCCGCTCCATGATATTTGCCTTGCCCAATCTGCGGTTATTCCATGTATACCTTCTGTTTTTGGGGGCGACATCAATAAGATCATGGTCCTGCATAATAGTTTCCAGCTGCGACCTATAAGGATCATGAATAAAGCAGCCCCCTTTCTTTTCGTTGGCATGGAGTATGAGATTAAGATCTCCTCCAAGAACGATGCTGCTGCAATCTTCATTATCAATGTCGATTTGGAGATAATTCCAACACAATGCCTTATCTCTGTAATGGTTTGGAGCATATACATTGTAGATGATGATTTTTTGGTTACTCATGAGATTCTCTAGAGTGACTTTGATCCAAAATTGGTTGATAGTGTTTGAGTGGCGCTTCCAAGCAGTATGGCTCCAAAGAGTAGCAATCCCCCCTGAAGCTCCTCTTGATTCACTAATGCTTCCTTCGTAGTGCTTGAGGCGATCAATGATCCCTCTCATTTCTTGGTATCCCTGCTTTGTTTCTTGTAACAGTAATATTCCTGGCTTTTCCTGAGTTATCAGATCATTAAGAGATGAAATCTTGGAGGGGTGCCCTAAACCCCAACCGTTCCAAGATAGAACTTTCATCATTGGGTAAGAGGGGTACGGAGAGTTGCTCGCCCTCCCTTGTTTTTGGTTTTCGCATCCTTACTGTTTTGCCCCAAAATGTAGGTTTCAATAGGGTTTTGAGTGCCCATGGCTATATCTTTTTGGGCATTTTCTTCTCTTTGCTGTTTAGTTGATCTCCTGCCAGGACCATGTTTCCTGTGAGAATCCAGATTGGCCCCATGTTCTTTGACAGAACTTCTGGTAGATCTGGGAGAGGGAGGGTCATGAGTGAAGGAAGGGGAGAGGTTTGTGGGGGAGGAAGGAGCGAGAGTGCCATCCAAAGATGGAGGTAGGGTGATGGGGGGGTCATCATCGAGGGAAATGGAGATGAAAGGGTTAGAGGACTCCAAGGGATTGGTATGCTCCAAGGATTTCTTAGGGGGAGAGGGCGGAGGAGTCGACGAGGAAGAATGATTAGGTTTGAAGGGAGCAGATTTGGGAGGAGAAACAACAAGCGAAGCGGCAGAGGTCTTTTTCCTTTTTACAGTTTCCCATTGTTTCTCAGGCTGAATAGAATTATCAATAGCAATATTAGTGCATCGGTTGGAAAAATGACCGTACTCGTGACATACCTTGCATTTGAATGGAATTTTCTCGTAGTCCAACTGCTGAATGTGTGTCCAGTCATCCACCTTCAGCTTGATTGCCTCCGGGAGACCCTTGCCCAGATCTACTTCCACACATATGCGCGCACATGCTTGCATGTTATCCTTGGGCTCGCTCCTGTCAATGTACTTCCCCACAACGTTGCCGATGGCGCGAACCGAGCCATCTCCCCAGCAATGGAGCGGGAGATGCAGAAGCCGGACCCAGACAGGAACAGCACTCAGGATATCCAGCTCGGGGTCGAAGTCTGGCGTCCATTTGTTCAAATACAGCCCTCTGGAATCCATAAAATAGGGCCCATTTCTGAAGACTAAGTCCTTATCAGCTTTGGTTTCGAAATTAAAGGTGTAGTAACCTTTTCCGCAGAAACGAATGGAAATTTTGCCACTGACTTTATCAGCCTAGTTTTTCTCGGTCTAACGTTGAACAGATTTAGGAGAAGGCCATAAACCTGTGAATTGTCCTATGAGACCCCTCTCAGCGAGGGAAAGGGCAGCCATTCTTGGCAAGGCTGGAGGCAGAACGACCTCTTGCAGGCCATCGAGTTTCTTGACGAACTTAGAGAGAGAGGGACGAGGGCGCTGAAGTGGAAGAGATTTGACAAGGGCGGAGAATGCAGATTGCGCATCGTTGCCCACCGAAGGACTGTCCTGAGAAGCCATAGACGACCAGAGACAGTTTCAAAGGCGGAAGGCCATAAATCCCAACGCAGACAATGAGGAGGGCCGAGGAGGGCCCCGTGGAGCAGGGCCAACGAGCCACGCAGCAACAAAACACCGCACAGAGGCAGCAGGCCTTGAGGCGGGGGCTGTCAAGCTAGGAACCACCGAAGGCCGAGGCCGAAAGCCAGGCCGGCAGCACCAGGAAGACCAGCGAGGCGGCTAGGTCGCGGCAGCGCTCAGAGCTGAGCTTAGTATTATTTCTTCATTATAAAATTATAAACCTAAAAATTATAAATATAAATTCAATTAATTTAACTTTATGACCAAATCAAATTATTTAATAATAAATTTTATGGATTTCTTAAAAAAAATTCAGTGTCATTTATGAATGCATGCAAGGAAGCCATATTTGTAGGGATCAATGTTTTATTGTGCAGAGCTTCTTTGTATGGAATTTTCATTATGGAGAGCTTACAATGAAAGATTTCATTGTGCATAGGAAGCTTTCTCCACACAATGAAAGCTTCGCAGAATGAAACATTGACTATGACCAAATAAATTTTATTTAATAAGAAATTTTATCGATTTCTAAATGTAATAGCGACTTATGATACTGTAAATTATTTTTCTAAAGTTGAAAACATGATCTCATAATACATTAAACTATGTGTTTTATTTTTCAAAGCGTTGTGAAAAAATCAATATTTAATTTTTCTATACATTTGCGATAGTCATTGCTAAATTAGTATTTGTAATTAATTTAATTATACACCTGCACATTTTATTTTCTTAAAGCAAATAAGAATTTAAAGAACTCATTTTACACTCTTTATATACAATTTCCTCTTCACATATCTAAAATGCTAGCAATGTTTTAAATAAGAATTTCATAATTAAATATTTAAATTATCAAAGTGCACGTGGAGAATACACATTTTTTTTTTATCATAAGCTTGGGGCGCAAATCAAAAACTATAATTGTAGGAGTATATTTCAGTGTGTGGATCTTACAATGAAAAATTTCATTATGTGGAGGAAGATTTTCTCAGTTTTAATTTGAAGAAGTTCATTTTCTGGAGCTTATAATGAACTAATTGATATAGATCACCCAGTTACAAATACTACATAAAAAAATGACGAAGCTTATTGAATTGATACAGATCATATATTTACATATGGTTACAAAGAAACATGTGATTGTAACAAGCAAAAAGAGGAATTCGGAAAACCATACTAAAAGAAATCCAAATCCAAAGACAATCCTAACATCTATTTGGTTGCAAAACTTTCATTGTGCGGAGCATACAATGAATTTTTTCATTATGTGGAGGAAACTTCCTCCACCTAGTGAAATCTTCACACAATGAAACATCGATTATGAAAAAATCAAATTTAACTTTAACTTTATGACTATATCAAAATTATTTATTAATAATTGTTATCAATTTATAAAAACAATAGATAGTTATGATACAATAAATGATTTTTCTGAAGTTGAAATTTAGGATCTCATAATACATTAAACGCTGGGTTTTATTTTTCAAAGCATAGATGATTCCACACTAAACTTTACGAACATGTGACTATTACAGAGGAATTCGACAATACCAAAAGAAATTCAAGGCTAAAGACAATCCTAACATCTATCAAGTTGAGAACTTAATATTCATATCATTTAATGAATGTATGAAGTGAAACCAAAGTTGCAAAGATCAATGTTTCAATGTGTGAAGAATTTTTGCGCGGATCTTTCATTGTGTTAAGGAAGCTTCCTCCACATAGTGAAAGTTTTGCACAATGAAACATTGACTATGACGAAATCAAATTTAACTTTAATATTATGACCAAACAAATTTATTTATTAATAAATTTTATCAATTTCTAAAAACAATGGGGAATTATGATACAACAAATTATTTGCTAAATTTGAAAGTAAGATCTCATAATACATTAAACTATGGGTTTTATTTTTCAAAGTGTAGCTCCCTACGCACTTCTTCAAAGTTTGGCTTCCTCCACACTTCTTCTACATGGCATAATGACATATTGCAGTGACAATCATTTTTTATCCACATTTGTTTACGCAATCATTTCTTCTTCTGCACATAACCTTAAACAATTAATTAGACATAGAGACAGGGACTATGATGCGTTGAGCTATTAATCTTGTTTTTTTAATCTCACCCTTGACTTCAAAATATCTATCATCTTGAACTATTAAGTGATTCTAGGCCCAATTAGAAAAAAAAATCTTATATTTTTATGAATATTTAATAGAAGATATATATACACACACATGGGTGTCAACTCCACGGTGAATATGCTAAAGATGAATTATGAATCTCCTTCATTTTGAACACACTAAAAAAAGCTTTTAGCCATATGTTTTTCTTTTTATTTGTTTTATATAATATATACATAGTTGACATTTAAATATTTAACCCAACATGATCATTAAAATGTTTTATTTATATCACACTTTGTTCAAATTAAAATTTCATTATTATTATTATTATTATTGTATTTTTTAAATACATGCTCCCCTTATATGGCTAAGTAGAAAGCATATATAAATGAGATAGAATATTTCTAAACATTGAATTATTTTTGTTATTAATATTTTTAAAATGTTGCATGTCAATTTTATATTGAGCATTGAAGGAATTACAAAACTCACTTATAGATTTTTACTTCCATCACTTTATTTCTATTTAAATTTGATGTAAAATTAAGGTGAAAATTAAATTATTCTATTTATATCTACATTGAAAATATTTTTTTTTAATTACTATTTTTTAATTTTTTATATAAATATTATTCTATTATTTTTAAATGTAATGATAAATAAGACATCCCCATACTTTTATTGCTTTTTAAAATGATTTGATATTGTATTTTTTTTTTGTTACTAGTCCCTTCCTCGCTAAGGAATATAACATTCACCTTACATTCAAAGTGCATTCACTCTGTATCAATTTGATGTGTTTTTAAATTTTAACCAAAGTTTTAGGAAAATGATGAATATTTATATTTCCCCATAAATTCAAAAATAATTTTCTAATTTGATGGAAATATTATTTCTAATTTTCAATTGGCTAAGCGAGCTATGATGAGACATGATCCACCTAATGAGGGCAAATTTATTTTTGGTATTTACTAGTGTTCACAATTCATTTTAATATAAAAAAGGTTAATATTGTGAGTGGCCTTTCCATCGATGAGTTCTCTCAAAATGACATTGACACTGGCATTGTTATACTAGTGCTCTGCCTAATGATGCCAATGCGGTTGCAGGTCCTTTACGTAGGCAAGGGGGGATGAAAAAATCTCCATAAAGCTAATACATTTTACAAAGTGCGGAGATGTGGAAGAAGAAGAAGCTTTCACTTAATAAAATTAGAACCATAATTTTAGCATCATGTTTCATTGTGTGGAGCATTAATTTTGCAGAGGAAGTGTTGGTGCACGAAATTTTGATAGACCCAATATTTTCTATGCAGTGGCCAACAAAAACCTGCTCAGAATAAAACCTTTCTGCAACACCCACAAAGTGGTGAAGTCTCATCCGAGATGTTAATGGGTGACAGCTGGAACTAGGTTTTTGGCAATATGACAAAATTATCTATTACCTATTTGAAACTGAAATCCCACTAGACAGACACTTCACCATTGCTCTATAAATATGCATTGTTCAGTGTGTTAAGTCCCTTGACTCACCATAAATCACATCATTCTAGAAGGATAATGCACAAGAGGTCAAAGTAGGTTACACCTCCAACCATTAATGACTATATTAGAGATTGATTCATTTACAAACATGCAATGTTATCTAAAAGAATTAACATCCTTATGAATATCCACACCATTGAACACATTTACAGATTTGAAACTATTATTAAACATTCAACTCACAAAAATCCAACATGTTATAAACAATATTGTACATTCAAATATCAACATGGAACATAAGGGGAAACTCAGCCTTCCATCAGATTATATTATGATAAAATAAAAGGGTGCTATGCATTGTGATACAACCATGAGACCAATAGACTCCTAACCTTTCAAATTTGCACCATATATAACAGGGGAAAAACTTATAGTGAAAAACCTAGATATATATCCATGAACATTACAATGGAGTTTCCTTGTAGCTACTGGCTCTAGCATGCATGCCTACGACCACAGACTTACAAACACAAACATAATAAAACCAAAATTACTAACAGTCGACGACTCAATACACCCTTTTCTAGACATGCTCCTTGGTTCCATTCTTCGTTCATCCAAACCACATTCTGTCTTAAAAATTCCTTCTTATCCTTGCCTGGAAGACCTTCAAATATTCTTAGCCCTCTACCTAATTTCCCTAGTTGTTTTACAAGATGTTGGGATATTTCCAATTCCCATCTTTGACCTGACCCATGTGTACTCATGACCCTTTGAAATATCTTCCCATAAAACTAATCCGCCCCGCCATTCCTCCTTCACCTACAAATCTATAACCTCCTTCCTGCCACGACATCCCTTGTGGGCTTCATCCCTGCTACAAAATCATAACCACTAAAATTTCCTTGCATTTACCTCCTCTCCTTGGGTTCCACTAACTCATTCTTGCGCGACATCCACCTGTGCCACACATTACCTCCTACACCAGCCCTATGTTGCACACCATACATACCTTCTATGCTCCTCAATCCTCTAGTGCAATTCCATACTTAAAAAATTTGAAAAAAAAAAAATCTGGGCTCTAACAAGAAGCTTATCTCTGTTTTAATTTGAAGATTTTCATTGTGCATAGCTTTTAATGAATGATTTCATTGTGTAGAGGAATTTTCCTCCTCATAATGAAAGATTTCATTAAAAAAAATATAAACCTAAAAATCATAAATATAAATTAAATTAATTTAACTTTATGACCAAATCAAATTTATTTAATAATAAATTTTATGGATTGCTAAAAAAATTAATATTATTATGAAAACTAATTCAATGTCATTTATGAATGCATGCATGGATCAATGTGTGATTGTGCAGAGCTTCCTTGTATGGAACTTTCAATATGCAAAGCTTACAATGAAAGCTTTCATTGTGCATAGGAAGCTTTCTCCACATAATGAAAGCTTTGCAGAATGAAACATTGACTATGACCAAATAAAATTTATTTATTAAATTTTTTTATCGATTTCTAAAGTAATAGCTACTTATGATACAACAAATTATTGTCAAATTTGAAAACATGATCTCATAATACATTAAACTATGGGTTTTATTTTTCAAAGCCTTGTAAAAAACTCCATATTTAATTTTTCTTTGCATTTGTGAATGCTAAATTAGTATTTGTAATTAATTTACTTATATACTTATACATTTTATTTTCTTGAGGAAAATAAGAATTTAAAGAACTCATTTTACACTCTTCATATACAATTCCCACTGCACATATCTAAAATGCTATCAAAGTTTTAAATAATAATTTAATAATTAAATATTTAACTTTTCAAAGTGCACGTGGATAATACACATTGTTTATGTGATAATAAGCTTGGGGCGCAAATTAAAAACTATAATTGTAGGAGTCTATTTCAGTGTGCAGAGCTTACAATGAAAACTTTCATTATGTGGAGGAAGCTTATCTCAGTTTTAATTTGAAGAAGTTCATTTTATGGAGCTTACAATGAGCTAATTGATATAGATCACCTAGTTACAAATAATTACATTAAAAAAATTGACGAAGCTTATTGAATTGATACAGACCACGTATATACATATAATTACAAAGAAACATGTGACTATAAGAGGAAAAAGGAGGAATTCGGAAACCATACTAAAGAAACCAAAGCCAAAGACAATCCTAACATCTATTAGGTTGCAGAACTTTCATTGTGGGGAGCTTACTATGAAAATTTTAATTGTGTGGAGGAAGGTTTCTCCACATAGTGAAATCTTCACAAACTGAAACATTGACTATGACGAAATCAAATTTAACTTTAACTTTATGACCATATCAAATTTATTTATTAATAAATTTTATTAATTTCTAAAAGCAATAGATACTTATGATACAAAAAACTATTTTGCTAAAGTTGAAAGTAGGATCTCATAATATATTAAACTCTGGGTTTTATTTTTGAAAGCATAGATTATTTTGCACTACGGTTTACAAAGAAACATGTGATTGTAATAGAGGAATTTGACCATACCAAAATAAATTCAAATCTAAAGACAATCCTAGCGTCTATCAAGTTGAGAACCCACTATTCATATCATTTAATGAATCTATGCAGTAAAACCAAAGTTGCAATGATCAATGTTTCAATGTGCGAAGAGTTTTTGTGCAGAGCTTTCATTGTGTGAAGGAAACTTCCTCCACATAGTGAAAGTTCTGCATAATGAAACATTGACTGTGACCAAATCAAATTTAACTTTAATCTTATGAAAAAACAAATTTATTTATTATTTAATTTTATCAATTTCTAAAAACATTGGAGAATTATGATACAACAAATTATTTTTCTAAATTTGAAAGAAAGATCTCATAATACATTAAACTATGGGTTTTATTTTTCAAAGTGTATCTCCCTCCACACTTCTTCAACATGTAGCTTCTTCCACACTTCTTCTACACTCGACATAATGACATATCACAATGAAATTCATTTTTTATCCACATTTGTTTCTGCAATCATTTCTTCTTCTGCACAAAACCTTAAACAATTAATCAGCCATAAAGACACAGACTATGTTGTGTTGAAGCTATTAATATTGTTTTTTTTTTAATCAACCTTTCACTTCAAAATATCTACCATCTTGAACTATTGAGTGCTTCTAGACGCAATTAGAAATTTTTTTTTTATATTTTCATGAATATTTAATAGAGGATATATATATATACACACACATGGGTGTCAACTCCATGGTGAATACACTAAAGATGAATTATAGATCTCCTTCATTTTGAACACACTAAAAAAATATTATAACCATATTTTTTTTTGTTTAATTGCTTTATATTATATATGCATAGTTGACATTGAAATATTTAACCCAACATGATCATTAAAATGTTTTATTTACCCACACTTTGTCCACATTAAAATGTTATTATTATTATTATTATTATTATTATATTTTTTAAATACAAGCTCCCCTTATATTGCTAAGTAGAAAGCATATATAAATGAGATAGAATATTTCTAAACATTGAATTATTTTTGTTAGTAATGTTTTTTAAAATGTTGCATGTCAATTTTATTTTGAGCATTTAAGGAATTACAAAACTCACTTATAGATTTTTACTTCCATTACTTTATTTCTATTTAAATTTGATGTAAAATTAAAGCGAAATTTAAAGTATTCTATTTATATCTACATTGAAAGTATATTTTTTAATTTGTTATGTAAGTATTATTTTATTATTTTAAAATGTAATGATAAATAAGACGTACTAGTACTTTTATTACTTTTTAAAATGAGTTTATATTGTATTTTTTTATTGTTACTAGTCCCTGCCTCACCAAGGACTATAACATTCACCTCATAGTCAAAATGCGTTCACTCTGTATTAATTTGATGTGTTTCGCAAATTTAACCACAATTTTAGGAATATTTATATATTCCGATAGATTCAAAAATAATTTTCTAATTTTATTGAAATATTATTTCTAATTTTCAATTGGCTAAGAGAGCTATGATGAGACATAATCCCCCTTTTGGAGGGAAATTTATTTTTGGTATTTATCAGTGTTCACAATTCATTTTAATATAAAAAAGGTTAATTTTGTGATTGGCCATTCCGTTGATGAGTTCTCTCACAGTGACACTAACATTGACACTGTTATGCTACTGCTCTGCCCAATGATGCGAACGCAGTTGTAGGCCCTTTACGTAGGCAAGGGGGGAGGGAGGGGCGATGAAAAAATATCCATAAAGCTAATACATTGTATAGAGTGCAGATATGTGGAGGAAGAAGAAAATTTCACTTAATAAAATGAGAACCATAATTTTAGCATCATGTTTCATTATGTGGAGCATTAATTTTGCGGAGGAAGTGTTGGTGCATGAAATTTTGATAGACCCAAGATTTACTACGCAGTGGCCAATGAAAACCTGCGTAGCATAAAACCTTTCGGCAACACCACAGAGTGGTGAAGTCTCACCCGAGATGTTAATGGGTGACTATAGGAACTAGGTTTTGCAGTATGAAAAAACTATCTATGACCTATGACATTGAACTCCCACTAGACATACACTTCACCATTGCTCTAGTAATATGCATTGTTCAGTATGTTAATCCCCTTGACTCACCAGACAATACACCATTCTAGAAGTACAATAAGCAAGAGTTCAAAGTAGGCTACACCTCCAACCATTAATGACTATATCATAGATCGATTCCTTTACAAACATGAAACTTTATCTAAAAGCATTAAAATCCTTATAAATATCCACACCATTGAACACATTTACAAGTATTTGAAACTATTATTAAAAATTCAACTCACAAAATACAACATGTTATAAACAATATTGTACATTCAAATATCAACATGGAACATAAGGGGAAACTAAGCCTTCCATAAAATTATATTATGATAAAATAAGAGGGTGTTATGCATTGTGATACAACCATGAGACAGATAGACTCACCACCATTTCAAATCTACACCATATATATAACAGGGAAAAAAATATAACGAAAAACCTAGATATATATCCATTTACATTAAAATTGGGTTTCCTTGTAGCTATTGTCTCTAGAATACATTCCTACGACCACAGAATTAAAGATACAAAAATCATAAAACTAGAAGTATTGGCAGTTGAAGCCTTAATAGACCCTTTTCTAGACAAGCTCCTTGGTTCCATTCTTTCATTCATCCAAACCACATTCTCTCTTCAAAATTCCTTCTTATCCTTGCCTGGAAGCCCTTCAAATATTCTCAACCCTCTACCTCATCCCTTTAGGCCTTCTATAAGACATTGGGATATTTCCTGATCCCATCTCTGACTTGACCCATGTGTACTAATGACCCTTTGAAATATATTCCCATCAAAATTCTCCACCCCGCCATTCCTCCTTCACCTGCAAAATATCTATAACCTCCTTCCTACCACGACATCCCTTATGGGATTCATCACTCCTACAAAATAATAACCACTCATATTTCCTTGCATTTACCTCATCTCCTTGGGTGCTACTACCTCCTTCTTGCGCGACGTCCACTTGCACCACATATTACCTCCTATGACTGATCCAGGAGGATCTAGACAACCCAAGGAGAATTATGAATACATACTCATGTCAAGCCTAGGTTGAGGATGTCTTTATTTTTAATTAAATATGCTCATATATTTGTAAAATAGAAATTGAAAATGTTGAGAGGAATTTTCCTCAAAAATTCAATTTCTAATTTCATATTGAAGTTGATAGATTATTCTCATCCCTATGGTTTTGGGGATAAGGCCCTTGAAAGAAGATATTGAGATATTTCCTCCATAGAAATCTCATGAGAAAAATTTAAGGGATATGAGAATTATTTCCTCCTTAAAATCAGAGATAAGGATATATTTCCTCCTTAGTTTTGGGCTCTTAAGAGCTATATAATGCCATTCTATGTACAGGAAAGGAAAGGGGAAAGAGATTGAGGAGATATTTTGAGTGCTCATTTTCGAGCAGAGCTTGGATAGCTCATGATTCTTTCAAAGTATGGATGTATAGTTGAGAGTTCTCGGCTGGCCACCTTGATGTAAAATTCAATGTACATTTATCTCTATTCAGTAAGACAATAGATCGATTCGTCCTGTTGGAGACAAATCTGGAGAGGTAGCCCAATGGAGGGGGTGAACTCCGTTATCAATTGTGTTGTTCTCTTTCTTGTGAATGTTTTCTTATGTTATTGAACATATTTTATTAAAGCATTAAATTAAATGATTTTTAATCATTTTTCCATATACATGTTTTAAAGTTTAATCCGAGTTAGAACCAAAAGTTCAATTTCAGATAAAGTTTGGTATCGGAATAAGTTCATATCTGGTTTAGTGGGTATATCTTCTAGTTTCAGCTCAGGAAAGTGGAAGAAGGAGAAGGTAAATAGTTTTTATTCAAAATGTCATCTCTTGATTCCTTTCTTAAACAAAATTGGAAAACTTTCTTAACCATGCAAGAAATGGTAAAATAAATGTTCAAGGATTTTCAGTTGCGTAAGCATATAAATGAATTGGACGAAGTAATTCAGCACTTCGAGAGGAGAATATCAAGATGAAAATATTGCTCGAATCCAAAAAGGACAGAGATGTTTAGAAAGATCCATTGAATGATTCTTTATATTAGCCATGTGAGAAACATAGTTCTCATGGAGCATCATCTTCTACTTTGTCATCGACAAAGAATCAAGAATATAATCAAGTATCCGAGGAGGTACAAAGCATCTCATTTTCAATACCTTCTGATAATGATTTTAATGATGCATCACTTGCAGCTTTTGAAAATCATACCAAGGGGATTGGTATGAAATTGCTGACCAAGATGGGATACGACAAAAGAGGCCTTGGGGTTAATGGTCAAGGTATCATTAATCCTATTGAGGTGAAGAGAAAACCTCATAAGGCAGGATTGGGCTATACATAAATTGGAGAGAGTTCCAAATCTACAGAGGCAAGAAAGTCGAATCATGGTGGTAATGGTGATGGAAAGTAGTCGCCATGAAGAGATGATCACTTCAATAGAAAAGCTAAATCTTGTTCTCCTAATCAAGGTTTGAAATCATTTCTGCCAAGGAATCGACGAGTGCATTTTTGTGTTCATTGTGGAAGAAATTGGCACCGAAAGGAGAATTGTTGGGATTTACATCCAGAGCTTTGACACAAGCAGAATAAACAATTCTCACAAATATATCTTCCGAAGTTGTGAAAGGAACCTACAACAAAAGCATAAGCAAACAATATTCGTGATGAAAAAAAGCCAATCAAATAAAATCCATTCACCTGGCTTGGTAAGAAATGGATATCGTTTATTATTAATTAATTTAAAAAAAAATCTTCTCATAATTGTTTTTTCATGAAAAGTCTGTTGAAACTAAGATACTATTGAGGTAAATGTATCAAAGGAAAAATATGAAATGTGGGGAACATCTCTCTAGGTGCTCTAGCTGTAACTAGAAGGCAAGCTTCTGATCTTGTTTCAAAAGGACAAAACGAACATGCAGACACCATACATCAGAAGTATGAAGCATTGCACGTGAAAATAGAGAGGCTTGTGAAAGAAATAAGAAAAGTTCAAAAAGATTGTTCTAAACTTGAAGCATCTAAACAACATATGCTACCCAGTTTCACTAAATTTACGTCTTTGAACGAGGGTGCAGACTTAGTTTGGCCATGATGAATATGGGGATTTTGCATCAATTCGTAGTTCCCAGTAGCATGCAGTTCAAGGGCCAATGAATCCATTACAACAAGATTGTCTTCTGTAGTTGAAACTTTTACATGTATTCTATGGTGTCTAGAGATTTGTTACGTGCCTTGAAAGTCAACGTCATCCATCAACCTAGGATATGGATTCCAAGACTGCTGGGATTGGTGTGCCACGAAGGCAACACATCAGCACACAACATGGGCATGTAATGATTTCCACATCATATTCATATGCATTCAGTCGGCCCGGAGATAATGAGCACTGTGGAAAATTGGATGTCATAGATTGGAAACAGTTAGCACACCATTGAAGCTAGTGAGGTAACAAGGTAGAAGTGTGAAATTTGATGGCGAGTTTGAATGTAATAACCTGAGTTTCGATATACATTACGACGGAGTTGTGATGTGTCATATTTATGGTGGCATCAGAAGTGCAGACGAGGTGTTATGCAACCACGGGATGCCAAGATGTCATAGTTATAAATCGTTGGGATTGCGGTTATAGAAAATGTTAACAAAGAAGAAATGTGTCACAGGACACGGAGATGAAGACTACACCGTCGATTTCTCAACATGATGAACCATTGAACGTTGTGTTGAGGCCAGCAGTATTCTCTGCAAATAGTAGAAGGGAACAGAGCAGTAGTGGGAAATCGAGCGTTGCTACTGATGCCACACACTAAGACTTTGAACGGTCCAGGAAGATGTTAAGGAAGTGCGAAGGCAATTTATAGATCGACCTGGTATTGCACGTTGTGTTGCAATCATAGCATATACTTCACTTCGAGAGATGATAAAGCCTGGTGCTTTAGCCGTTGATCCATCTGGTTTTTAATCTCTTCCCTCTTGCTGTAAATTCATTTGATTTAATAGTAACTACATGTAGAATAATTTTCCATCAGAGGTATATGCGTTGGCTTCTTTATGCTATCAAGCTGTACAGGACATGGGACGAATATTATTGTAGGAGTCAGCTTGTGTTTGGAATCAATTGTTATTCCAAATCTTGTTATCACACTGGCTATTATTTCTGTTTTCTGGCTTGGACGAACTTCAGGTCTAGTTGAGTCCGATAGAGCCTCCAAAAGACCCCATTTTCATTCATGAAGCTGTAGATATAAATGCATTGGAGGCAGATAGTGAATATCTTGAAGTCGTTGACACATGGATTTCTAAGGTTGACCATGTTGTTCATAATCTCAAGGAGCTTGGATTCACAGCGATGAAGAAAGATGCATATGCTTCTACTATCTTCTCTCTTTCGAATGCAAATATTCATTCTTTAGCAGGGGAGGATCATCTAACATTTGTGAATTGAGTATTTTGCATATGAAACATTGCAAGATTTGGGAATCAGGAAACTTTTTGACATCATTGTAGACTATCATGAGAGGAAAGGTGTAAGAAAATACATGTGTCCACCTTTTGGAGGCATTTTGATAGGTATTTGAAGTTTGATGTCTCATGGATAGCTTTGAAGCTAGAAAGCTAATTGATAATTGGGTCAAAGAAACTATATCTAAATCTTTGGAATAGTTGCATATGGAAAAATATTTGCAGAATAAATGGCTGTCTATATTAAAGCATACTATGGAGTCATATTTAAGAAATGAAGAAATGAAAGGGTTACGACACAAATATTCCTTCTTGGTATCCATTAATGGTTTCTGCAGTTCTCCACACCACTCTTCTTCGAAACTTTCCAGAGGTGTTACATTTCTATTTAAGGCACATTTAGAATAATTCAGAGAAGTAATGGAGAATAAGAACAGAAAAAGAAACCTAGAAGATTGTATCAAAGGCTAAGCTTAAGAAACAATTTCCAAATTTGTTATGGAAGGAGACATTGGCATCTGCAGAACACCTAGTTTCGTTTATGGGGCATGCATCACAAAAGGCTGCCTTGGACTATATTGTCTCGGTACAAAGTGATGTGTTCATTCCAAACTAGTTACAGAAATGTACTATAAAAGGCAAGGACAATCGAGAAAAAGGAAGGGCCTAATTTCTGGAACTAGAGGCAAATATTGTTGTTTTTGGTGTTAGGAGCAATGAACATAGGGAATCAAATTTTTATTGTAAAATTATACGCCACAACGATGGGCTGAGGTATCTCAATTTGCAGGTAGCTGGATTAATGGTAAGGGTTCTTGACATCGATTTATAGACAGTTAAGGTTTCCATCATGGACATAAATTCAATTTTCATCTTCCTGTTTGGTTAAGATTTGGTGCAACATTCAAAGCATGTTATGGAGAAGGGAGAATCAATGTGGAAGCCCAACATCAATTCCAACAAGGTAGCTTGCAATATTACATCAAATGTAAACAAAAATTGTTCACAAAATTGAGAGGAAGAATTGACTTCATTTAGAATCGACTTCAATTTTGAGAATACTTTTAGAGGACTAAAAGTTTTTTTTTTTAATGGGGAGCTTTAATCTAGGAGAATCTAGACAACCCAAGGAGCATTATGAAGATATACTCATGTCAACCCTAGGTTGAGGATGTCTTTATTTTTATTTAAATATGCTCATATATTTGTAAAATAGAAATTGAAAATGTTGAGAGGAATTTTCCTCAACAATTCAAAAATTCAATTTCTAATTTCATATTGAAGTTGATAGATTATTCTCATCCTTAAGGTTTTGGGGATAAAGCCCTTGAAATTAGAGATTGGGATATTTCCTCCATAGAAATCTCATGAGAAAAATTTAAGGGATATGAGAATTATTTCCTGATCAGGAGATCAAGTCTCTTGTAGAAAAATGCTCAAAAATGAAGTTGCTCAGAATTAGTCCAAACTAGATCAACTGGAAAGAGTTTGGAAAAACGATCCTGTAGACGCAAACGGCACTGAAAACCAACTCCGTATGAGAAAGTTATTCAACTTTTAAGTTTGCCAATTTCAATTAAAAAATGGCCAAATTTGACTTTATAAAAAAAAATTATTAAAAAAAGAATATTCCACAGAATATTCTGGGAATATTCCATGGAATATTCAACAAAATATTCTGCGGAATATTCTGCAAGCAGCCAATGAAAGGGCGCCACGTGGCCAGCCCGGAGGCCGCCACGTGGCCCCAAGATCCAATTGAAATGGCGTTTGAAAGTTTTGATATTGCACGCAGTAGGATTTGAATTTGGGTGGGCGCGGTCATAGCCAGGCGGCCCAACCACATGGGCTACGTTGCTATTTGTTAAACCATTGCAACGAAATTTAATTTAAACCTTATTGTTATGTATGGGTGGGCCCGAAAACGTGGGACGTGGTCACATTACATGCCGGAAGGTGCGAAAAACTTCAGTTTTTTCAACCAATTTTCGAACGGTCATGGTCACGTGGCCCTATTTTTAGCCCTCAACATTGGCGGTCATTATGGCGGAGTGCCAAAAATTTAGCGCTGCCCCTATTTTAACTGGAGTTAACTCCATTTCTCCACATTTAGTGGAGCTTTTCAAGGGGTAACTGGACAAAACTTCAGTTAGCCATAACTTTGGCTAGGGAAGTCCATTTGGGATGAATGTTTTTTTGATTTTGGGGTATTGAAGCATTCTGAAGTTGTTGGGATAGGTTGCAGAGCCATCAGGGCACTCTATCAATGATTTTACTAGCGATTTTGTTCGTGGAGCCACCAGGGCCTAATGAAAGATCAGTTGTGTTGGACTATACTTATCCATTGGAGGTGAATGAATAGTCTATTTATACTTATTTCAGCCTTATGTTTCTGAATTTGCAGCTTATTTTTCCTTTTGAGGCTTTCTACATAGTGTATTTCATAATTTGAGCATTAATGAAAGAGGGAAAAGCCTAATTAGAGGCTTTTGGACCCAGCAGAGGTAGCCCAAGAGAGGGGTGAACTGCTTAAACAATTGCTTACTGTTATGCTGTGCATTTTTGTTGTTATATTTCAGATTCTGCTACATTAAATAGTAACTTTTCATAAGTACACTTTTCCCAAGCAGAATTATACAATGAACATAACTCATTAGTTCAACTTCAAACCACATTAATTCATTTGCAGAATACTTGAACTTGCTTATTCACACACAAAATTTTGATTAATGAATACTTTGCACATAAACAAATGCTTTCATTGATCAGATCTATTTCAATGTTTACATTTTATTTCTTTAGGCAGAGCCAGTTTGTGGGCCAGAAGCTTCTGGTTTCATCCTTTCTAGTAAAGGTGAAATAACCAATAAAAGCCCCCTACTGTCAATCTCTGTATGAGAAATACTTTGTTCTCACAATTTCAGATCAGATTGAAATCAAAGATCTAGGTTTTGCTTAAGAGTTTGTGAAATTTTTGCAAGAAGATTGTGTTATTCTGCAAAATTTGATGCTTACTAGGCTGAAATTGAAAAGAGGGGAAGGTCAATTGGTTAGAGAACAAGTTAATCCTCAACCAAGGAGGGCTAGAGTGTCATTATATCCACCTTCCATTTCATCCTCATTAGCCTTAGAATCAGCCACAAACATGTCTTCCAGAGAAGGAGAAGTACATGAGGAAATGGATCCCAAGGAAGAATAAAGAGTCTTTAGAAAATCTTTCTTGGACATGACTAAGATGGTTAGGATCCTCTATCAGGAGAGAAATGATAGGATTGCTAGAGAAGGGTCTAGAAACCAAAGAGAAGAAGGAGATTCTTCAAGAGGGAAGAAAGACAAGGATGAGTCTAAGAAAGGGAATGGAGGAAATGGTGATCCTTCATCTCCATCGTCATCCTCTTCATCTACATCATCCTCTTCTACTTCTGTTAATCAGTCACACAAAAAAAAAACATCTCTTAAAAATCCTTTGTTAAAGCTTGATGTAAAGTTTGAGTTGCTGATGTTTAATGGTGATGTGAATGCAGAAAAATTGGATAACTGGATTAGACAGCTGGAAGTCTATCTAAGAATTCAGAATTTTCATGATGATGATACAAAAATCCAATTAGCCTCTTTGAGAATGGATGGAGCAGCTTTGGTTTGGTGGGAAGCCAAGACCAGGGAGGAAATTAAAAAGCATGGTAAGATAACTCTAACTTGGAATGAGTTTATTACTGCTATTAAGAAACAGTTTTATCCTCTTGCTCATATTCAGAAAGCAATCATGTATTGGCAAAATTTTAGGCAACTTAAGGGTCAAAATGTGCAAGATTATACCCAAGATTTTAGAAGGAGAGCACTTCTACTTGGAGTAGACTTACAAAGTCAAGACACCTTGTTGAAATACATAGGAGGTTTGCACAATTATCTGCAACATACTATTCTAATGTTCAATCCTACCAGCTTAGATGAAGTCTGTGTGCAGGCTACACATTTAGAAGCTAGAGGAAAGAATACTTTTGATGAGGATAGTAATTTCAAAAACAAAGGAAAGAAAAGAGTGCAAATTCAAGAAAAGAAAAAGGAAAGTTCTTTTGCAAGAACTGTTCGAAGACGAGTCATGATGAAGATCATTGTTGGAAGCTTCATCCTGAACTGAAACAAGAAAAATACAAGAACAAAAACAAGACCAAAGAAAAGGAGAAAACTATAGCAACAGTTGAGCAAGACTTAGGGTCAAACTCAGGAGATGAGACAAAAAGCATAGCCATGGTTTTTAAGAACATTAAGGGGAAAGAAGTGGTGCAAAACACAACTCCCAGTTCTAGCTCTTTGAATTTTCACAAAGATACTCATGAATAAAAGAGGAGGATAGAGCTCTTCCATGTGAGGGCAATTTCAAAACATACCAAAATTGACACACTATTTGATAGTGGGTCACAAGCGAATCTTATATCTGAAGACTTGGTCAAGCAGCTTAAACTTGAGACCAGTCTACATCCGAAGCCTTATCCACTTAGATGGATATGCAAGGATGCCAATTTGCAAGTTTCAAGGAAGTGCATATTGCGCTTTGCAATAACTGCACACTTTATTGACATAGTTGAACTTGATGTGGTGCCGCTTGATATCTCAGGTATTGTTTTGGGAAGTCCTTACTTATTTGACAGGAAGGCCATCTTTCATCGCCATGAAAACAAGTATCATTTGTTCAAAGATGGTAAAGAGTACATTATGAGAGCTCACAAGAAGAAGCTGGAATCTTCTTTACTCCATGCAAGTCAATTGAAAAGACTGGTTAATGCAAGTCAAAGTCTAACTTTGTTATTGTTGAAACGACCAGATTTTGAGCATTCGCCTTTTTATGTTGCTAATAATATGTCTTAGTTTAATAACAGCTTGTCTTTGAAATAAGATGATGTTATGTTGCACAAATTACCTTTTGGGTCAGCCAATGCAAAGAATGAAGTGTCAAAGCTAAGCAGTGCAAGCAAGAAGGACACCCCATTCAACATGGGAAAAAGTTGGTTTCAGAATGGTAGAATTCGCCATGGGAACATTTTGCAAGGTGAAAGTTATTTTAAGTCTTCTGGGAAGTTTGATTAGTGTAGAAAAAGTTTGTTTTCTGCAGATTACAATTGTTGTTCTGCAAATTTTAATAATTTGCAGCATGACTCTGTCAATCTTAGCAATGGTCGATC
The DNA here is from genome assembly GCA_034641835.2 of Pinus albicaulis. Classification (NCBI taxonomy): domain Eukaryota; kingdom Viridiplantae; phylum Streptophyta; class Pinopsida; order Pinales; family Pinaceae; genus Pinus; species Pinus albicaulis. The sequence goes on from CM076581.1 coordinate 1,230,865,664, forward strand.
AGTTGATTCCAGAGATAGATTATCATTTTCTCAAAAGCTTCATTTGATGAAATCGGGTAGATTTCAGTTATTCAAGGGTGGAAGAGTGGAGAATCAGTCTCCACATTATCAGTTTCACTAATCAGAGAGCTTTTGGGGTCCAAAAGCTTCCCATTTGGGAGGTGTGATCAGGAGATCAAGTCTCTTGTAGAAAAATTCTCAAAAATGAAGTTGCTCAGAATTGGTCCGAACTAGATCGACTGGAAATATTTCGGAAAAACTATCCTGTAGATGTGAACAGCATTGAAAACTGACTCCGTATGAGAAATTTATTCAGCTTTGAAGTTTGCCAATTTAAATTAAAAAATGGCCAAATTTGACTTTATAAAATTTTTTAATTAAAAAAAGAATATTCCATGGAATATTCCACAAAATATTTTGTGGAATATTCCGTAGGTAGCCAATGAAAGGGCGCCACGTGGCCCCAAGATCCAATTGAAATGGCGTTTAAAAGTTTTAATATTGCATGTGGCAGGATTTGAACTTGGGTGGGCGCGGTCACAGCGAGGCGACCCAACCACATGGGCCACGTTGATATTTGTTAAACCATTGCAACGAACTTTAATTTAAACCTTATTTTTATGTATGGGCGGGCCTGAAAACGTGGGACGTGGTCACATTACATGCCGAAAGGTGCGGAAAACTTCGGTTTTTTCAACCAATTTTCGAACAGTCGCAGTCACGTGGCCCTATTTTTTAGCCCTCAACGTTGGCGGTCATTATGGCGGAGTGCCAAAAATTTAGCGCCGCCCCTATTTTAACTGGAGTTAACTCCAGTTATCCACATTTAGTGGAGCTTTTGAAGGGGTAACTGGACAAAACTTCAGTTAGCCATAACTTTGGCTAGGGAAGTCCATTTGGGACGAATTTTTTTTTGATTTTGGGGTATTGAAGCATTCTGAAGCTGTTGGGACAGGTTGCAGAGCCATTAGGGTTCTCTATTAGTGATTTTACCAGCGATTTTGGTTGTGGAGCCACCAGGGCCTAATGAAAGATCAGCTGTGTTGGACTATACTTATCCATTGGAGGTGAATGAATAGTTGATTTATACTGATTTAAGCCTTCTATTTCTAAATTTGCAGCTTATTTTGACTTTTGAGGCTTTCTACATAGTGTAATTCATAATTTGAGCATTAATGAAAGAGGGAAAAGCCTAATTAGAGGCTTTTGGACCCAGCAAAGGTAGCCCAAGAGAGGGGTGAACTGCTTAAACAATTGTTTACTGTTATGTTGTGCATTTTTGCTGTTATATTTCAGATTCTGCTACATTAAACAGTAACTTTTCATGAGTACACTTTTCCCAAGCAGACTTATACAGTGAACATACCTCATTAGTTCAACTTCAAACCACATTACTTCATTTGCAGAATACTTGAACTTGCTTATTCACACATAAAATTTTGATTAATGAATACTTTGCACATAAACAAATAATTTAATTGATCGGATCTATTTCAGTGTTTGCATTTTATTTCTTTAGGCAGAGCCAGTTTGTGGGCCAGAAGCTTCTGGTTTCATCCTTTCTAGTAAAGGTGAAATAACCAGTTAAAGCCCCCTACTGTCAACCTCTGTATGAAAAATACTTTGTTCTCACAATTTTAGATCATTTCCTCCTTAAAATCAAAGATAAGGAGATATTTCCTCCTTAGCTTTGGGCTCTTAAGAGCTATATAATGCCATTCTATGTACAGGAAAGGAAAGGAGAAAGAGATTAAGGAGAGATTTTGAGTGCTTGTAAAAGTCATTTTTGAGCAAATCTTGGATATCTCATGAGTCTTTCAGAGCATGGATGTATAGTTGAGAGTTCTCGGTTGGCCACCTTGATGTAAAAGTCAATGCACATTTATCTTTATTTAGAAAGACAATAGATCGATTCACCTATTGGAGACAAATCCAGAGAGGTAGCCCAATGGAGGGGGTGAACTCTGTTATCAATTGTGTTGCTCTCTTTCTTGTGGATGTTTTCTTATGTTATTGAACATATTTTATTAAAGCATTCAATTAAATTATTTTTAATCATGTTTCTGTATACATGTTTTAAAGTTTAATCTGAGTTAGAACTAAAAGTTCAATTTCAGATCAATGCCAACCCTATGTGACACACCATACATACCTTCAGTGCTCCTCAATCCTCTAGGGAAATTCCATACTTAACAATTTGAACAATTTTTTTTCATGGCTCCCACAAGAAGCTTATCTGTGTTTTAATTTGATATCATTTTTTTTCATGGCTCCCACAAGAAGCTTATCTGTGTTTTAATTTGATATCTCTATTTTAATTTGAAGAATTTCATTATGCGGATATTTTAATGAAAGATTTCATTGTGTAGAGGAAGTTTCCTCCTCACAATTAAAGATTTCATTAAAAAATATAAACCTAAAAATCATAAATATAAATTAAATTAATTTAACTTTATGACCAAATCAAATTTTTTTAATAATAAATTTTATGAATTGCTAAAAAAAATTAACATTATTATGAAAAAAAATTCAGTGTCATTTATGTTGAATGCATGCAGTGAAGCCACATTTGTAGGGATCAATGTTTTATTGTGCAGAGATTCCTTGTATGGAACTTTCATTATGTAGAGCTTACAATGAAAGATTTCATTGTGCATTGGAAGCTCTCTCCACACAATGAAAGCTTCGCAGAATGAAACATTGACTATGAACAAATAAAATTTATTTAATAAGAAATTTTATCAATTTCTAAAAATAATAGCCACTTATGATACAATAATTTTTTTTTCCAAAGTGGAAAACATGATCTCATAATACATTAAACTATAGGTTTTATTTTTCATAGTGTTGTGAAAAGCTCCATATTTATTTTTTCTTTACATTTGCAATAGTCAATGCTAAATTAGTATTTATAATTAATTTACTTATACACTTGTATATTTTATTTTCTTAAAGAATATAAGAATTTAATGAATTCATTTTACACTCTTTATATACAATTCCCACTGCACATATCTAAAATGCTATCAAAGTTTTAAATAAGAATTTAATAATTTAATATATAACTTGTCAAAGTGCATGTGGAGAATACACACTGTTTTTGTGATCATAAGTTTGGGGAGAAAATTAAAACCTATAATTGCATGAGTATATTTCATTGTGTGGAGTTTACAATGAAAACTTTCATTATGTGGAGGAAACTTATCTCTGTTTTAATTTGAATAAGTTCATTTTCTGGAGCTTACAATGAAATAATTGATATAGATCATCTAGTTACAAATAATTACATTAAAAAAATTAACGAAACTTGTTGAAATTGATACAAATCATGTATTTACATATAATTACAAAGAAACACATGACTGTAATAGGAAAAAGGAGGAATCTGGAAAACCATACCAAAATAAATCCAAAGCCAAAGACAATCCTAACATCTATTGGGTTGCTGAACTTTCATTCATTATGGGGAGCTTACAATGAAATTTTTCATTGTGTGGAGGAAGCTTCCTCTACATAGTGAAAGCTTCGCATAATGAAACAGTGACTATGACCAAATTAAAGTTAGCTTTAACTTTATGACCATATCATATTTATTTATTAATAAATGTTACCAATTTCTAAAAACAATAGATACTTATGATACAATAAATTATTTTGTTGAAGTTGAAAGTAAGATGTCATAATACATTAAACTCTGGGTTTTATTTTTCAAAGGTTAGATTATTCTGCACTACGCTTTACGAAGAAAAGTGTGATTGTAACAGAGGAATTCGACCATACCAAAATAAATTCAAAGGTAAAGACAATTCTAACATCTATCAAGTTGAGAACCTGATATTCATATAATTTAATGAATGTATGTAGTGAAACCAAAGTTGCAAAGATCAATGTTTCATTGTGAGAATATTTTTTGTGCAGAGCTTTCATTGTGTGAAGGCAGCTTCTTCCATGATGCAGGGGCATCTGAGCGATTCAAATTCAAGTTCGAATTTGAAGCTGGGTATGCAAACAGTCATGCAAAATTGGGGCGAAATTTGTTTAACCCGATACTAAATTGTTGTATCTGATCGAATAATTAATGATTTTCCATGTGTGCGAGTAGAAGACCAAGAGATTTTTTGAGCGATCTCAATCGATCTGTTGTAATTTCTATGTAAACAGCGAGCCTGTAATGTCTAGAGAGGGAGCGGAGCACAATGTAATAGCGTGAGGACTTTTGGCTAAGGCTGAAATGCCTTAGATGTTAAACGATAATTGTATAGAATATCTGCGATGTTTGTATATAATGAATTAATGGCTGTGTGGAAGTTCTATGCATTTATGTGTTAAGATTACTATTTAGTTACAGTATGAATTTTAACCCTGGTTTAGTTGTTGAATTTATCGACCAACAATCCCTGAGGAGGATCGATGGCGATCCAATTGTAAATAAATGTCATAATGTGAGCTGTCACGAGGTATGGTGGATCAGAACCTGCGTTGGTTTATGAGTTTGAGACCTGAGAGTTGAAATTACACTCATGTCAAACATGGATTGAAGCACAACGAAGTTAGATGATACAATGCTGATTTCTTTAATTTTAATCCAGAAACCATTTGCTTGCTTGGAGGTTGATAATTGAGATCGACCATGTTCACTGCTTACACAGCAAAATCCAATAAGGATCACAGTCTAACGCAATTTTCAAGTTGGGTGGCTTTAGAATAAACCCACCAGTCTCGCACAATCATTAAGCCAATGAGTGGTTTTGAAAACAATACCGCCCAAATTAGCTAAAATATTGTTCGAAGCATGGGTTTTTCATTTGAAAAGTGCTTCCATTATATATGTAGGCATTGCCATGGTGCAGTGGGAACAAAACAGGCCTATAACCCATAGGTCCCAGGATCGAGTACAAAGCTTTGGGAAATGAATTCGCAATTTTGACATAGAATTGGAACTTGCAAGTTCCAATGAGTACATGAAAGGAAAACCTGCTTATAGTGGGTTTCGCTCTTCATCAAGTGGTACCAGAGACAGGGAAATGATTTCCTGCGAAGGAGAAGAAGTTCTCATACAGAGGAAGAAGAGGTACAGTTTTGTAAAAAAGCTTGTGATTTTCTTTTGTTTTGTGAAGGTAGCAGCAGAGGAAGGTGAGAAGATTGCAGCAGCCTAGAGCAAGAGTGCTCAAATGGTTCCACAGGAGCGAACCAGAGAGATGCCAAAAGCCGGAGCTCAGGAGAGAAGCTTGGTGAGGTATCTGGTAGCAGGGAGGACTGCTATTGCAGAGGTTTTGTTGCAGCTCACAAAGGACAATTCCGCTGAGGATGTGGGTGAGAATTGTTCAAGCATGCTGTTACAGGAGGATCACAAGAATAGTCCCATAGTAATGTGGGCTAGAATTTCTGATAGACGTAGAATACATATGACCAGGAGGTCATAAATTTTCGTGCCTCGGGAGTCTGATGTAGGGGCATCTGAGCGATTTGAATTCAAGTTCGAATCTGAAGCTAGGTATGCAAACAGTCATGCAGAATTGGGGCAAATTTTTTTTAACCCAATACTAAATTGTTGTAACTGATTTAATAATTAATGATTTTCCATGTGTGCGAGTAGAAGACCAAGAGTTTTTTTGAGCGATCTCAACCTATCTTTTGTAATTTCTATGTAAACAGTGAGCCTGTAATGTCTGGAGAGGGAGCGGAGCACAATGTAATAGCGTGAGGACTTCTGGCTAAGGCTGAAATGCCTTAGATGTTAAACGATAATTGTGTAGAATATCTGCGATGTTTGTATATAATGAATTACTGGTTGTGTGGAAGTTCTATGTACTTATTTGTTAAGATTACTATTTAGTTACAATATGAATTTTAACACTGGTTTACTTGTTGAATTTATCGACCAACGATCCCTATGGAGGATCGATGGTGATCCAATTGTAAATAAATTTCATAATGTGAGTTGTCACGAGGTATGCTAGATCAGAACCTGCGTTGGTTTATGAGTTTGAGACCTGAGAGTTGAAATTACACTCATTTCAAACATGGATTGAAGCACAACGTAGTTAGATGATACAATGTCGATTTCTTTAATTTTAATCCGGAAACCGTTTGCTTGCTTGGAGGTCGATAATTGAGATCGACCATGTTCACTGCTTACACAACAAAATCCAATAAGGATCACAGTCTAATGCAATTTGCAGGTTGGGTGGCTTTAGAATAAACCCACAGTCTTGCACAGTCGTTAAGCCAATGAGTGGTTTTGAAAACAATACCGCCTTAATTAGCTAAAAGATTGTTCGAAGCATGGGTTTTTCATTTGAAAAGTGCTTCCGTTATATATGTAGGCATTTCCATGGTGCAATGGGAACAAAATAGGCCTATAACCCACAGGTCCCAGGATCAAGTACAAAGGTTTGGGAAATGAATTCGTAGTTTTGACATAGAATTGGAACTTGCAGGTTCCAATGAGTACATGAAAGGCAAACCTGCTTACAATGGGTTTTTCTCTTCATCATTCCACATAGTGAAAGTTCTGCACAATGAAACATTGACTATGAACAAATCAAATTTAAATTTAATCTTACGACCAAACAAATTTATTTATTAATAAATCTAATCAATTTCTAAAAATGCACGAGAATTATGATACAACAAATTATTTTGCTAAATTTGAAAGTAAGATCTCATAATACATTAAACTATGGGTTTTATTTTTCAAAGTGTAGCTCCCTCCGCACTTCTTCAAAGTGTAGCTTCCTCCACACTTCTTCTGCACTCGACATTATGACATAGAGATAGGGAATATGTTGTGTTGAAGTTGTTAATCTTGTTTTCTTAATCTAACCCTTCACTTCAAAATATCTACCATCTTGAACTAGTGAGTGCTTATATATATATATATATATATATATATATATATATATATATATATATATATATATATATATATATATATATAACACCATGTGTCAACTCCGTACTAAATATGTTGAATAGGAATTAGACATCTTTTCATTTTGAACACACAAAAAAATGTTTTAACAATAAGAATTTTTTTGTTCTCATTTTCTTTATATTCTTTATATAATATATACATAGTTGACATTGAAATAGTTTTTTGTTATTATTATATTTTAAATACATATTCCCTTTATATTGCTAAGTAGAAAGCATATATAAATAAGATATAAATACATTGAATTAATTTTATTATTAATATTTTTTAAAATGTTATATGTTAATTTTTACATTAAGCATAGAAAGAAGTACAATCTCACTTATAGATATTTACTTCAATTACTTCATCCTTCTATATAAATTGGATGTAAAATTGATAGCAAAAATGGAGTACAAGCGCTAAGGAGAGCTAGTCTCTTTTGAACTGCATTTTCATTCACTAAGGGGAGCCTTCACATTTTTTTTTAATTTTAATTTCAATTATCAAATTCATGGAATTTGATAATGAAATACCATAGTCTAACTTTATATCACCCCTTTTGTATTACAGTCCTTGGTTCTTTTAAATAACACACCCTGAATATTATATCTCGCCTTAAAACACTTAACTATTGTTTTAAACCCCCTTTTGGAATATTGCATCAAAGGGTAATAACCCAAAGTTTGAACCTTATTTTACCTCTTTAACTATTGCTCGAAACCCCCTTTTTAACATCAAATATATTAAAATTCTGACAGAAGCACTAACTCGATAGCGCTTAAATCCTCGGGCCCACGTTCCAATAGCCAACTTTTATGAATTAAATAAAAATTTAAAATTTCGAAAACCACTGGACCATACCTTGAGTTATTCTCCGTGCAACTCACTGCGTGATTGTCGTCAGATCTATTGCTCAGTAGATCGAACAGATCTCGTCGATATCGCATTTTTTTAAAGGCTGGACATTAACATTTAAAATTTACGCAATGTAAGCGGTATTCACTGGGTGACGTGTTCAAAAACTGTTGGATCGCGTTGATAAAGTAAAAAACCACTTTGGCCCCAAATGCCACGCGATACAGCTGGTATCCTCCTCCGAAACCGCCTTCTCTAAAACTGGTATTTGAACAGTGATAAACCCAAATTCCCTCGCTATTTTAGTTCATTACTTCCATTCTTCTTCTCTGCTTGTCGTTGTGAAACAACCTCTCTGATACTGCCCGACCAAACAACAAAACAAGGACATTCACTAACAAACAGAGTTCAATATTCTTTGAAGTAAACAGAGTATGGCTATAATTTCACTCTTCCAATAGAGCCTCTATTTGACCTCCTTCGGGGATTCAATATACACTAAATACATTTAAATTTAAGCACTGAGAACATGCGTTCAAACACAGACAGACAACAATAAGGGAATTTCACTCAGAAGTACCCTTCTTCAAATTATACGCAGAGTTCACAAACGAAGGAATGAGTCCTTCGGAAAGATTTTCAATAACACTCACAGATAGGCAATAAGTCTAAATATTATTTAACAGAGAAAAATGCTTCTCAATTCAATATTTTGCTACCAAATTACCCCTCTACTCTGTATCAGGGGTTACATTTTATAAACTATTTCATGACTCTTCGGTTCCTCCTCGAGGACCGTTTTATTCAAAATTACAATAGAAACCTAATTACATAGTATTGTTCTAATTCTATCAACAGAAACCAATTAAACTGACATGAATGAACCTATTTGACTTCTGCAGTTACTAAACTAACCCTAACTGTCCTAAGTGCAACTGACAGCCAAGGTATTGACACCTTGCTGTTACATTTATGAAAAATTTCGAACTCTTCTAGCCACAACATGTGGAAAAGTCTCTCACATTGCTAGCTAGTGTCCAATGCCCTTGCGTCAGACTCCTGAGGGCAAATTTATTCATGGAATCCTGTCCATGAGCTCTTTCATAGAACTGCCTAGCTTCTGCAACATAACTTCAATCACCCAAGTAGCATCTTCATCTGGCTGGTCCTTCCACTTGATCAAGTACTGGAAATACTCTTGTCTTCTAGTCCTTTTGAACACCTTCTTGTCTAAGATCTTCTCTAGCTATAATGGCTGTGCTGGAGGTAACTCCTTTACCCACTCAATATGTTATTTGTCTGTTGGTCCTTCATCTGTGCCATCATCTTCATACCTGTACAAATTTGCAACATTAAATATGGGAGATATCCCAACATCAAGAGGCAATTCAATTTCATAAGCATTAGTAGAAAACTTTCTCAGTATCTTGCATGGCCCTATCTTCTTGAACTTCAATTTTGTATACTTCTTCTTTGGGAATCTTTCCTTCCTCAAGTGTGCCAAAACCAAATCTCCAACTTTAAAATTGACTTCTCTTCTGTTCAAATCTACTCCACCCTTGTATTTGATATTGCTGCCTTGTAGCTGATGTTTCACCTGCTCATGTATGGCTTGGATCTCTGAAGCAATTCTTCTCCATCAACACTCTTCAACTCTGCCTTTCCCAAGTTTCTCAATTCAGATATTCCTCTGGGGTGCATTCCATAAACAATATGGAATGGACTCTGTCCTGTGCTTCTGTTTGGTGAATCATTGTATGCATACTTTGCCTATGGAAAAATATGATCCCACTGTTTGGGATGCTCTCCTGCAAGGCTTCTCAAAAGATTACCTAGAATTCTATTTACTACCTTAGTTTTCCCACCAGTCTGAGGATGATAAGCTGAGCTGAAACTCAATTTGGTACCAAGTTTCTTCCACAATGTCCTCAAAAAATGGTCAAAAAATCTAGTGTCTCTGTCAGAAACAATACTCTTGGGCAACCCATGTAATCTAACAACTTCTTTGAAAAACAAGCTTGCAACATGAGTAGCATCACTGGTTTTATAACATGGGATAAAATGTGCCATCTTGGAAAATTTGTCAACTACAACAAAGATTGCATCATTCCCTCTCCGTGTCTTGGGAAATCCTAAAACAAAATCCATACTCACCATATCCCAAGGCATGTCTGGAATAGGCAATGGAATGTACAATCCTGCATTCTGGCTTCTCCCTTTTGTATATTAACAAATTTTGCAATTTTTCACAAACTTTTCCACCTCTGTTCTCATCCTTGGCCAATAATAAAAAAGACTCAGTTTCTCATAAGTTTTATCAGTACCAAAGTGTCCAGCAAGTCCACCACTATGCTTCTCCTTGATTAAATTCTCCCTCATGGAACAATTTGGTACACACAATTGGTTTCTTCTGAACAATAAGTCCTCCTGCAAGAAATAATCCAACCACTGGCTTCTATCTGTCAAAACAGGGTTACAACATGCTTCTAATGATTCTTTAAAATCTGAATCTATCTTATAAATATCCTTAAGAAAATAAAATCCTACCACTTCAAATTGGGTTTCTTGAACAAGCATGCTTCTCCTACTCAAAGCATCAGCCACCTTATTTGTTTGGCCACTTATATGTTTAAGAACAAAGTTAAAACTTTGGAGATATTCAACCCATTTGGCATTTTTGTGACTCAACTTAGGCTGTTGCATAATGTACTGTAAAGCATGGTTATCTGAGTATAGCACAAATTCTTTAGACAGTAAATAATATCTCCACTTCTTCAATGACTGCACAATTGCATAAAATTCCTTTTCATAAGAAGAGTATTTCCTCCTTGTCTCATTCAGCTTCTCACTGAAGTATGCTACATGTCTGTCTTCTTGACTTAACACAGCCCCAATGGCTTCTCCAATGGCATCACACTTTACTTGAAATGGCTTATTAAAATCAGGAAAAATTAAAACAGGCTTCTCAGTTATTTTCTGTTTCAAAAGCTGAAAATTATTTTCAGCTTCAACAGTCCATTTGAATGGCTATTTGTCTTTCTTGATAGTCTCAATGACCAGTGCATTGATCTTGCTAAAATTCCTTATTAATTTTCTGTAAAAGCTAGCAAGTCCATGGAAAATTCTTACCTCAAAAACAATTTTTGGTTAAGGCCACTCCACAATTGCTTTGACCTTTTCTGGGTCCATCTTTAATCCCTCAGCAAAAATAACAAAACCTAGATATACCAACTCTTCTTTCATGAATGAACACTTCTTCAGATTTATCAGCAACTTCTCTTGGTGTAATTTCTTCAAGACATAATTAAGATTCCCTAAATGTTCTTCCTTTGTCTTGTTGTAAATCAATATGTCATCCAAATATACTACTCCAAATTTACCAATAAATTCCCTTAACACTTCATTCATGAGCCTCATAAAAGTACTGGGTGCATTTGATAACCTAAAAGGCATTACCAACCACTTGTTAGCACTCAAATCTACCTCAGGCTGAAATGAAGTAAAACTCAAGGCTACATCAAACCACGCTCAGCCTCGTAGCTAGCCCTACGAGGACAGGAGAGGGCTCTCTCCGTCAATCTCGAGAAAATAAGCAATAGGATGCGAGATGACTTACAATTAAGAACTGATTTTAGGCTAGTAAAGAGATAGGTATGTTTGGTTTTTGGTTTTTTGGGTTTTCGCTGGAGTAATGGGAAAACAAAATTTGGGTCCGGGAATAAGGTCAGACCTTTGCAGAGTTCAAGCTGGGGCGAGGTAGGTGATGATCTTGATGCTTCGAATTGGATTTTATGGATAGATTAGACCGACGAGGAGCTGAAGAGGGCAAAGAAGAACTTGGATCCTCTCCAAACAGTTGAAAACATATAGAACTAACTGAATTCAAAGGCTAAGCACTGTAAACAATGGATTCAACCTTATTTCACTCATTCAATTTAGTTCAGAAGCATAATGAAAGGATGGAAACATTAAACATGAAGAAACTTCCAGTAAACAAAGGGGAAACATCATCAAGAACAGAACACCACAAGGATCCCAACAAGTGCCGCAAAACCCCTGATCTTTCCTTAGCCAAAATATGAAAAGTATGTACAATAGTATCAAAAGTATCCCAAGAGTCCAACATGTAGAATGCCTCAGAAATTACAATATATAGATCACTCTAACCCCTTTCCCCACCTCTAGGGGTCGAATTCCCTCTTCAGGGATCAGTTTCAACCAATTCTAATCATGGAACTACAATCTAGGCAGCTAATAACTTGCCTCTAAAAGAGTGGAAACTGATCCATTACATGATTTTTTACTCATTTGAGAGTGAATCTTCTAGAAGAGATAAAAACAAGCCAAAGTTACATATCAAACATGAATTTACATCATAAAAACCCAAAAATTCTATCCATAAGCAAAACTGGTCCAAAATAGGCGAAATACTGAGCTGGCAGCTGAAAACTCAAAAAAAATCTCTAGGTGGGTCGCTCCTGAACTGCGTGGGTCGCTCATGTTACAGGCTGATTTTGAGGTAGCTCCCGACATCCAAATTGAGCTCATGATAGCTCGTTGGAAAGCCCTGGATGTCTACTTTCCAACCCAAGTTGAATGTCTGAATTTGGAGTTGATTTGACCCTCCAAAACCTCATTCTCCCATAGGTACTTCCTGCTGGTGCAAAAGGTGGCAGCAAGGTGGTTTTCATGGTGTTTTTGAGCTGTTTGACCATCCAGATTTTGTTGAAATGCTAAGTTGACTTCAGAGGATGCATAATTAACCATGAAAAATCCAAAAATGTAAAATCTCCTCCAGCAAGTGTCTCAAAAAAATGCGAGCGCATGAGCGCGCGACCCACGTAGCTGCAAAACCTGTTTTTTAGACCAAAAATTTGAAAATGACAAAATTTTCTCCGAATTTGCCCAAATTTGGAGCGGAGGTCCTCCATCATGTTTCCTGCCCAGTCAATGAAGCCTCGGCCAAAATCCGAAGTGGATTAGGCCTTTTCCGCCGTCGAAGTGCTTTGCGCAACCTCCTCTTCATGATCCTCATCCTCGCTTTGCAAACATGCATGCGAGCCCAGTAATGGCCTTTCATGTGGCGAAGCATGTCTTTGTCGCGATTGGCCTTCGCCAATAGCTTCTCCAGATGTATATTTACCCGAGTGAGTACGGTATCTCGGTCAGCTGGTGTCATGTCACCGGGCCTCTTTCGATTCCACTGCCTGTCCTCACGGATTTGGCGCACCTCATAAAATGTGAGCTCATCCTCGAGCTGTTTGTTGCGCTACTCCAAATAGTTAATCACCCACTGAGCCTTCTGCAATTGGTCTTTCAGCTGGTCATTCTCGGCCCTTTGCTCCTGGATGACTTCCCTCAGCTTCGAGCTAGGAGAGCCCGTATCAACATCAATGGCTGTCATATCGGTGTCCCGGCCTCCTGATGGGCCCTCATCATGCATGGGCCTCTTACTTTTTGTCTTGTACACAATACTGTCTTGAAAATAAGCAGAGACCACCACATCATGTGGAGATAATACTCGCCGTGTCGGTACACGCAAATAAGGCCCTGTGGCCTCGCTGATATGTCTGAACGAAAGGAGTGACGATATGCTCAACCTCAAGCATATCCAGCTGGTGTGAGGGCTCTCCTGCATCATAAACTGCCTCGGGAGGCTGCTGTGGCACTCTGAAAAAGTCTCTAGAAATGAAATCCTCCCAAGTGATGCCCTGCTCTGCCAACTGATGTGACACCAAGATTTTGATCAAAGCGAAATGATATATACTCCTGTACTGCTGCACTGGGCTCGTCTTCTTCTGCACAAATGTAACCATCCTCTCTATGTTGTGGTGTATGAAATACGGAATATTCATCATACGCACCCTTGTGAAGTGCATCAGCAAACGAACATGATATGAGAAAAGACGAGCATACCTGCCCTCACAACTAAAATATTGAATGATGAGCCTCATGAGTGGTGCATACTCATCTCTCAAGAATCTGAATGGAAAAACTCTGCTCAAGTAAGCCACATATCCAGTTTTAATGTATGGCTCATAGTGAAATTTCTCTAACTGCTTACCCTTGCTCCATTCCTCGCCTATGTTCGGTATGCCGGTGGCTTGAGCAATAGTCAAAGGTGATACAATGAAATCAACCCCAGCAAGGTTTACCCGATCACCCTGTAAATGAAGAACAAACAGACGTGCTAATTCACGATGAGGTCGGGTTTGTACAACCATCTCACAAAACCTGAAACATGACAAGAACCGAAAACAATCCATAGCTACTGGACATGCCTGCAACCGAGCCAAAGAAGTAGGCTCCTCTCTGCGATGATCACCACTCCTATTTTCTCTGCGGGAACCCCGTGGCACATTACCTTCAGCCACCGAATCACTGCCTGATCCTGGCTCATATTCTGACTCTGTCTCTGACATATCTCTGATCAAGTTTTTGGGAAATGTGTACACTTTTTGATGGTAGCTTGAGTCGATTCCAAGCCAATCTGGGCGCGCAAACTGAATTCCAAAACTCTGTGTCTGCGTGGGTCGCGCAGCCCAGGTGGGTCGCTCTGCCTCAAGTTGGGTCGCGCACCCTCTTGCCACATAGTGCATTTTTCGAGAAGCTTTTCGAGGCCTTCCCGGTGTCCAAATCGGGCGTGTGATAGCTAGTTGGAAAGCTATTGGAGTCTACTTTCCAAAAAAAGTGGAATTATGCAATTTGGATTCCATTTACCCTGTCAAAAACCAAATCTCCCAACACTAGTCAAAATGAGCAGAATGAGGCTGCCTCAAGGCAGAGTGCTGTTGCAGTCAACTTTTGAAGGTCTTCCTCAACTCCAAATTGAGCTCATGATAGCTCATTGGAAAGTTATTTCTGTCTAGTTATCATTTGACTCATCATGCAAGTCATTTGGCCAACCATGCTAGGAGAAATCTTGATTTTCCCAAGGTCACTTCAGAGGTGCATTCAATTCTCCTGAGGCAACGGTATTTTTGACATTTCTCTAAAACCATGATACCTGTGTAAAAAGTGAAGGATTTTTTTCTTCCTTGGCATGTTGTGGACAAAAACCTCTCTCAGTTTCCCAAATTTCATCTTTGATTGCTCTGAAACATCTTTTGAGTGAAACCGATCCCGATGTGTGGAACAAGGGATTTTGTCGAAATGAAGCGAAATGAAGGGGATAAGGGGCTTCTAAATTCTTGGGGAAATTTTTGGAAGTAGGGAGGGATGTTAGGAAGTAGGGGAAAGTGGAATCACAGAGATTGAGTGAGGGGAAGGGGTCCAAAAGGGTGAAACACAGGCCTAGCCTAGGAAATTGCCAAGTTTTGGCTAGAAACTAGGGTTTGTGCAAAAATGAGGAATTTGGGGGATCTCAGTGATGGGAAGTGTTTAATTGGGTGAATTAATGATAGGGGAAGGTGTATGAACATCAGGATACAAGTTTTTCGATGATTTGACCATCCAAGAGAAATTACCTCCAAAACCCTAGGAGAGGGAAATGGACCTTACCTAGGCACAACTGAAGCATGAACGAGATGTAAAATGACTCTTTGGAACCTGACATGATGATGACAACCCTCTGAATGATGGTACACTCAGCTGAATGGCGACATGGACTGTCATTTGGACAAAATTTGAAAAGAGTGAAGACCAACCCTAGACCTAATGCCTAGTGATCAAATTTTTCTTGAAGACTCATTGAAATGACAAAATTTGACCTTGACACTTTGAAATCACTTTGAAAGAGCATGTTTGATCACTGGAGGAAGGCTGCAAAGGCTGACTCTAACACCACTCATACAACCCTTCATTTGTTTTAAAGGTTGTTTTCCATTCATCTCCTTCCTTTATCCTAATCTAATGATATCCACTTTTCAAATCTAATTTTGAAAAATACCTTGCTCCACTCAAACAATCCATTAAATCTTCAATTCTGGGCAAAGGAAATCTATACCTGATTGTTATCTTGTTGATTGCTCTTGAATCAGTGCACGTTCTCCAACCTCCATCCTTCTTTGGACTCAACATTGTAGGTACTGCACACAGACTCAAGCTTTCTCTGATCAGACCTTTGTCAATCAATTCTTGCACTTACTTTCTGATTTCTTCATTCTCTGTGGGAGTCATCCTGTAGGCTGCTTTGTTTGGCATATTTGATCTTGGAATAAAATCTATATGATGGCTGATTTTCCTTACAGGTGACAATTCATTAGGAAAATCATCCACAACAATATCACAATAATTGTCCAGCATTTCTTGAATTTCAATTGGCAAATCAGAAATTTTTGTGGAAGTAAGCACTGCTTTATGTTTTCAAACTAAAGTAAAATTTACCTCTTCCTCTTCAATCTGTTGTAAGTAATCTTTTCCACTCAGCAATAAAGTCTTTGGATCATACTTTCTGCTTGATGGTTCTCCTTCCTCCATAGGTATCAATGTTTGATGCACTCTATCCTTGAAAAACTTATAAGTGTTCTTCTTACCATCATGTACTACTGCTCTATCATACTGCCAAAGTCTACCCAGCAGTATGTGACACACATCCATAGGCATCAAATCACACATGATCTTGTCCTTGTAGCTGCCCATCTGCAATTCTATTTCACATTACTCCTTCACAATCAGCTGGTGCCTTTTATGAAGCCATGACACCTTGTAGGGTTTTGGATGTTCCCTTGTCTTCAATTTTAGTTTCTCTATCACCTCTGTAGAGACCAGATTGTCTGTGCTACCACTATCAATGACCAACTGACAGCATTTCCCTTGGACTTTGCACACACTCCTGAACAAAGTATTCATTTGTGCTGGTTCAACAACTTCCTTTGTTTGTTTCAACAAAACCTTATTGACCACCAAAGACTCTCCTCTCTCCAGCAGAATTTCTTCCTTTGGCAGACTGCTTTCTCAGGAGTTTCTCTTCAGCTTTCAAGGCCATTTGATAAGCCTCTTCTACTGTATTAGGAGACAAAAGACCTATCTCATCCTGGATCTCCAACTTGAGACCATTTACATATCTGGCAACCTTCTCTGCTATGTCCTAGATTTTCCCAGTTCTTATACTTATTTTATAAAACTCTTCTATGTATTCCTTCACTGTCATCAATCTCTGTCTAAGATTTTGCATTTGTCTAAATAATGTAAGTTGATAATCACTAGGCAAAAACTTACCTTTCATCTTTGCCACCATTCTGGTCCAACTCTTGATTGGCTATTTACCAGCTCTCCTTCTCTCTGCTTGCACTCCATCCCACCAAAGTGTTGCATGCCCCTTCAACTTTTTCACTGCAAAATTAACTCTCTCGTCCTCACCCATCTCTTCATAATCAAAGCACTAGTTCATCTCATTGATCCAGTCTATCAATTCTTCTAGATTCAATCCTCCTGCAAAGCTTGACACTTCAAGTCTAGGCTTGGATGTAGACCCCAGAACTGATTTAAGGAGTCTCATCTAAGGAGTAATCTCAACATTCTCTCCTACCTCTTCTTCAGTTTCAGGTTCACTGACATCCTCAAGATCTCTTGGGTGGCCTAATTAAATTGCTTCCAACCTAGCTTGGAACTGCTGCATGGTCTCCAATACTTCTCCATTAGCAACTGGCCTACCTCTTCTTCTACCAGCAGCACCTCTAGTAATCCGGACAGCCATGTTGGGGTTCTTCTTCTGGCTTTTGAAAGACGCCTAATCTCTGCAAAATGTCTTGAAATATGGCTTTGATACCAAAAATGATAGCAAAAATGGAGTACATGCGCTAAGGAGAGCTGGTCTCTTTTGAACTGTATTTTCATTCACTAAGGGGAGCCTTCACAATTTTTTTTTTATTTTAATTTCAAATATCAAATTCGTGGAATTTGATAATGAAATACCATAGTCTAACTTTATATCACCCCTTTTGTATTACGGTCCTTAGTTCTTTTAAATAACGCGCTCTGACTATTATATCTCAAATTAAAACACTTAACTATTGTTTTAAACCCCCTTTCAGAATATTGCATCAAAGGGTAATAACCCAAAGTTCAAACCTTCTTTTACCTCTTTAACTATTGCTCGAAACCCCCTTTTTAACATCAAATATATTAAAATTATGACATAAGCACTAACTCGATAGCGCTTAACTCCTCGGGCCCACGTTCCAATATCTGACTTTTATGAATTAAATAAACATTTAAAATTGCGAAAACCACTGGACCATACCTTGATTTATTCTCCGTGCAACTCATTGTGTGATTGTCGTCAGATCTATTTCTCAGTAGATCGAATGGTTCTCGTCGATATCACGTTTTTTAAAGTCCGGACGTTAACACTTAAAATTTACGCGATGTAAGCGGTATTCACTGGGTGACGTGTCCAAAAACTATTGGATCGCATTGATAAAGGAGAAAACCACTTTGGCCCCAAATGCCACGCGATACCGCTGGTATCCTCCTCCGAAACTGCCTTCTCTAAAACCGGTATTTGAACAATGATAAACCCGAATTCCCATGCTATTTTAGTTCATTACTTCCATTCTTCTTCTCCGCTTGTCATTGTGAAACGACCTCACTGATACTGCCCAACAAAACAACAAAACAAGGACATTCACTAACAAAGAGAGTTCAATATTATTTGAAGTAAACAAAGTATGGCTATAATTTCGCTCTTTCAATAGAGCCTCTATTCGACCTCCTTCGGGGATTCAATATACACTAAACACATTTAAATTTATGCACTGAGAACATGCGTTCAAACACAGACAGAGAGAAATAAGGGAATTTCATTCAGAAGTACCCTTCTTCAAATTATACACAGAGTTCACAAACGAAGGGATGAGTCCTTCAGAAAGATTGTCAATAACACTCACAGATAGACAATAAGTCTAAATCTTATTTAACAGAGAACAATGCTTCTCAATTCAATCTTTCACTGCCAAATTCCCCCTCTACTCTGTATCAGGGGTTACATTTTATAAACTGTTTCATGACTCTTTGGTTCCTCCTCGAGGACCGTTTTATTCAAAATTACAACAAAAACCTAATTACATAGTATTGTTCTAATTCTATCAACATAAACCAATTAAACTTACGTGAATGAACCTATTCGACTTCTGCAGTTACTAAACTAACCCTAATTGTCCTAAGTGCAACTGACAGTCAAGGTATTGACACCTTGCTATTACATTTCTGAAAAATTTCGAACTCTTCTAGCCACAACATGTGGACAATTCTCTCACATTGCTGGCTAGTTTCCAATGCCCCTGCATCAAAAATCAAGACTAAAATTAAAGTATTTTATTATACCTACATGAGCAGGCAAGGTATTACACATTTCATTCTGCTTTTGACTAGATATTACTAGAGTTTTGACCCAAATTGTTTTGAAAGTACTCCATAATTTAACATTATAAATTGAATTTTATTATTATTTAAAATTAGTTATCTGACATCTTATTTTGTAATCATTATATTAAATGCTATGTACCACCACAACATTGTGTCTTGGCTATCATGACTAGACCGTCATAGTAGGCCAGCATTTTGGAGTCTGCTTCAAATAAATTAATTATAAAAAGATTGGAGCTTAGTAATTCTTCATGCCCTGTGTATTAAAATCAATTAATTTAATTAACTACCACGATCACACCATGGGCTTAGTGCGGCAGTAGAAATTTAAAAGAACTAATTCATTGATTTATTTCAGAGTAAACAGTAGAAAGTAGTAAAAATCCTTATCCTGATTATGGAATGTGCACATTGACCATTCAAGAAACTGCACTATCTTTCCAAGGGAAGCAAATTGAAGGTTGTGATGTTCTGTGGCCATTAACATCTGAGGCATAAAATTTTGCTGCACCTTTTTGCATAACATGTGCCCAATACTCTTCACCACTGATTACAAAGAGAAAATGGCAAATTAGTCATTAACTATGCATTTCAACTTCTAAGAGAAAATATACAAACAAATCTGTCATATATTATTTTCTTTCCAATCTTGTAATAACATGCATGCTTAATATTTAGAAAGAATAATGTATTGGCCTGCTTTATAGATTATTTAATATTATTATAATAGTAAAATTATAATTAGGTTTGATATTAGATATATTAATTTGATGTATTATTATTTTTATTTATAAGATATATATTTTACTTAATTTAAAAAAAAAAAAAATGTTTTTAATTATTTGATTTATTATATTTTATAGTTTAAATATAAAATATTTAATAATATTAATATTAATATATAATTTATTTGAATAAATTAATTAATAAACAAATTACAAACAATATTTTTAATAAAAATTAGAATATATATTAATAAAAAAATATATCATTTAATTTTATATTTTAACAAGGTGTACATATTCAATTCCTTTTTAAATTTTTTTTTGTAAGTCAGCAGTAATATATTAAGCAAAGAAACTGAGGTTACATAGGTATACAAAATGGACTTTCAGAAAACCATAGAGGATCCCAGGCCTGCTCATCTGCATGCTAATAGACAGTTTAGCTTGAAACCTAGCTTCTGCAAAAGGCATAAACCAAAGAAAATAGCCCCCAGGCGAACCACGCAGGGTTGCTTGTGGTGGAAACAGTTCTGACAAAAGAGCCTACTAATGGAAAAATAATGGCCTTGTACATATTGATTAAAAACTATTAACAGACAGGAATTAAACCATAAAGAGAAGAAGACATCACAGAATTGGATTCGAAGCACTAGATTGACCCGCAGCGCTTGGACTAGCCTCCTCGACACCCTTCGGCTGGATCCGCGGCTTGAAGTACTGAATTATGATGGTGTGTGAGTCATCCACTGGAATTTCAATAGACATGTTGAGGACATGGCGAAGATATAGATCGAAGCGGCGAACGAAGCTATCCAGGGCTTTGGCCTGCATGCGAAGCTCTTCTGTTAAAGAATTGAGGGAAATTTCGAGCTTGTCCAGTCGCGCTGTGTTTCTGGCAGAGGCCATAGATGTTGCAGCAAAGGTCTCCTCGAACCTGCTTTTCTATGGCCTTTGTAAGCATTGTTTTCATCTTCCAAGCAATTGCCTGGGTCTGTAGAAATTGGGTGGTTCGCGTGGACGGTGTTCCCGGGTCGACCAGCCAGTCAACCTCTTCGTTGATTGCACTGTCATCCACCTGGGCTCGAGACCTTTCCACCTCCTCCTGCAGCAGGTCAATCGTTTTCTTTCCTCTCTTGGAGACAAAGGTCTCGTAGCATTCCTTGGCTCGCTTAAGGGCTTGCGAAGCCTTAACACTGCGCAGGTTATGATCTTCCATTGAATGCAGATAGAAGAGAACTATGAGCTTGCCGAAAATCTGATGAACGAGCTTCAAATCAGAGCATAGACACCTCAAAGCTTGGGCGGAAATGAGAATGGGAGAGCAAGTGTTCCAATAAATATAAATGTGGGTCATAGGGGATGATAATCCGGTTGAAAGCCATTTAATGCCATAATGCTTGGCCGCTTGCTGGCTGAGCCAACCACCAATGCCAGAGCAACGAGCAGAGATCTTTTGCTCCATGCTCGAAGCCTCCATATTAACCGCCATAAGGAACGGTTGTACCTACGGCTATCCTCTTGGACGATGGATTGCCATTCCTTGTGACATGTTCGGGTTGTGCCACCTAACGTAATTAACCAAATTAGGTAACTCCATAAGCTATTCATGATTGTTATGCTACCGACTGTCCTCCACGGTCGTACTGGTAGTAATGTCTTTACTGGATATGATGTCACACTGATCCCGAAGCTCACCTTGCATTAAGTCCTGCTAGCACGTGTCATGGATTTCTGCTGGGTGATCTACCACATAGTTAGCTAGATGATCGGCTAGCACATTGGCTTTCCTGTGCATAGCCTGAAGGATGATACCACTTAGGGATGTTAGGTGCTGCGCAATAAGATCAGTTACAGCAGCTAGGCACCAATACTTTGTGGCCTTGCTGGGCTTCGTTCCATTTTGTAACTTCCGGATGGCCATGATGGCGAGCTGGGAATCTCCCTCTACTATGGCTAAGCCTTTACTGAGCCAAATTAGGACCTGAAGCCCTTGCTCCAAAGCGGAAAATTGCACTTCGTTATTTGTGGTCTCTCCCAATTCCCTGCAAAAGATATGAAGAATTTTTCCTTCCTCGTCACGCAGGACCCCTCCCAACCTAGTAGGCCCTGGATTGCCTCTTCATGCCCCGTCAAAGTTTAGCTTGCAGTAGCCCGGGGAAGGCGCTTGCCAGATTGCAGGAGATGGAGTGGGCCGAAGGTGGGTTCCATGTGCACAGAGTTCCGCCGCTCCGGAGATGCCAAACATTGCCAAGATTCGGACATCATTTGGAGATAACGAGTCCGCTTTCTCGGTCTGGCAGCAGGTAAGATTTGTTTCTTTCAAAACCTGCATAATGATATTTTTTATTTCATCGAGCTGCCTAAAGCCCTGTTTTTGAAAAATGCGATTGTTTATTTATTTCCAAACCGTCCAGACCAGGAAACCAGGGCTTATCCTCCATAAATTATTGACCATGCTGCTGTTGGAATAATTCAGTCGCCAATTGGTAATAGTATCGTGAATGGAACTTCTGATTCGGTCAGTTTGCTTAAATATGCTTTTTATCCAGTCCCATAAGTTGCCAGTCTAGACACATTCATTAAACAAGTGGTTCATTGTTTCCTCCTGCTCCTCACAAAAGGGGCATCGGGATGGTCCAGTGAACCCTTTTTTCACTAGATTTTCCCAAGTTGGAATCTTCCGGTTCATAAGGAGCCATAGAAACGTTTTAATCTTTGGCCATAGGTTGCAGTTCCACACATTGTCGAACCAAGCTACCTTGTCCTCACTATCCTTTTTTTCTATGTAAGATCAGGCCTCTTTGAGATTAAAGGTTCCCCCATTGAGCTTTCCCCAATGTAGGATATCCTGCCACTATGTGGCTCTTATTAGTCTTTTCCTCAGAATGGCATCGAGGGCATGAAGGAGGTTCGATAGTTTCTCATTCGGTGGGAGAGGGCTTAGACTCCATTTCCGCCAATGCTGTTGATCTAAATCGTTCGCCCAGTACTAATGCACTTTAATCTTACCATTGTCCTGAAACCATTGTTGCAGTGGTTGAAGATTGGGACTCTCAAGTTTCGGGAGCTGTTGCCAGGCATCCTCCCAAAACAAGGCGTTATTACCATTCCTAAGCTCCCAGAAGTAGTGAGCCTGTATTATATTCCGGTTGGCTCGGGCTAGATTCCAGATTGGTGATCTTGTAGGGGCTTCTGTCATCCTAACGAGCTCCTCATGCCTCCACTGCTCTGTATATTTGGCTCTCCATGTTCTCACCCAAGGAGTGTGGGGCTCCGAGAGCCATCTCCACCAGAGTTTGGCTATGCATGCTTTGTTAATCGACCCTGGATCCTGTAGCCCTAGACCTATGAGGCTCTTAGGCTTGCATAATTGATCTCATGCCACCAGCGCCCACTTTGGTATTTCTGAATTGATAGACCATAGAAAGTTTCGTTGAATGCATCTGATTTTCTGAAGGATTCCTTTAGGAGCGAGAAGAATCGAGGACATGTAATGTGGGATGGCTTGGAGGTTTTCCTTTGTCATAACTAATCGGCCAGCCAAATTGAGGACTCTATTGGTCCAGTGATTGCATCTATCCCCTAGCCTGGATAGTAGTTTTTCCCAGTGAAACCTTTGCCATGGCCTGTCAGTGAGGGGTATGCCCAGATATTTGGAAGGTAAACTGCTTCTTTTGAAACCTATGATATCTGTCAAATGCTTCTGAATTGATAAGTGCGTGTTAAAGAAGAAAATATAGGACTTATCAAAGTTAAGGTCCATACCAAAGGCTAGACTGACCAGGTTTAAAATAGATTTGAATCCTTTGGCTTCCTTCACAGTGGGGGTACCATGTAGCATAGTGTCATCAACAAACTATTGATGAGTAGTTGTCGGGATATTGCCTAGGGGTTGAAGACCTTTGATAATGTTCTTTTCCTTGGCCGATCTGATTATTCGACTTAGACCTTACATAAGTATGATGAAGAGGAATGGTGAGATGGGATCCCCTTGTCATATGCCCCTTGAGGGAAAGAAGGGCTCTGAAGGGGATCCATTAACAAGAATGGAGTAGCTAGGAGATCTTACCATAGCTAGGATCCATGCAATCCATCTTGGACTGAAACCGAAAGCAGAAAACATCTCTTCTAGATAACTCCAACTGACCTTGTCATAAGCTTTTGAGAGGTCCAGTTGCATGATCATGCTAGCTTTTCTTTGGGATTGCAGAGTGTGGACCATCTCATGAGCTAGAAGGATATTGTCCATAATTTTCCTTCCCTCCACATAGCCTGATTGTTCTTCCGAGATTATCAGAGGAAGTATGGGCTTCAATCTGTTTGCCATGACCTTTGATATGATCTTGTACAATACATTACAGAGCACTATGGGCCTAAATTTGGAAGGGGTACAAGCCCCCTCTTCCTTGGAAATGAGCGCTATAAAGGTGGAATTTAAGGATTTGAGAATGGAAGAGGAGAGTCTGGAGTCCTCAACCACCTCCCAAATATCCTTATTAACCACATCCCAGCAAGCTTTGAAGAAATCAACGATGAATCCATCTGGACCTGGGGCTTTCCCGTTGGCCATCTCTTTAACAGCTTCTTCCACCTCCAGAAGGGAGACTTGCCGGTCTAAAGCCCTGTTTTGTTCCTCTATTATGAGCTTGGGGATAGAAGAGGCAACTTCACTGATGGCCTCCTGTATGTCAGAGTCTGGTTCTATTGCAATGAGTTTAAAATGATTTCTGAGAATGGAGGTGATATCTTGGTGTGAATGGAAGACATTCCCATGCTCATCCTTAATCCTGGTGATTTTATTATTACATCTGTAGTCCATGGCATATCTATGGAAGAATTTTGTGTTTCTCTCACCCTCTTTTAGCCATTGAATGCGACATTTCTGTTTCCATAGGATTTCTTCCTGATTACATCTATCATTCCACATTTGCATCAATTCCTTCTCTGTGTTAATTGAGTCCTGCATGATGGTTCGTTGAATCCAACTATTGTGAATGGCTTCCATTTGTTGCTCCAGGTTTTGTTTGTCCTCAAATATGTTACCAAAAACTTCACGGTTCCAATTTTTCAGCTTGGGTTTTATAAATTTCAACCGAGCTTGTAGTCTGAACATCTTTGTTCCTCCTACAGCAAGGGGTTCCTTCCACCACTTCTTAATATTTCCAGAGAAATCCTAATGAGTAAGCCAAAATATTTCAAAGCGGAAAGGCCTGTTTTTGGGAGTTCCCAGGATAGAGGCATTTAGCGTGATAAGCCAGTGATTTGAGCCCCCAGAGGGGAGGATATCAGAATCAATAGTGACCCCCTCCATAAGAATTTTGTCAAAGACTAAAAAGTGGTCAAGCTTGGAAGCGATGTGTTTATCTCCCCCTATTTTGTTGGTCCAAGTAAAGGTGCCATTTCGAGGAGGAATATCCACCAGGTTGGCAGATCTGATGAAAGAAATGAAGGCCCTGGCATCATTATTGAGTGAACGCAGACCTCATTTCTTTTCATCAAGAGAAGTTATCATATTAAAATCCCCCCCATAGACGGCTTTGGAGTTGGGGTGTCTATAATGTAACTTGGTTAGATCTTCCAGCAACAATATCTTTTCCTCCAGTCTCTGAGGACTATATATATTAGTGAACAGAAAGTTGCCTTTTTCCCCTATGATCTACATCTCAAGGGACAGAAAGGACTTGGTTGCTTCGGCATTGAGAAGATGAAGGTTCCGAGAGTCCAGAAGATGGCCAGACCTCCACCAGTGCCATTTCCTTCCACTGCTAGGTGTTCCAGGTGTTTTCTTAGGCGTTTACCTAGTTCTTCAAACTTTTGTCGAGAGCATCTGGTTTCCTGGAGGAAAACCAAGTCCGGTTTTTCCTGAGTAATTTTATTTTTCAGGAGCCTTTGTTTCCTTAGGCTACCTAGCCCTCTTGAATTCCATGAGAGGACTTTCATAGTTAAACAGTTCTTAGGATGAGAAAGAGAAAGCCTCAAGGGCTTTCATTTTACCTGAGTTAATCAGCATCTGACCCAGTTTGTGAAGTGCATCGTTGTTGGATTGTCTGCCCCTTTTCTTCCTATGCTTGAGACTGGCTTGTGTGTGGTGGAGATTTTGTGCCTTAAAACCTAGGCCTTTGGTTGCCCCTTGACTTCGTTTCATACCTTTCAATAATGCATCTTGTCTTGTGAGGAATAGATAGTTAACCCTGTTGATTTCCTCCTCTGGTATTTGGTCGATTCCTTTCTGTTTCCATTTCTCAACTATCAAGTTGAGATCTAGCCCTTCTTTTTCAAGGATGTCCCCTAATTCCTGATCCTCCATGTCGATTTCACTGAGGTCCATTTCCTCATCTCCCTCTTCATCTTTTACACAGGTGGCCTCTAAGATCTGTTCATGAGTGGTGATTGGATTCCTTGGTTGGGTGAGTTGCTCTGCTATTCCAGTGGTTTCCTGCTCTACGGCTGGGATTTGAGCTGGCTTTCCCGATTGAGTATCTTCTCCAAGCACTTCGAAGGTGTTTAGTGTTCCGGTGAACTGATCATTCACTTTGGGTGGGGTTTTGCGATTGGCTTGGTGTTTACCAATAGGTCGGATAATACCATCTGAAACCGGATTGGGTTTCTCCTTAGCTTTCTTAGCAGTTTTGTTCTGAGGGCACTCTCGAATTAAATGGCCATGTTCATGGAATTTTCGGCATCTAAAGGGTATTTTCTCATAGTCTATGGTTTGAAAATAGACCTCATCACTATATTCCAACCACAAACCCTCCTGCAAAGCCCCAAATACATCCATTTCAACACAGATGCGAGCATATGAAGTGTACATTTTTTGGATAGTGGCATCAGAAGCTCGCACAAAGGTTTCCAAAGTGTTGCCAATATGCTCCAGCGCCACTGGTTGCCAATAGTCAATTGGCAGGGAGAATAAACGGATCCAAACTAGGACTTGTGTGAACATCTCCTGCTCTGGGGCGAAGTTGGGTTTCCAAGGCCTCATATAGAGAGTAGCTAAAGCTAAAAATAGGGTCCTCCCTCAAAGATCCAATCCTTGTCTTCCAGATTAGCAAAAACCACCGCGAAGAAACCCTTGGCTCCTAGGTGTAACTGCACATCCCCCCTTGGCTTCCAGACATGCTTGATCCATTGACAGAGGGATTTTTCACTGGGCCAGAAGCCCATGAATTTGCAGATCACTGCATGAACAGTCATATGATCCCTATAGGCTTGCAGATCTGGGTCATTGATAATCACCCTAAGATTTTCCTTGGTCTTTGGCTTACACTGGCCTTGGTTTTTCTGTTGGATCTCATCGTCAGCTAACCCTTTCAAAGTCGATCTTCTTAGATTAGGGTTGCCAGTTGCTTCCTTTTCTTGGGCTACTGCTTCTTCTGGAGGATCCGTTTCCTGCGTGGGATGCAAGTTAACAAACTCCTGTACCCTTGTAATACCTTTTTGATGGTTTGGGGGTAGGTTTGCCATGATATTACCGCTCTCCTTTGTCCTATTATCTGCAGCCGCAGAGCCTGCAATTCTGACACCCTCTACCAGCCGTTTGCCTTTGTCAATCATAACTTGTTTAAAAGTGGGGGCCCCTGGGGCCTAGGCGTATTTGTTGGAGCGAGCTGCGCCCTCTCTTTCAGGATCTTGGGCAAGTGTCGCCACACGGTGTCCTTGCAGTACAATACGAAACGAAAAACATGCAAATTCCTTTTTAAAATTTAAGATATGTTTTACAATCTTTTTAAATATAATAATTATGAAAAATGTAAACAATCTAATATATATATATATATATATATATATATATATATATATATATATATATATATATATATATATATATATATATATATATATATATATATATATATATATATATATATAGTTGTTATAGATATTCTCATTTATTAGGATATTTTAAAATTGAAATTTGGATAATGGGAATATTTATTTTTTATCTAAATATTGAGAAAATCTATCATAATTTAGTTGTCAAATCATTATTAGTTTGACAACCATTACCACTATGCACAATTACACTTAAGAAAATACTTCATTTTACCAACCAATAAAACCTAAATCAGTTGGATTCTAAATCTTAACAATAACATGAATTTATTATTTTTACTTTACTTTAATTATGTTTAAATTTAGTATTTTTACTTTAATTTAATTGTGTTTAAACTAAGTAACAAGTACCGGTTACTATGTACCACTTCTTTATAAGTGGATTGTACTATTTTATTATTTTTAAATGTAACAATAAGGAAGACATAACCCCAAGGGATAACTCAGTTGACACAGTTCCCCCAAAAAATTATTACCCGTGGATGCACTTGAAAAATAAAACAATAAAAAAGGTATCCCCACACATATATATATATATATATTCACCAACATACCTTGAAAGTGTGTGCCTACCTTGCCCGATGCAAATTTGATTTTCAGAGCCCTGAACTAGTTTTTCCTAGACCTAATTCACCATCCAGCACAAAATCCAAATCAATCAAACCCTAGAGCCTGCTATACCTAGCCTAAAATCTCCATGATCCAGTAAATTTGGTTGTGATCTCATTGAGAGAGCCCTCTCATCCTAGTAGGGCTAGCTACTAGATTAAAGTGGTATGTGGTTACCTTTGTTGATCTCCTTCTCAGCCTTCAGAGATCCGATAGAGTGATAACAAGACCCATGACACTGGACTATGTGGTCTATCCAGCACCAACAGAACCCCAGATGATGAGATGGTGCTCTATCATTCCTAGAGAGGATTTTTCCACAACAAATATAGTGACGATGAGATTCCTCACAAATAGCGAAAACAATGAGAGAATTATTTATTGTTCCTCAAAGAGAAACCTAGTTAATTGTCAAGAATCTACTTGCAAACTATATCTATTGAAAAAATCAATGCCTTTATATCCTTCTTCAACAATGGCCATGGTCACAAGACAAAACCACATGAATTTCCAGTTCTTTTGACTATAATAATATTGACATCCAAGACTTCTCTAGTTCCTTCACAGAGCTTCTCAAATGGTTGTTTATCTAATTTGAAGAGAGAATTCCCCACAAACAACTTTTTCATTTGAAAAAGAATGTCTCCAAAATATTAAATAGGTACATAAACCGTGGCTCTAGATTGATACCTCCCTTCTCCAATCTTAGCTTTCATCAATAGCACATCATGTAGCAATAATATAATCTTACCTAAAGCTATAAGCATCCATATCTATTGTAGTACAATTATCAATGTGATTCCTTGGATCTGAGTCTTGAATGATGTCTCCTAAATTTTTGCAAGCTTCCACTTGGTAAAACGGTGTGAATTTCATCCTCAATTACTAGAAAAACCCACTCATAAACTCTTTTTTAGTAGCTCAATTGCCTTTGTCAAAGTTTGAGTGCTACAATTTCACTATTTTTGTCATCTGAAAGTATATTCTTTTCTTCGATAAACCTTTTTGAAATTATCTTTTTTTTTTAAATTATAACTTTAATAAAAAATTAGAAAAAATAATTACAAATATTTACATGATTTTGCATTTCTATATTCATTGAATCATGCTTTTGTGGGCCTTACCATGCTAGTTGAGTTGACTTTGTCACTTAAAGAGACTAATTCAAAGTAACATGGATAAATTGATCCATGTGGAGCCAATGGAAGGAAACAAGTAGTATTATTATTTTGTGGAAATATTTGTAAATTAAATCTGTAAAAATGTGTATTTTAAAAAATATTTAATATAGTCCAGGGGTGTAAAACAGACAGTGTTAGGGTGTGTAATATTCTCTTGATTGCAAACTCACATGTCTCGGAGTCAAACCAACATACGACTAGATTGAAAATATTACCACCACTTATAGCTAGGTTGTCTTGTGTGTATCGTTATATTCACAATGGTTTTAACAATATTTTAAGTTTTTATGATATTTTATGTTTTTGGAGTAGTATAAGGTTGTATTGTGTCTATGGTTATATTCAATGTTTTTCACAATATTACTATGTACTTTATGTTTTTGGTTTTGAGGATATATTATGTTTTTAATAGGATATTTTATGTTTTTAGACAAGGTAATTTTCTGTATAGTATTATATTTAGAAGTGATTTTAATATTATTTTCAGTTTTTATGATATTTTATGTTTATTTATTACGAAGGTATTTTATGTTTTTGAGTGTTTATTTTGTGTTTTTTGGTGGAAATTAGATGATATAATTTTTGGATAAATTGTGGTTTTTTATTATTATTATTTAATATGTGTTTTTGAATGCATAAATGGATTCAATGTCATAAAATATTATTGGACCATTCTTATGATATATATTTCACAGTTCAAACTTGTCATTCCAACACTTTGGATTATGCATATTTGAAATCTCAAACTTGCCATTCTAACAAAATTATACCAAATTTATCTCTGCTAGATTATGGGAAAAAATGATAGGAAAAAATAGCCCAAAAAATCCAAATATAGAAGATTATAAGCCACTTAATTTATATGTCTAAGCTAGTTTATATGTGATATCAAAATTTTATGATTTTGATCCTTAAAGCCAAAAACGTGCCAAAAACCAACATTGACATCCTGCAAACATCTCAACATGACATTTTGAACATGTTGTGTCGTCAAACCAAATAACTATTTTGAGAGCATACTTAAGAGTCAAAGCTATTGAACATTTAGGTACTAAAAGCTTAAACCCCAAACATCATATTAAATTGATATTTCCTGACATTTTCACTTAATTGATGATGAAAAATAAAGTACAAATAAATGTTTTTATCAAAATTTTCTCTTTACTCTAGTATGATCATTACTTACCACACATATAACTAGTGCAACTGTATAAATTAAATCACTAGTAAATGTTGATAAGAATCAATCTATGATAAACAAAAAATCATTGTAATCACATTGTTGGTAATTCCTATAAGCACCAATTCATAATAAGCATCAAAACCCTTTTTATGATACATCTCACATAGCCATGATTAAAAAAACAATAAAAATTAACCAAATTATAACTTTATTTAAAATTATTATTATTGTTAAAAGAATTGGTGTGTGTGTGTGTATAAAATTTGCTGCTACTTTGCCACAAAGATCCTTAACTTATAAATAGGTCTTGTTACAATACCTATACTATACCTTATCAATATTACATACTCAAAAAACCATAACTCATTTACATAATTACTTTTGAGATAAATATCAGTCTTTGGTTTGTAAATACAACTATGAATATTCTATAATATTTTATGGAGGTCAAATCTCTACCATCCACTTAATAATATTGATAGTTAAATTTAAATTCTAGAAGCCAGATTTCAAAATAGACATTGACCTAAAAAATAAAATTGAAGTCAGATTCCAAAATAGACAATTATATCTGTGTAAAAACTACATGGATGTAATTAATTGAATTGTACCTCAAAATATAATTCATACTTGTCTTCGGTGTGCTCATCAATTCTAGAATGAGTCTGTTCCTATTATTTAGGAGTTTGTTGAGGTCTAGTTAGTTGAGAGATTCTCTCCAACTAGTTAGCTTCCTAGATTAGTGTGTGGTTGAGATATTCACTCAACTTAGAGATTGTATATCTAAGATAGACTAGCTATTTTGAGACATAGTCTGATGTATTTATATTGTATTGTTATTTTCATGTGAATATAATTTGAGCACATTCAGAAAATCTAAATTGGTATCAGAGCCCATATGGGCCTTGGCCTTGGCCCTTCCCAAACCAAGGGAGTTGGAGAGTGAATAAATTCTCTATAAGCATCATGTTTTTTTTCCATCCTTTTAATGAGAAAGTGTGAATTGGGTTGTCAGTAATATTTGTTTGTCTATGTAGTGAGTGTGAATGAATTTCTGCAGTGGGTGGACTTGTAATATTGCATTGAATTATTGCAGAATGTTGTTGTTGTTGTATGAATCACTATCCGTGAGAATGATATGTGAGAAGTGTGAATTTACTGCTATACAACGTTGCGTTTTAGACGCCAATCATCCAAAAAGGCTATGGTCATGAGAGAGCCATTGATAATTGTGGACCCAGGTGGTGGTGTCGTTCCAAATCGTATCGATAATGAAGGGTCTGTGTTGAGATTTTTTGAGCACAAGCATGCTAGTTGCGCCGATATATATTGAGAGCGTTGAGACTTGAAACCCTATTTGCAAGATAAGGAGCAGAAAGTTCTCATAGTTGTCATTACATTGCAATTTTTAGCTAACATTGCAACTGTAGTGATAGATGAGACCGGATCGTGTGCCAAGGATTTTCTTGCCTTGAAGCAGATGTTTTTGTTAGTTGATGTGATATGTTGTTGTATTTTCGTGTTCCCCATTATTTGGTCTATAAAGAATCTGCGACAAGTTTTTCATACTGATGGCAAAGCCACGGTGAATGTGATGAAGTTGACTTTGTTCATACAGTGTTATATTGTGGTGATCTGCTATTTTTATTTCACTCGCTTTTTAGTTTACGCTATGATCACCATAACTTCTTACAAGTATGCCTTGTGAAAACTGCAAGATCTAAATAGATCTAATGAATCCTACTGCAACAGTTGAGTGCACTTCTCCTATTAAGTAAATTACATTACATAATTAATTCACATCTGAATTATTGAAGCAAATACTAAAGTAGCATACAGTTAAATTGATTTAGAAATAAGGAAACTAGATAAGGAAAGCATTCACACATATGACACAGATATTTTTGGACTAATGTCCCCAGAAAAACCCAATGCGGGAAAATCGGTGCAACAGATCTGATGGTTTTATTATTATGCAGTAGAAATGTTTGAATACATCTCTAATACCCTCAAGGTTTATTTAGTTACAAATAGAAATACTAGTAGAAGAATTTTTGAGAAATACCTCACTCAATAACTGATTTTCCGGCTGATCTGGATGAAGATAAACCTGCCCTAGGGAGGCTCTGTGCAGTCCCAACACTGCAAATTGCAGACTCTGCGTCACCCCCATCTAGGCTCAATTTTCAACCTCATCCAAGTCGTTTTTCCTTTGTAAATGCTAAGGAACAGTCTTCCAGTGCCACTTTCTGGATCCCGACCTCCGAAACTAATCCACCAGCAAATTCTGAAAACCCTTCCTTCTACCTTTACAGTGCTTTTGCGTGAGCTTACGCAGTCACTACATTAGCACCTTTCCTTCCGCATTGGCTAGGCTAGATGACCTCTGCCTCTCTCTGACTGATGCTCCACCAGACTGAGAAAATGCTTCTCTTTGGATGTTATCTCTGCTCCTCGCTGCTGAGATCTCTAGCTCGAATTTCTCAATAAACCGCGCCCCGAAAATTTCAAACCCTTGGATCAATTCAGTTTTTCTGTGTGTTTCCAAATGACCCTCAAGCATTCCTTTTATAATATTATCATTGACAAATCAACGACCCAGATTAGATGTCTAATCGATGGATAAGATAAAAACATGACTTGGATCTTTGTTCTCTAGAATATTCACACTTTGTTTTATTAATACTCTTTAATTATTTAATTTCCCTAAGTTTAGACTTAGGGTCTTCATTAAAATAAATAATTAATTTAATAATACATTAACCGAGTGGAATTTCCACAAACGGTTTCTGGGTTCTTTGGAATACAAGTGTCTAAACCTACACACAAAATTTGAGACTTAGAGCACTATCTGATGCTACAAAAATCAACACTCCCTCTTACTGAGGAAAGTGCTCTAGAAATAATGCCTGCTACATACTGCTTTGTCCCTGAAGCATCCTCTGTGTTGTCGAAGTCTATAAGCCTCGCTGCTATTGTCCATGATATTTCCATTATCATTGTTGCATCTGTACTGCAACTCCCTCTCAATTGTTGCATCTTCTATGTTGCTAGCACTTCCACTGCTAACACTACATCTGCACTACAAATTAGCTGTTGAGAGAAACAACTGAAAACTCACACAAAATAGAAAAAGTGTTCAGTAGATGCACCTCAGTGCTAAATAATCTGACCGTTGATAGCTACTGAGTTGTCCCTCTGATGCTCTATGCTAATAATGCTTTGCACTGTGTAAGCACGGCTCTGCACTACGCTGCACCACTGTGCAATGTGTTGATATTGCTGCGATGTTGCTGCCTCTAGTCTACGTTGCTCCATAAATGAACATTTCTACCCACTCCATTGTCGTATAAATCACTCCTCGACTCCACTAAAACTCCTTCATGTTGCTACTACTAATCATGGGCTCCATAGCAAGGTATGATCCATGAGGTGGGCTCCTCAAGGATTTTGCCCAACTAAAGTTCAAGGAAATACAACTCAATATCACCCCACTTCCCACTAGGATAACCATGGGCACTCATGGCTACCTCATCCTCCTCGATTCTCACGGTTGCAACCTTCGGGTCATGCTTCTCATGTTTGCCCTTTTTCTTCAGAGGACACTGAGATGCATAGTGGCCCATATCACCACATCTGAAGCACTTGACCTTAGAAGCATCATGCTTCAATTTCTATTTCACTTATTGTCCCTTCGATGTAAGGGTTGTGCTTTCCTCTTCCTCCACATATTTCGATGTGCTTTCACTGTTGCCATCAATTTTTCACTTAATGAGGTCTCTCCTCATCTCTTCCTCCTAAAAAGCTTCCCACAACTACTTACAGCTAGGTAATGCTATCTAGCCTAGTATTATTTGGACAAACAACTTCAACTCCTCCATGACACCATTAAGAGCAATCCATACCATGGTTGCAGTTGTAGGTGTAGCACCTACTATCGACAACTGATCAAGAATCTCCAAAAATTGCATAAGATATGAAACCACGTGCTCCCATTTCCACATCTGGATCATACAAATCTTTTTCTCCACGTAAAACTTTCGTTTCTTGGAAGATCCCTCATATAGATCATGAAAACATACCCACATATCTCTGGTACTATTCTTGCCAGGCAATCATGAAACAATGTGGTCCTTGACACCATCAAGGAGCAACCTCTTCGCTTTCGCCATATCAGCCTTGTACTTTTTGAGTTGATCCGGATTTATAGGTACAACTACCACATTCTCCATGAATTCCTTCAAATCATATTCATCTAGAAGTAATATAGTCTATTCCTTCTAGATCATATAGTTGGAGGATCCCTCCAACCGATCATGATCACGAAGTCCATGAGATTCCATATGAACCGAAAAAATATCGAATCTGCTCCCTCTTTCTCCCCACTATGCAGTCCCTGGTAGGGTTATGCACTCCCTGGTGGAGTTGTAAGTTCTGTAGCTCCTCTACTGCACAGTTACTAAGAAATGTTGATTTTTCTCAGCTAGGAAGTCACTGAGGAAGAAATTCCACAAATATGTGTCCTTTTGATTCCTTTTGATGCTTTTTGCCCAACAACAACTTCATAAAATTGTGTCCCTATGTCTTCTACATGGAGGCTCTGCACAGCTCCCTCCGCCACAACAAAAAATTGAACTAGAAGTCCTACCTCTATGTCGACTCACTCAGAGAGAGACAACCGCGAAGCTTCATCCCTCTTGGCTAGATCTGCACATTCCCTCTGGGATTTTTTCTGTTGCGCTGCAGCAAAAAATTCCTTCAATTTAGAAATCAGTCTGTCCTTCCTATTTCACATCAATGCTCTGATACCATGTGAAAATTCGAAGATCTAAACATATCTAATGAATCCTATTGCAACAATTGAGTGTACTTCTCCTATTAAGTAAATTACATTACATAATTAATCTAGATCTGAATTATTGAAGCAACTACTGAAGCAACCTACACTAAAATTGATTCAGAAACAAGGAAACTAGACAAGGAAATCATTCACACATATGACATAGTTATTTTTGGACTAATATCCCCAGAAAAACCCAATGCGGGAAAACCGGTGCAGCGTATCTGAGGGTTTTATTATTATGCAATAGAAATGTATGAATTCATATTTGAGTACCCTCAAGTATTATTCAATTACAGAGAGAAATACTGGTAGAAAATTTGTGAGAAATAACTCACTCAATCACTAAGTTTACGACTTATTCGGATGAAGAGAAACCTGCCCTGGGGAGGCTTTGCACAATCCAAATGCTGCAACTTGTAGTCTATGTGTCTCCCCCTTCTAGGCTGAGTGTTCAGCCCCAACCAAGTCATTTTTCCTTTGTGGATGTTGAGGAACAACCTCTCAGTGCCTCCGGATCTCAGCCTCCAAAACTGATCCACCAACAAATTCTGAAAACCCTTCCTTCTGCCTTTGTTGTGCTTCTTCAGGAGCTTATGCAACTCAACCCATTTCTTTTGGCGAAAAAGGAGGTCTATGGGCAAGACCCTAGTTCAAGCTTGAGGCCAACAAGGTTTTTGCAATAGTTTATAACAACGCCGGCATTTTCACCCTGCTCTAGAGAGTAGGGCATCTCACCTGAGGCGTGTCGTGACCGTAATAAGATTAGAAGCTAGATCAGGTAGAAGACAAGTATGAACACAGATAACAGCTATGGAGCTATCATACATACATATCTTAACTCTAAGAAGGAGCTATCATTCATCAAGACATGTTAATAGCGCTGAATTAAAAATTTAAGTTAGACATACATTCACCATAAGCAATTAATCATCAATCAACTCATGATATCACACACAACAACAACATGATTTCATTAACAATATCAAAACAAAATACATGTGCTCTACAGAGTCTATTAAAATAAAGTTCAATACAAAAGACTTCACACATAGATCTCCTGAGGCTCTACTTCTCCTCGGCCTCTCGCCGGACTGACTAACTAAGTAACATGTGACTAACTACCTATTTATTTCTCCCCTACTGACACTGTCAGTCCTTGCATTTTTCCTTGTTCCGTTGTCTTATGTTTCTTCTTCTCACTTGGATTTCTATTGATTGTTCTCGTCTCCCATCTCTGCCAATGCTGCGCCACATGTATTCTTGCTTTCTGCAACCGTGACAACTCCCTGTCTACCTTGATTGCGTTCTTCCACTTGTCCTCTAACTCTCCATAGCTGAAAAATTGTTCTATCCCAAAACAAAGGCCCCAAAAATTTCATTCTGTATTGGCTAGGCTAGATCACCTCTGCCTCTCTCTGATTGATTCTCCATCGGACTAAGAAAATATTTCTCTTTGGATGTTATCTCTGCCCCTCATTACTTAGATCTCTAGCTAGAATTTCTCAACAAACTGCGCCCCATAAATTTTGAACTCTTAGATCAATTTAGTGTCTTTGTGTGTTGTTGAGTGTGGAGCTTGATTATCTTGTTTCTTTTGTATCACAGCGTTGGACCCCTGTACCTTAATGGGGCGACAACACCGCCCATAATTAAATGTTGCCTGGGGGGTCCAGGGGGGGCAACTAAAAACAGATGTAAAATTTCCTTGTAAAAGTATAGTAATTTCTAGTCAATCTGGGCTGTTCATTAGGCAGATGATCTGACGGTAGAAGTTATGTTTAGTTTAGGGTTTTTTCCCTAGAAGGTAACCCCTCTTTTGTATGAGGGTATTGTATTGCGGTTGTGCATTTTATGTGTATTCTCAGAGCGAGAAACAGATAGAGAGACTGTGAGAGAATATTACAGTGGATCTGCTATACGTTGTGTCACTTTCATCCATAAATTATTTACATCCATAAAAAAATAAAAACTGCTTATCATATTGAAAAGGTACATATATAATTTTATCACACAATGTTTATAACTAATGTACCAATGATAAGATTTTGAGTTTGCTTAATAATCATTACAAAACCTTGAGAATACTTTAGTTTTTTTTCGGCCTTGGTAATTATTTGCAATAACAATATGGATCCTCTATATAATAATCGCACCAATCATATACTAATGAGATCATTGCTCTGGGTACGAATTAATACAAATATTATACGAACAAATATTAAAACATCAGATATTAAATCAACAGTCCAACCATTAAAGTTGAAGTCTTGTTATATTTATTTTCGTGTCTGCTTTCCATAGTTAACTTACAGTAAATGGATTTTTGAGATATGTATCACGCCGCTTGGCCTGTTAAGCTTCTCGCCGTAGCGTTGTTTGTCAACTCCATTTATGAATAGTTGTACTGGGCCTTTAATAGCTTTGACAACAGTTACCCTCACCTCAGATGCTGCATAATTTACAAGGGAAAAATCCCGGTGACCTCTGTCAGTTAGCTAGTCTATCAGCTGTTTCCATATCTCCATGGCGCGTTTGCAGAGCTCGGCCTCTCCTTGATTTCTCCGTCACAATTATTTAAATGGTAAGCTCTGTGTTGTGACCCTTAATCTTTCGCTCTAATAGCCATGATATACCAGTTCTCAATACTTT
The DNA here is from genome assembly GCA_034641835.2 of Pinus albicaulis. Taxonomy (NCBI): domain Eukaryota; kingdom Viridiplantae; phylum Streptophyta; class Pinopsida; order Pinales; family Pinaceae; genus Pinus; species Pinus albicaulis. The sequence goes on from CM076581.1 coordinate 1,230,903,768, forward strand.
TATTTGTGAATTTTTTGAGCTGCTTCACATCTTATCTTTCAGGGTTTCGTCTTCTTTCTGGGGTTAACACTTGCAGAGAGGAATGGCACTCTACTCTGCACTGGGGTCTACGAATACAAGCTAGTTATGGCACAAATCAAACTTATAAGGTAACCCCCTTTTGGTTTATGATTTACTCTGGATATTAATTATTTTGCCTGTTACAGAACTAGTTACAGGGTTTTGGATTCGATATAAGAGTAACTCATAGAATATTTTAACTTGCAAGTCTGACGATAGTTGTTCCTTCCAACATGTAATTAACCTATGCTCGTCATCATTTGATTAAGCCTTGTTTTAGAACTCTATTTATGAATTATTCTTGCTTATGAACTTTCCTCTCATCATGGTTTTGTTTTGTCTAAGGTTAGTGAACTTCTAACCGAAACCCTACCAGCGATTTTCATTAGCATTCCATCATGCCATGGCTAATGTTACACCCCTTTCCAACAGGTACTTCGCTTATATGAAGGGAGATTGTAGCCTGTAGTTTATTCGGCACTTGTAAAAGAGGACTCGGGGTTTGAATCCTGACCTAGGGTTTATAAACTCTATAGCTTTTGTATCTTAATATGTGAAAGGGTTCTTAGGGTTTCACCCCAGATTGTGTTATATATACTGTTAACGGCATTCACAATTCCGTTAAGAATTCTTAGTAAATTCTTGTTATTGATATTTTTGGGGCCGAGGCCGTGAATTGTAGTTCTGAAATTCTGAACATTTACGCTACTTTTTATTAACGTATTCCATCATTACTTGTTAATTTTATCTATATCAGTGTCTCTCAAGTTTTACTTGCGAAATAATTTTTATGCATATAAATAGATTCTATTTTATGCTACAGTTCGTTATAAAATTTCCATAAATCAGTTCACTATTATTTACATTCTTTGCTATGTACGAACTGTAAGGTTACTCATATCTTTTATCTTTTGCAATTTACCTTTTTCTGTAGAAGAGGTTTCATGCTAAGTCTTTCTACTGTCTTAAGGGATTCACTCCCTCGTTTTCATTCAAATGTTCACTACATGGGTATTCTTACATCTTCACTTCTTTTGTAATAAAAATACTTTACTGCCTATGACGGTGACCGAACCACCATAGTTTAGAGTCTGTGTATAGCTGGGACTGGCCGCAGACGATGCATCAAGTTCAGGGTTTACACCCAGAACTAGGGTCGACAGTCCGTCGAGACCCATGTTCCCTTCTTTAGTGTTTTTCGGTATTTATAACAGTAAATTATTTGCATTTTCTAACAAACATTGTCCCATTTCCAACGGTATTCTTTCATTGTTATGAAGGAAAATTGTTTTCTGCTATTATTACAGTAGTATAAATAACATACAGATTATACTTGCGCCTCTTTTACTTATATTCCATATAAGCTATTGTTTGTCTATCTACAGTAATTTACTGGTTTCTTCTTTTGCTATGCACAATCCATCTTTACTCTTTTATCCTTCCCAACAAACAGGGTATAACTATTTTCTTGATTTAATTCTATCTAGTAATAGCAACAAAGAACAATTTAGCATACATAAAATATTTAGTATTGTTCTACATATTTCCAGGGAGGAATATTATTCCCTGCATAAACTCATTTCCTACCTTAAATAAATATGTAAATAAATCTAAGTATATAACTTAAAAGAAAAACAACAGAACAATATTTAACCATAAATGTCACTGTGTTCAATCTTTCAAATTCAGTATCAGACTAATTTAAGATTTCACAGTAATACTTATCTAAATTTACAGATTCAAGCTGTGGTCCTCCCAACCATTCAAGGGAGGCTATTACGTCCTCCACTTGCCCCCTAGCTCCAGAATCTAGACGGTGCCACGGGTTAACAGTGGAATAGATTTCTCTTTCTGCTGTGACCTCTAGATGGCCAATCCAGTCAAAATAAATTTTTTTTTGGTTTCACAAGGGTTGTTGTGAGTTATCTTCAACTGGTCACCACCAGCTCTAGAAAATACTCCCCTTCACCAATTTTGCACAGAACCCCTACTCCTCTTCTGGGATTTAGCTTTATCCTCAGAGGAGTAGGTAACTGTTTTCCAACTGTCCCCAACCACCTCCTATTCTTGGAAACATTTTACCAACAACTTAAAAAGATTTTCTTTTCATTAATTAGTTCCTCCTAATTTAATAATTTAGCAAAAATAATTTGTTTTATAAACAATAATAATTTAAGTCTTTCTTGCCAGAAAATAAAATAAACAAATTGTCTTTAACTAGTTAATACTAGTTAACTTTAATGAGGCTATCACACGTTGTGTCTCTTCATTTTTTTGGATAATAGAATGGAAGCACTAGATGTTCGGGGTGGACATAGCCCAAACTGGATGAACCACGTATATATGTGTCTCTCTGGTTTTATGTGTTTTGTGTGCTTATGTTTTCCGCATATTTTATGTGTTGCATTTCTCTGTAATATATAATTTTCCAACAACTAGTATCAAAGTCGAAGGTCTATTTGGCTAATAAACTCACAGGAAAGAAGGGTTCCTGGTTCGAGTGGGAGCAATGGTGGAATATGGTAAGTTTAGGGTCGAGAAATTTAATGACCAAAACATCCCGCTGTGGAAGATGCATATGGAAGATTATCTATATCAGAAAGATCTGTACCTACCATTGAGCGGAAAAACAAAGAAGTTGACGGCTATTACAGATGCAGAATGGGAGATTCTTAATAGAAAGGCACTTGGAACAGTACAGTTGTGCCTTGCGACATCGGTAGCCTTCAATATTTTGAAGGAAACAAAAACAGAGGGTTTGATTTAGGCATTGGAGAAACTATATGAAAAACCCTCAACCTCAAACAAGGTATTTCTTATGAAACAGTTATTTAATATGAAGATGTCAGAAGGTGGATCTGTTGCAGAAAATTTAAATTATTTTAATACAATTATCAGTCAGTTAAGTTTAGTAGGGTTAAACTTTGATGATGAAGTTAAGGCTCTGTTATTTTTGTGCTCATTACCAAAAAGTTGGAATGGTTTAGTTATGGCCATTAGTAACTCTGTCTATAGATTTAGTACTTTAAATTTTGATGATGTTGTCGGTGTTATCCTTAGGGAGGAAATTTGACGGAAAAGCTGTGGTGAAACATTGAGTAATGCTTTGAGTGCAGAGTCTAGGGGAAGAAAAATGGAAAGAGGAAAGAGTTCAGCATATCGTAATAAATCAAGGAAAGGCAGATCCAAGTCCATATCAGTAATAATGTGTTCGAAATGTGGAAAGAAATAGCACCTAAATAAAGACTGTACATCTCGTAAGGGAAAAGGAGGAGACGTACAATAGGAAAACAATCATGAAGCAAATGTGACAGGTGATGTGTTACAAGATTCTTTGATGTTTTCTTTCGAAAATGTTACTGATTCTTGGGTGGTAGATTCAGGGGCCTCATTCCATGCCACACTTGATAAAAAATATTTTCATGACTATGTTCAAGGAGATTTTGGACAAGTCCGTTTGGGTGATGATAAACACTGTAAAATTGTTGGAATGGGTAAATTTCTTGTAAAACAACAGAATGGAAACCAATGGCTATTAAAGGAGGTAAGGCATGTTATAGATCTGAAGAAAAATTTGATTTCAACAGGGCAGTTAGGCGGTGAAGATTGTGTGACAACTTTCACAGATAAAACTTGGAAGGTCACCAAAGGAGCCCTGGTAATAGCAAAAACTGTAAAGGTTGGTACATTGTATTTATGCAATGGCATTTCTAACTCTGTTAATGCTTAAAATTCCAAATGAGTAGATGTAGCATTATGGCATCATAGGCTTAGACACATGAGTGAGAATGGGATGAAGATTCTTCACTCAAGAAATTTTTTGCTAGGTTTGAAGAATGTTGATTTGGATTTCTGTGAGAATTGTATTTATGGAAAACAGAAGAGAGTCAGATTTGTCAGAGTTGGGAAAGAAAAGAAGAGCGAAAAATTAGATCTTGTGCATACAGATGTATGGGGACCTCCTCAGGTATCATCTCTTAGTGGCTCTCATTATTATGTTACTTTTATTGATGATGCAACTATAAAAACTTGGATTTATTGTATTCAGAATAAATATGATGTATTTGATACTTCAAGAAATGGAAAGCTTTAGTTGAGATTGAGACAGGAAATAAATTGAAGTGTCTCAGATCATACAATGGAGGTGAATATTTCAGCAAAGAGTTTGATAGGTACTATTCAGAGCATGGAATTCGCAGAGAAAAGACAGATCCAAGAACACCACAAGAAAATGTTGTGTCAGAAAGGATGAATAGAACAATCATGGAGCGTGCAAGGTGCATGAGATTGCATGCAGGATTGCCTTTACAATTTTTGGTAGATGTTGTAGATACTGTTGTTTATCTATTAAACAAAGGGCCTTCAAGTTCCTTGTATGGTGGTATTCCAGCAGAAGCATGGACAGGTAAAAAGGTAAACTAATCCTTTTTAAAGCTTTTTGGTTGTGAGGCCTTTTTCCATATTAATAAATAAAATAGAACAAAGCTTGAGGCAAAATAAAAGAAATGTACCTTTATTGGATATGGTGTTAATAATTTTGGTTACCGCTTATATGATTATGAAAATCACAAAATCATTAGGAGCAGAGATGTAATATTCAATGAAAAGGTCTTGTATAAGAATCAGTTGCAGGAAAAGAAATAGGAAAAAGAAAACAAACAATACACAGTTCTTGATGAGATCATAGAAAAATTAAAGGTGCTTGAAAATAATAATAATAAACAGCTACAACAACAACAACCACCACAACCACAACAGGCACCTCAAACACCTGAAAGTGGTGTTAGAAGATCTACTAGGATAAGTAGACCCCTTGAACGACACCCTCCTTCATTATATTATTTATTGTTGACTAATTCTAGTGAACCTGAATGTTATGAAGAGGCAATGCAGGTTGAAACCAAGAAGAAGTGGGAGCTAGCCATGGAATAAGAGATGGACTCCTTAATGCATAACCAAACTTGGGACTTAGTCAGGTTGCGTATAGATAAAACTACATTGCATAATAAATGGGTTTACAGGCTGAAGGAAGAATATGGAGGAAAACAGAGGTACAAAGCTAGACTTGTGGTGAAGGGTTTTGCACAGAAGAAAGGTATTGATTTTGATGAAATATTTTCTCCTGTTGTTAAGATGACTTCAATCAGAACTATTTTAAGTCTTGTAGTAGCAGAATATTTGAATCTTGAACAGTTAGATGTAAAGACAACATTTCTCCATGGAGATTTGGAGGAAGAGATCTATATGCAACAACCAGAAGGATATGAGGTCAAAGGGAAAGAAAAATTAGTGTGCATGTTAAAGAAGAGCTTGTATGGCTTAAAACAGGCTCCAAGGCAGTGGTATCTAAAATTTTACAAGTTTATGTCTGAACAAGGTTATACTAGATGCCACTCTGATCATTGTGTTTATCTGAAAAAATAAAAATGATGGCAGCTATATTAGATTGTTATTATATGTAGATGACATTCTTGTTGCAGGGTCTAACATGCAGGAAATAAATGTGCTCAAAAGAAAATTGGCAAATTCCTTTGCAATGAAGGATTTGGGAGCTGCAAAACAAATTCTTGGTATGAGAATAACTAGAGACAGGAAAAATCAAAAATTAACACTGTCCCAGAATGAGTACATACAAAAGGTGTTGAAAATATTTAATATGCAGAATTCAAAACCAGTTAGTACACCTTTTGCTAGCCATTTCAAACTTAGTGAGGATATGTGCTCCAAGACCCAAGAAGAAATGGACTATATGTCTAAAGTTCCATATGCATCAGCAGTTGGAAGCTTAATGTATGCAATGGTCTGCACAAGGCTTGATATTGCACATGCAGTGGGAGTTGTAAGCAGGTACATGAACAATCTGGGAAAAGAACAACGGATGGCAGTGAAATGGATTCTCAGATATTTGAGAGGTACCACAAATCAAGCATTATGCTTTGGTGGTTCAAACATTGCTCTACAGGGATATGTTGATGCAGATATGGTAGGTGACAGAGATAACAGGAGGAGCACTATAGGATATGTATTTACTGTAGGTGGAACAACTGTCAGTTGGGTTTCAAAAGTTCAAAGTGTTTTTGCACTTTCAACAACAAAAGTAGAGTATGTTACTGCTACAAAGGCTAGTAAAGTAATGATTTGGTTACAAAGGTTTATGAATGAATTAGGTAAGAAGCATGATATGGGCACGTTATACAGTGATAGCCAAAGTGCCATTCATCTTGCAAAGAACTCATCATTTCATTCCAGGACTAAACACATACATCTCAAGTACCATTTCATACGGTTAGTATTGGAAGATGGACAATTGAAGCTGGAAAAGGTACACACTAGCCAAAATCCCGCAGATATGCTAACAAAAGTTGTAACCAGGGAGAGACTGAGAATATGCTCAGTTTCAATTGGTCTTCAAGTATGATGATGAAGATGAGAAACAACCAGGTAAAAAGTGGAGTCATTTTTCAGCAAATGAAGCAGTGGTAGAGTTGCTACAATTAGTCTCCAAGTGGGCGATTTTTGGGTGTGGAGCCTGATTATCTTTTTTAGTTTGTATCATAGCGTTGGACCCCTGTATCTTAATGGGGTGGCAACACCGCTCGTAATTAAATGCTACCTGGGGGGTCCAGGGGGGGCAGCTGCGACTTTATGGAGCCCCCCCCCTAGTGGGGGGTTTCGGGGCAGCACCCTCAAAGCTAAAAACATATGTAAAATTGCCTTATAAAAGTATAGTAATTTCTAGTCAATTTGGGTCATTCATTAGGCAGATGATCTGATGGTAGAAGTTATGTTTAGTTTAGGGTTTTTTCCCTAGAGGGAAACCCCTCACTTGTATGAGGGTATTGCATTGTGGTTGTGCATTATATGTGTATTCTTAGAGTGAGAAACAGATAGGGATATTGTGAGAGAGAACAGAGGATATTATAGTTGATCTATTGTAGGTTGTGTCTCTTCATTTTGCTGGATAATAGAAAGGAAGGACTGGCTGTTCGGGGTGGACGTAGCCCAAACTGGGTGAACCACATATATCTATGTCTCTCTGGTTTTATGTGTTTTGTGTGCTTATGTTTTCCGCATATTTTATGTGTTGCATTGCTTTGTAATATATAATTTTCCAACATGTGTTTCCAAATGACCCTCAAGCCTTCCTTTTATAATCTTCTCCTTGAAAAATCAACGGCCCAAATTAGATGTCTAATCGATGGCTAAGATTAAAACATGACTTGAACTTCATTATCTAGAAGATTCACACTCGGTTTCATTAATACCATTTAATTATTTAATTTCCCTAAGTTTAGACTTAGGGTCCGCATTAAAATAATTAATTATTTTAATAAAACATGAACCGAGTGGAATTTCCACAAGCGGTTTCTGGGTTCTTTGGAATAGAAGCGTCTAATCCTCCACACAAAATTTGAGATTAGAGAACTATCTGATGCTACAAAAATCAACATGCCTCGACTAGTGTTTTTGTTGGGGAATTGGAAACCCTTGTGTTCTACGTGTTCACTGGTTACAAGTTCCATTTGATCGAGAAAAATCCTTATTTTGTGAGCGATTATGATAAAGATGAGGTTGTGTCCCAAATGTTAAAGCTGGAAGACGACTTTGAGTTCGTGTGCCTAAGTTCGGTGAGAAGGCATTGTTGTGCATGTGGTTAGGCATGAGCCACTATTATTTGCATTCGTTCATTGCTTCTTGTTCAAAAGATTGATATGAACCAATCCATTCTCTCAGTTATTAAAATGTAGTCGGGATTCTTTGAGTCGTGTCATCACTCGATGATAGAAACTTCTACAACCAAAATTCAGCTCGTGCTTGGAAGCTTGATAGAATTTTTTAGGCATGTTTTTGTTCAATTCATGAGATCTGTTGACCGAAGAGAACCACTGTGTTGAGAGAGACTGAAGGCCCTTCAGTGGTGTAGCTAAATTAGGTGGATTTCTTGAAAAAAATTTAATCAAAGCGAGGAAGTTGTCAAGTTTATAGCTTGTATCCGCTTGGAACTACTTTCTATGGTATTTTTGGATCATTTAGCCAAATTTTCTTTATTTTTGTTATGTTAGCCATTGAAATCTTATTTTTGAAAAACCATGGCACGAGAAAGTCAACCCTCATTTTTTGTGGGAGGACATCTTGGTTATAATTATGTTTGGTCAAAATCAGGTCAAAATAAAGCCATGTAAAATTGTACTGATATATATGTGTGGTAGAAAGGATTGGATGCTTGACAATTAGTCTAGCCAACTATTTTCATATATGTTTGAGTCTATGTTGGAACTGGCCATTTCAACAATACACGAATTTATTTACATGAATGTTTGACTACCATATATGATGAAGACATGAGATTGAAGATGGAATTAGAGGATAGTGTTTGGACCTACATCAGATATTAAAGTATGATGGACAATGAAGTGAAAGTTTGTGTGAGTTAGTGTGAGTTTGTGGGAGAGACTCACGAGCATGTTGAGTCACATATCTTAATTTTAAGAAAATATATGGTGTTTTGTAGTGGTCCTTGAAATGTATATAATATTATGTACCTGAATTTGTGTTGTAACCCTTGTAAGGCATGTGTACCCCCATGGATTTCGTGGTAATCTTAAAACTACTTTGTAATTGTTGGTTTGTGGTCAGCCATAAACCACTTTGGAAGTGCAGGTTTGTGGTAAGCCAAAAACCACTTGTGAGAGTGTATGAAAGTGCAGGTTTGTGGTAAGCCAAAAAACACTTGTGAGAGTGTATGTAAGTGCAGGTTTGTGGTAAGCCGGAAAACACTTTGCAGTGTAGGTTTGTGGTAAGCCAGAAACCATGTGTCAGAGTGGAGTGGACAGTGATTCTTGTAGGCATGGTTTAGGGTCAACCGAAAAAACCCTGGGCATGGTCTAGGGCACATTTAGGGTAAGCCAATAAAACCCAAAGCATGGTTATTGGTAATCTGAGAAAACCCATGATGACGATATTGGAGGGGGATTTGCAGGTACAGGTACATGTATGCAGATAATGGTTGATTGAACCATGTAGAGGAAGGAAATCCTAGTTGGATGGTGGTTGCAATGATTGGTACCCATGTATTCTGGTAGATGGTTGTTCATTTATATGGACGTCGACATATTTTTCTTTATGTTTGTAAACACCAGGACCACAATTAGACTTTGTTGATTGAGATCGAGACAAGTAGTCATTAAAGGGGGGACATGAAAATATAATTCCTGCGTGTCTTTGGTGTGTTCATCAATTCTAGAATGAGTTTCTTCCTATTACTTAGGAGTTTGTTGAGGTCTAGTTGGTTGAGAGATTCTCTCCAAATAGTTAGCTTCCTAGATTGGTGTGTGGTTGAGATATTCACTCAATTAAGAGATTGTATGTCCAAGATAGACTAGTTATCTGGAAACATAGTCTGATGTATTTATATTGTATTATTATAATATAATTTGAGTGCATTAAGAAAATCTAAATATTGTAACTTTAATTTAGCTTGTTATTAATTATAAAATAATATATGAGTTAAACATATAAGCATTTAAAATAACATGTAACAATATTCTCAACCATAAGATTCACCTCATTTTAACATGAAGATCTTAACCTATAGATAGGTTTTGTTACAATATCGTGACTTATCATTATAATTGATTTCAACATATACTTATTCATTTATCATTTATTTTATTAATTAAAAAAAATGAAGAATTAAAAAGAGTATAAATACATTTAATATAAATTTCAATATTTGATTTATGATTATTATTAAAAATATTCTAAAATATTATGTGGAGATTAAATTGTTTAAATCCATCTAATAACTACTAATAATAATTAAAATAAAATTCATAAAGACACATTCAATCTCTATCCTCAACTTCACCCAAAAATTCCATTGAACAAAACATTAATACAAATATTAAATTGTTAAAATCCACCTAATAATTATTAATAATTAAAATAAATTCATAAAGACACAATCAATCTCCATCCTCAACCTCACCCAAAAATTCCATTGAACAATACATGAATGCATAAATTAAATTGTTAAAAATCCACCTAATTATAAATTAAAAATATTTAAATATAGGATAAAATACATCACTTATACGTTATTTAATTATTAAAATATTAAATTCATAAATTAAAAAAAAAATATAATAAAAATAAAAATATTGATTATATATTATTCTATTAAATTAAATTATTTAAATTAATTTATAGTAATAAAATTATATATAATTGATATATTTTAATATATTTTCATTTTACTTATATTTTGTTTTGAAATAATAATTGTTGCGCTGAGAGGCACATTCTACAACCCAGTATGACCTCGATGTGTAAGTATGTCGAAAGACAAAATAACAAAAACTAAAGAAAACTTTAAAAATAAAATCTCAATAATGTCGGCTTAAACAATAATTTAGAAAGCCATACCCCCGATCGGGGTGCTCATTGAATGAGGCCGACGAAAATTAAACAAGACAAGTGACAACCGCCGTTCATGCATAATAAATGAGCCATGTTTAAGCCATCCAGATCCAAATCATGGAGGCATGCGAAGGATAAGAGTATGATGGCGGAGTTAGTAAGACAACCTGTGCTATCAAAGCCGGGAGGGGGGAAAATCAATTTGGCAGCAGGGCTTATGAGATGTAAGATAGGATACAAAACAAGAAATTCCTCCATCACAGCAAACGAACAGAGGCGAGTGAGGACGGAAGTGGACATAATCAGCACTAGACTCATAGCTTTGCCGGGGTATGTAACTTTCCTTCTTAAATCCATGTTCATTACCAGAAGCTAGGAAATGCATCTGGTTAGGAAAAGTTCAGAAAGTTTTGTGAATTTTCGAATTGCTTAGCTTGAGTTGGTTCAATTAAATATGGCCGAGTCGTGCTTTCGAGATCCCTGCCATAGGAAGTCTAACAGTCATATGTCTATAAGTAAGTGTTGTCTTTATCTAATTAACAAAAACAATTTTTGGTTCGCGGGTAATTCCAACTTGAATAGTGGGGGCATGAATGTCTGTTGTAGCATACAGGTCACTAGTCAGAAATCCTTCCTCTGTTGTTATGTTACATTTATTGATTACCTTAGCAGGAGGCCTAAATCTAAGTTAGTCTAGAATTTTCAAGGAATTCTGGCAGTGTTGTCCCTTCCTTTTTGTTATCCTTAGTAGAGGGAAGGTAACGAGGGTTCTACTTAGTCTCGGGTATGAAAGCGGGGGGGTTCTTCCTTACAATGTTAAAAATAATAGGAATCAAAATAGGAGGTTATGGGTCTATGTATACTATACTCTGTTTTCTCTGTTTTCCGTCAACATCTGTTGGCTAATCAACAGCATAGCTTTCAAACTTGTCTCTATCTCATCACAGTTGTTTGTAGTCTTTGCTTTTATAACTGGAACCTATGTCATTTCTAGGTTCAACGTATTATCCATGATACTATCGGGGATGATAACATGGATCATACTACTATCGAGGAGCATCAGAATTGTCCATATGTTGTTCTTGGTAACAAGATTCAAAGTTTAATCATTATCTCTTTTTCTTATTTTCTTGTTCTTATTCCAGAGCACACTCTTACTATAAGTCGGCTCACAATGGTTAAGAGGCAAACAAGAAAATCTTTGGCCCATACTACTGACAAAGGGAAACAGAAGATGCTCCAACCTGAAGAGAAGAACAGGAACAGAGGGAGGAAGAAAAAACAAGAGGTTTTAATGGACCTCTCATCCACTTACTCACTTGGAAATGCATCACAGGTCAGACAGGAAATCCATGGATGGGAAAGAGAAATTCAGAGCAATGAAGAAGACAATGAAGCAGAAGCAGAAATTATGGACTTTGTTATTGATCCTAGAAACACCCGAGGTCACCTTTCACTGTTCAATCAAACAGTCCACACTTATTGGATTGTCAAATGCCTAATAGCCAAGGCAATTCAGAGTACTCATCCTACTAGAGAGAAGCTAGAACCAAAAATGTTAGAATTATTGCAGGACATTGACATTCAACTGCAACACATAAAGGTCACCCAGTACCAAGCCACTGATCGTATTGGTAGAATTGATGATCGTGTTGGAAGAATGGAGAAGCAGATCCAACAACTGCAACAAGCTGATATGCCAACATCCACTGCAAAGGACCTTGCCCCAATTGAATCTTCAGATGGATAGGAGCTTAGTTTCTTTTGTAATATGAATTTTGTTTTTTTGCAAAGGACTATAGGTCCTAACATTTACTTTGATAATAGACTAAATAGTCAGATCACTCATGCAACAAACAGTAGAATGAAACTTTTTCAGTTTTGGGTGGCTTTCAACGCTTTAAGGTGGCCAACAGACCTGGTTTCCTCCGGGTAGGTTGAGGCCACAAAATTACTATTTCTTGTAACCTACTTTCAAAAGATAAATATAAAATAGCAAGGCACTACTAAATTGACCAAAAAAATAAAAATAAATAAATAAATAAATAATTAGAAAACCATATAAATAAACAATTAAAAATTCATTAAAAATTAAATTTATCAAAATATGAAGAGGTTTACGAACACTAAAAAAATATGGTAAATAAATATAAATATAAATAAACTAGAGGTATGGTAAATAAACTAAAGGTATGGTAAATAAATAATTTTTTTTTTTTTTTTTTTAATATTTACTCCATAAACCTCTATATTTACAAAACTCAAAAAAGAGGTTTTATTTAGGTGAAGTCTATGGGCCAAATACCATGGGACAAATACCATGGGCTAAATACCATCTTTATAAAAGAGGTATGGTAAATAAATAAATATAAAAAAGGTATAAATAGGTAAGGTAAACAAATAAAAATATATCAAATAGGATTAGAAATCAACATCTAATTATATATGAAGTCTATGGTCCAAATACCATGGAATAAATTATTATTAATAGCATGCAAAAAAAAACATTATTAACCCTACAACCCATTATGACCCCATTATGACCCCGAAGTGTAAGTATGTCGGAAGCCAAAATAAAAAACCAAAGAATAAAATAAAAATACAATATAAATAATGTCGGCTTAAAAATAATTTACACAACCATATAAATAAATAATTAAAAATAAATTTAAACAATATAAATTTAAAATATGAAGAGTTTTAAGAACACTAAAAAAAGAGATATAGTAAATAAATAAAAATATAAATAAACTAGAGGTATGGTAAATAAATAAAACCTCTTTTTCTACTTACTCTAGAGGTATGGTAAATAAATAAAACTTCTTTTTTATATTTACTCCATAAACTTCTTTGTATTTACAAAAACTCAAGAAAGAGGTTTTATTTAGGTGAATCTTATGGGCCAAATACCATGGGACAAATTATTATTAATATCATGGGTCAAATACCATGGGCCCAATACTATATTTATAAAAGAGGTATAAAAAGGTAAGGTAAATAAATAAAAATATATCAAAGAGGAGTAGAAATCAACATCTAATTATATATGAAGCCTATGAACCAAATTAATAATAATAGCACACAAAAAAAAAACATTATTAACCCTAACATTAATATTAGAATATTAATATTAATATTATTAAATTTAATAACTTTATATTAATACAATATAAAATTATATATATATATATATATATATATATATATATATATATAAACCCTAGATATATATGGGAGGGAAGAACAAAGACATATGATAGAGGTGGAGAAATAGCTGGAGTGACAAAGGAGATATGGAGATAAATGAAGGAGAGGGGAGCGGGGGAATGAAGAGAGAGAGAGGGAGAGGAGTGAGAGAGGTAGAGAAGGGTAAGAGAGGGAGAGGGAGAGGGAGGCATAAAGATGGAGGTGGGAGAGAGAAATGAGGATAGAGGATTGGAGGGTAGAGAGAGAGAAAGGGTGGGGGGGTGGAAGAGAGAGAGAGGATGAGAGGAGGAGAAAGAAGAAAGATATAGAGAGTGAGAAGTGGAGAGAGATGGAGAGAGATGGAGAGAGAGTATGTATGTTTAGGGTGAGATAAAGAGACATAGGAGGAGTGATTGAGACAAGGGGGGAGAGAAGGAGATAGAAGAGGAAAGGTAGGGATATAGTAACATAGTTGGAGAGAGAGATAGAGTGATGGATGAAGAGAGAGGATTTGAGAGAGAGAGAGAGAGAGAGAGAGAGAGATGAAGGATGAGAGAGAGGACTTGAGAGAGAGGAAGAAAGTGAGGGGGGAGTGAGAGGATTTTATGGGAACGAGAGAGAGAGAGTGAGTGATGTGGGAAGAGAGAGGGAGGTAGGAGAGAAAGGGAGAGAGAGGAAGGAAAGGAGAGGGGACTTGAGAGAGAGGAGGAGAGAGGGAGGGAGATAGGATGAGAGAGGGAGGGAAGATGAAATGCATAGAGAGTGACAAGTGGAGAGAGAGAGGGAGTGACAAGGGAGAGATGGAGAGAGAGTGTGTATGTTTGGGGGTGAGATAAAGAGATAAAGAAAGAGAGATGGAGAGAAGGGAGGAGACAAGGAGAGAGAGAGACACATATATTAGCAAATTTGGAAGGTGAAGATAGAGAGAGAGAGAGGTGGGAGAGAAAGGAAGAGAGAGTGGAGAGAGGTAGGGAAAAAATGATGGAGATGGAGGGGGAGAGAGAGGGAGGTAAGAAGAAATATAGAGAGAGTGAAAGCTACCGAGAGAGAGAGAGAGAGAGAGAGAGAGAGAGATAAGGAATATGGAGAGAGAGGGGGAGAGGATATTAGGAGGGAAGAGAGATATAAGCAGGGGAGAGGGAGAGAAGAGGAAGAGAGAGAGAGGCAGGGAGAGGAGGAGGGAGTGATAGATAGATATATTAGAGAATGAGAGTGTATGTTTTTGGGTTGATATAGAGAGACAAAGGGAGATAGAGATATAAATGGAAGGTGAAGATGAAGAAGAGATAGATGGAGATAGGGAGGGAGGGACAAAGAGATTGATAAATATGGAGTGAGAGAGGGTGTGTGTTTGTCGGTTGAGATAAAGAGAAAAAGAAGGAGATATGGAGGGACATATAGATATATATGTAGTGGGGAGAGAGGGAAGAATATTTATTGCAATAGATGCATTGATTTCGGTGTAGATGGTGATTTATAATCCTATTTGATTTCTTGAACTAGATGCATTGATTTTAGTGTAGATTTTTATTTCTAATGATATTTGATTACTTGCACTAGATGTATTGATTTCAATGTAGATGATTTCTAATCCTATTTGATTTCTTGCACTAAATGCATTGATTTCAGTGTAGATGGTTATTTATAATCTTATTTGATTGTTTGCTCTAGATGCATTAATTTCAATGTAGATGTTGATTTCTAAATATATTTGATTACTTACACTAGATGCATTGATTTCAATATATATGATTTCTAATCCTATTTTATTGCTTTCACTAAATGCATGATTTTAGTTTAGATGGTGGTTTATAATCCTATTTGATTGTTTACACTAGATGCATTGATTTTAGTGTATATGTTGGTTTCTAATCTTATTTGCTTACTTGCACTAGATTCATTGATTTGAGTGTAGATGTTGTTTTCTAATCCTATTTGATTACTTGCATTAGATGCATTGATTTCAGTGTAGATGTTGTTTTATAATATTATTTGATTTTTTGCATTATATGCATTGATTTTAGTGTAGATGTTGATTTCTATCTCATGTAATTGGATGTATGATGGTACATTAATTTTAAATTCATTGGATTAATAATTTGCATTTATTTCAGTGTAAGCACAAATAATTATTGACAATGTAGATTTATTTTTTTGTTATAGTAATTAAACCTACTAATATTGGGGAGCAAGAGAGACAAGGTATGATGTTTAGTACAAGAACTCGAGCTAAATATTTAAATGGTTTATGATGTCATACAATCGATATGAAAAGATGACAAAACTAACAAGGGTGACAATAAGAATAGTAGAAGAAAATAGTTTGATATAAGAATAGTAGAAGAAAATAGTTTGATATTGATCACACTGAAGGCTATTTGTAATTTACTACATTCTTATTATTCACATTTTCTATCATTCAATATTATTACATTGTCACTTTGCATTCAAAAATTTTATTTCATAATTTTTCATCATTAAAGTTATTTTACAAAATTTATCATCTCAACAAACTCAAGGTAACTAAGAAAATTTATAAATCTCAAACATATTTAGCATATTTAAAATGGTTATATTAATATTAGATGTATTTACATATTATTGATAAAATTAATCATAAGTTCCTTATATTATCGATAGATTTTCCTTGGAGCCTATATCCATCTTTTCCTTGGTCGCACAGGAGTGAAACCAACCTATATCCATCTTAACTCCGGATCTATCAAGCACCGAGAGGGATCAAATCTCTTGAGGTGAAAACCTTTCCTCAAGTTTTGCACTCAAAAAAGAGGTTTTCACCTCGAGAGATTTGATCCTTCTCGGTGCTTGATAGATCTGGAGTTAAGATGGATGTAGGCTAGTTATATTGAATTTAGATATTTTATTAATGTTTGAAGTTATTTTCCTTGAATAAAGCGTGTCAAATAGTTATTTAATACTAATCATTGTCAAAAGGCCTTTTTATTAATGAAGCCCAAATTAGTTAGTCAACCCTCATTTTAAGTAGGCCCATAGGTAGTTGAGATTCTATATGGATCAATATATGCTAATTAGAAGGTTATATAATATTTTGTCAATAGTTGTTATTTTATTTGGAGCATCGCTATTGGAGATTGTCCCCTTGTAGAAACAAATGAACACAATTCTCTACTTTTATTATGAAAGAGATCTTTCTTAGTGTTTATCTCTCTTTTCTCTAGTGTTCTTGAATTTTGCACTACAATTTATATTATTTTTCTGAGTTTGGGGTTAAGTATACTAAATATATCTAGTATTTTTATTATGAAAGAGATCTTTCTTAGTGTTTATCTCTCTTTTCTTTGGTGTTCTTGAATTTTGCACTGCACTTTATATTATTTTTCTGAAGTTTGGGGTTAAGTATACTAAATATATTTAGTAATCTACCTTGAACTTAATATTATACTATACATAAACAATTACAATATTAATACAAAAGTTAATTTAAAACCTTTAGAAATAGCCATTATTAATAATCTATAGAAAAACACTTCTAATTATTTTTCCATCCCCTTAATTTTGATAGCTTATCTAACACACCTTTCCAAAAGAAAAAGAAAAAAAATCGTAACACTTTTCATACATTTTTTTATACCCACTATAAATTGGTCTCAATATTTATTTATTTTTTACTTACTATTTTTCATCCTACATACAGTTTTCCTCAATATTTGTTTTGCTTACCCATTAAAAAAAAACTTTCATAACACTTTTCATACACCTTTTTATATCCACTATAAATTAGTCTCAATATTTATTTATTTTTTAAATACTATTTTTCAGTCTACTTAAAATTTTCCTCAATATTTATTTTGCTTATTAATTTTCACCATAAAAATCTTCGTCTCCTTTTTTAAGTCTATGATAATTTTGAGTGTCCAAACCATGCTCCAAGCAAAATTAAAACACTCTCTTAATACTTATATCCTCTTATATCATGAGGAAAATTAAAATACACTACCATAATATGGGTAAGTATAAAAGAATATCCTAAGCCTTTTATTACCAAGCACATCAATAAAAGTCTCAGGTTATTGTTTAAGAGTAAGTGTGAGTAGCTATTTAAAAAATGGTATTCTTGGTATATGCTTCTTATATATGTATTTATCAATCATTATAATGAACCACGAAAAATGACATGTCCACTACTCACACGAAAGTCTTGCAGGTCTGAGTGAAACCTAAACAATTTTTCTCTCTAATCTACCATAAGCAAAAATCATGTCGCTGATGGTTTCCAAAATGACATGTCCACTAGTAACAAGAAAGTCTTGCAGTTCTGTTGAGTGAAACCTAAACGATTCTACTCTCTGATATACAATAAATAAAAATCCTGGTGCTGATCGTTCCCCAGTATCACAGCTCGTCCACTCCTTGAGTGAGCTCTGTAGTCCTTGTGATCAGCTTTGTCACCATGTTGAAAAAATGATCAGAAAATATTAATGGTATGTTTCAGACTAAAATGGGAATGGTATTTAAGGTAGTTTATGAAAACTTTTCCAACGTTTTAATCAAATAATTTTTCAAATTTTATTAAGGAAATGTACTTTACTCTTAAAAATCCTTTCTACAAAAACACTCTAATTTTTACTTTCACCTGTTCATATACAATCCTTGATCCACACATTATAACAGCATTGACAAACTTTACTTCTTTAGTGTTGCAACTTTTTGGCTGAATGACATCTAATTAACCGGTGCCTTGGAAGATACAAAGCATTACGTCTCAGCCGTCTGTCCCTTCTTTAGACCCAAAGACTTGGAAGCATACAAAATGACATCTTATTGGCCGTAGACTTGGAAGCATACAAGGCATTTGATGCCTCAGTCTCTCTCCTTTGTCAATAATTAAAATAAAATTCATAACAACACAATCAATCTCCATCCTCAACTTCACCCAAAAATTCCATTGGAGAAGACATTAATGCAACCAAGCCTTTGGGCGTACTTAACCATTGTTGCCTGCTCGTCATGTGGGCATTCCCAACCTGGTTAAGCCAACATCAAATGCGTTTCAATATAACCATTCAGGTCGAGAGAATGGCATTTTAGACCCATCGATCCCAACAAATTGGGAATCCAAGTTCAAAATGTCTACGAAATTTACCTTTGTCTTCACAATCTTCTTTTTTCGATCCAACTTCGTACAAATTTGCTTACTCCACTAATGCAATAGTTTGCCACGCTGCTCCCATAAATGCGTTAATTCAATTGCAGATTGTTTAACATTTCGAAATTTTAGAGTACTTGATTCCAGGAATATTTCAAACAAAGCAGTCCTTGTTCTACCTCCAGAATCCCAAATAAGGATTCCAGTTTTGCACATTTTATAGGCTTGAAATCAATATCACTGGGTTCAAGATGCATTTGAAGACAAAAAAAGTTACGACGATGCATAAAGTACAGAGCACAAAATATATGCGCAACAATTAAACTGTCGAGGTCGTACATACTATTCACGAAAGGGAGCATAGATATACATGCTCCCTCCAAGGCATGAAATCAAGAATCCTTACGATCAGTTCAACCCAAAAGGGCAAACTTTCCATTGAAATATTAACTGCACCAATTACAATACAATACATTACATAGAGAAAATTAGAGAAAATTATGGCAATTTTTTTTTGTCATTGTAGGGTAGATGTAGATGGATAGTAGTTATATTCACTCAAACATGGTTATCTTTCATGTAGAAATAACTCAAAAAAACAAGAATGTGAATGTCAATATCAATGAGACTGTAACCAAGTAAAGTAAAAAGATAATAAAGATTCCTCCCTACCACTAGAGTTACACCACTTGACAACACTGCAACTCTTTTACAGCAAAGGAGATATAGTTACAAGTGTCCTGAAATATAGCTACAAATAGCAGGACCAGAATATTATATATTCGACTCAGTATATTTGACCCCAGAGGTAGAGGTGGTTTGTTTTTCCTCTGATTGATTAATGCTCCCAAACTTTTAGTCAAAAATTTAAAAATTAAAGCCAAAGGTATTATATCAAATATTATTGATTCTCTTTAAACATGTGAAGACTGATTGTTTCTTTCACTGTTATTTGTTTCCTGCAATCAATTGGAAGAGGGTTAGAGTGAAAACTAAAATAAAAATAGCCAAAGCACTGTTACTTCAATGCAATAGTCATTCTACTGATTTCTTACATCAACTGAGCTATGTTTGCGAACGTCAGCTGATCCACCCCATAACTTGATACGGTCCTCAGCAGCAGAGGCCTGCATTTTCATGGAGACCAAGAATTAAAATGTCAGATCATGAACAAGTACAACATAAATACAATTATTCCATTGAATATAATATAAAAACGTACCTCTTTCTGCCAATTTGTAAAATATACGATTAGTAAAAGAATAAAGGTCTGCAATGCAGTTCCGCCAATCATACCACTCCAAATGCCCTGTTCCCTCATTTTAAGATCAAATTTGCACAACAAATAGATGACTCAACAATTTATCAATTTATTGCTTTCACCATAAGCAATTCTAACCAAAAATGATTAAATTTCTATAGTTTACAATTGAAAAAACAAAACAAAGTATAATGAATAAAATATGAAATATAAAACATGGTGCTGCCTAGTGTACCTTTGCTCCAAGGTCGAACTTATAGCCTAGAAGTAGACCGACTGGTACACC
Organism: Pinus albicaulis; assembly: GCA_034641835.2. Taxonomy (NCBI): domain Eukaryota; kingdom Viridiplantae; phylum Streptophyta; class Pinopsida; order Pinales; family Pinaceae; genus Pinus; species Pinus albicaulis. Next base: position 1,230,924,108 of record CM076581.1, read on the forward strand.
AATGGCATAATAGCATCCTAAGTTTATGTAAGCTATCAAAGCTTGCCACCCTCCACCCACAGCCACACCTGATAAGTTTACAAAGGAAAACAAAGTAGTCAAATCCTAACACCATGTTTGAAAATCAATTCTAAAAGCATCACATCAGAAACTCATAGAGTAGAGTATTCATTGGTTTGACTTAAATTACAATTACAAATCTAGCAAAAGGATGATTTGGAGGATGTTTTGGGTTATCAAGATCACTATGACTAGATGGAAAATTCATAAATAGCCATTGCACACATCCCCAATAGGTAAGTGATTATTAAACATGGAATCAAATATATTAAAATCCAGGTAAGTGACTAAGATTCATAGCATTATGTTCTAAATCTTGAATTTTTGTAGATGATTAAAAAAAAATCCTATACACAGTTTTATCCTGAAATCCTCTACAAAATGAATAGCTGTGGAAATCTTCACTCTCTTATTTTGAACTTTACCAACTTTAATCAAAACCAAATATATTAAAATTAAAATTAAATATAAATCATTTGAAGAATAATACCTGACAAAACAGGTTGTACACTGTTTAGAAGCATTGTCACTGCAAGAAAACTTGCTAATTTAGCTACTGCAGCTATGACCACCTTGCTGTCAGTAAAAAGTACGGCGAATTTGTCCTTCATAATAAGAACAATAACCATGCAAATAATGCCAATCAATAGTGATGTTGCAACCACAACCATAATGGAGAATTTTGTAGCTCTTGGATGGCCAGCCCCTAGTTCATTGGACACTCTTACACTGCAGAAGATATTTCTATTACAGTCAATAAAAGATTGAATCTCCAAAAAATTAAAAAGCAGAATATAACTTCGAAAAAAAAATAATGCTAACAATGTACTTCCAATGACTGAACATTTTTCCTGTATCTTAAATCCTTTTGGTATTGTATTTACATAAGGTATGCATACCATAACAGGTGGAGGTGTTGTTTGAAGAGAAACATAGGTGGAATTAATAATTGCTGTATGAAAAAATTGTAAAAACAGTTTATGGAACTAAAACAGTTACATACCTAATTGCAGCATTCATTCCAATGAAAAGCATTGCTTCCCATCCATTCAAATTCATGCTGAAATAAAAATGTTTAGAAATACTTAAATGACATACAACAACAGTCAATGTTGAGAAGAATAACTTAAAACTACATAAAACTGAGCAGAAAGAAACCTATATCTTCTTGACTAACGTGTCAAAACCTCTTCATACCTATGGCTCAGCCTTCTGTTGAGACACTGAAAGGTTAGACTAATTGGCATTTAGTAACCATATGCACACCCACTGGTTTGGTATGTATCATTTAATGGGAGATAATTGCACAACTTATGGAAATCTTTCCTTTTTTGAATGGCTCTAAGGGAAAAGAAACCATGCATAATCACCAAGACCATGCTAGAATGTGGCTCAATGAACAAGTGCATGGGGTGGCCTTAAACCCAGATCCTCATCCGTTGAACACAGAGAGCTGGAGCAAATTCCAAATCTTTTCTCGGGATTCTTTAGTCGATAAAATTCTATAGAAAAATCAATTGAGCTCATTAGTCAAACCTCTTTGTGCCCCAAAAGAAGGCAAGCCCCACCAGTCCAGATATAGGAGGTAGGAGACAGACTGCTTACCAAATGGAGATTGAGTCCACTGCAATCTCTGCATTCTTTAGGTGGCCAGTCAAAATAATTAGTGTCATAAAATACCAGACCTCCAAGCTGAAATGATCATCAATCGATATATTAGAAAAGAAGAAGGAATAAAATTTCAAATGATAAATTTCCATAATGAATGTGGGAGGAATGGGAATTCGAAGCCCAATTTAACTACTTAAATCCTGCTACTAACCATAACATAACTGCAGAAGCCAAAGAGAGCCGAACAAATGCCCACAGCTCATAAAAAGCCAGCAAAGATAGTCCAGTCCAAGCACCAGGACACCAACGAATTGCATAAACTAACTGAAAAATAACAATTATCCACCAGGTTATATCCAGTGTTAAAGCTGCTCCAGCCAATCCCCAACCGAGTTTGGATATGCACAGCCAGCTAAGGAAAACGTGAACTATCAGCCCAATTGCAGAAATCCAAGTCATCACCATGACTTTGCTCTGAGATTGAAGAAACTTCTGAATTGGAAAATTAACAGCAAAAGCAAAAAGCTGTGGAAGTATCCCAATGGCAAATGACCCGGCTAGATCAGAAATATCATCAGCTTGTCCCAACAGCTTCAAAATGGGCGTAGAAAAAATGTAAATTGGAGTCAACAACACTGCAGTTACAGTCAAAATAATCCAGGATCGTTGCATAAACACTCCAAGCATGTGAATCTGACCTGCTCCAAATGCTTGGCCACAGAGTGTCTCCAATGCACTCCCCATTCCAAGCTACAAAACAGATAGCCCATGCTCAGAGACATTACAAGGTCAACCACATTTAAACATTCTGCTTCAAAGACACAAGATTTTAAACATTATCCATTTCTTTCCTTTGACTACTCCGTTGCCCTATCAAAGGCAGGGAGTAGAAGGTTAATATAATCTCTTTCAAAATCCAATGTGTGATCACTTAAGTTCAGATATTACATGATCTGGAGGGCATCATTGAGACTTATGTTTTATCATAACATTGTCTCGGTTGTGTATTTCTATTTCCACCAAGGTTCACCATTTATATAAAAAATAAAATAAAAAGAAACTATATGCTCTTCATTACCTGGACCATTAGATGTGTGAAATTTCATCTCAGCAATATACTATAAATTTTGTTAGCTATATCCTATCTGTGATATTGTTTTATGTATGGGAAATCTATGGATTTATGATAGAAGGAATTTAAAGTTTAAACTGACATCATTCACCCTATTTGTCAACCACAAGTTCACATTGTTATCTCCAAAACCATGTTTGTGGTTTTCCAGTGTTTATGGTTATAATTAACATGATTATACAAATTAAATAGTTAGCAAATGTAGATAGTTATTAAAACACTTTAGATTACAATTAGTTAGAAAACTATGAGTATCTCTATAAGGTTTTCATCAAGACTCTTGAGCTTATCCAAATTACAGAGATTACAGATTCCAGGAATATCCTGGAATCTAATAAACAGCAACAGCCAGCCGCTGTCTATAGAATTTTGAAATATTCTTGGAAATAAGGATTCCCCATAGAGACCCACAATACAGCAAAACGTATTGAAAGTCATTGATTCTGGTGACTGACATATTGATTCTGGCGGCTGACATCTTGATTCAGGGATACTTTCATAGACTTTTATATACTCTGGAAATCTTGATTCTGACAACTGATATCTTGATTCAGGAAAACTTTTATAGACTGTATGTACTCTGTTAAACTTTTATACATAACAACTTTCGGAAAGAATATATAAGTCTATTCTTATAAAAAAGAATCATTGGTACAGAGAACTAAAGATATTTGCCTTCTGAATTCTCGTTACAGAGATTTATTTTTTGACATCCAAAAAATTTAAAGCAAACAACAGTAAAAGATACGATGAACCCATAAACTGATTGGTACGAGTTCATCATTCATTCTAGAATAAATCTTTTTTTGGGTGGGGATGTATTTTCTAACAAAACTATCTATCATATGGCATAACTCACAGTCTAAAACATTAACCAAGTAGATTTTGAATACAGTACTTACCATAAATCCAAATGTGAATCCTCCTATCACTGTGATTGCTATAGAAACAGCAGCCATTTGAAGGCTGCCCAGATGGCCTGCAAAGATCAGTGTAACGGACCCAATTCCATATTGGCATAATATGGTGAGAATAGCAGGCCCTGCGAGAGCCCACAGCTTTTTGGATTCAATCCAACTCTCCTTTGCAAACTCTGAGAATGTTGAAAATGGAGGTAAGTCTGTGGTTCTCACAGTCCCTCGTCTTTGGTTTTCTTGTTCAGTATCGAGCAAGGGAGAGTTGAGAGAATCCATGGGAACTAAGCTTCGCTTTTCATGAATAAGAAAGAGAGCACCTGATCATATTTTTATATAACTATAGATGGTCCATCTGTACATGGTAGCAGTGAATTGAAAAATGTTGGATATGTTGAATCTAAATTTTAAATCTAATAATACACAGCGTTTTATATCTCATTGTTAAATGTGTAATGTTTCTTTGGTAAGTAGGTAAAATTATTAGCAATTCACATTAATATGATAGAATATCAGATCTAAAAATCTGACGTGACAGGCTAGTACACAGGAGATCTGACCAATTTTTTGTCACATGCACTTTGAAAGTGATATTTGGCTAAGTTTTATCAAATTTGTCATAGATCTAATAATATAAATATATCAACCTATAAATGCTCTATAAAATCATAGAACGAGGAATTTCATTAATAAAAATAATGGGCATATGTCATGAGATACCATAGCTTTATCCCTGAACTTTACATCTTAGTGAGAAGGGAAGCTGGTTTGTCACATTTGCTTTGAACGGTTGTTTTCTGACAGTAACGTTATTGGACGCCATATCTTAAAGCTTGAATTCGAAGACTTAGTGAAAAGGGACCTGGTCAATCTTTTTGTCATATGTAGTTGAATGGTTGTTTATGCACTGCATAAAGTGGTTAGGTGTGATGAACATAGAATATAGTGGAAGTTTCCTTAACATAGAATATACAATATAGTGGGATACAATCCATGTTGTGGTTTGTCTTTATTTTATTTTTACGTTCTGGTCTGTAGGTTCGTAATTGGAATGGGAACTTAAATTTGAATGAATGTCTTTTGGTTTTTCTGGTAAAAGTAGCTGTTCAGATTATTAGGATTCAGTCTCATTTTAGCTTCTCATTATTTAATAAATTTGACTTTAATGTGAATTCATTCAAGTTATTTGAGTAACTTATTTTGTTGTGGCTTAAAATTGTATTTGGTATTATATTATTATAGATTCATTTTAAGTAAAGATTTGATATGAGTTAAGAGAGATCAAATTTTTCTAAGTTTAAACTTTTTAAAATGTAAAATACAATATTATTTTTCAATGTTTAAATTGTATTTTAAATAATAAATAGATTATATATAATACCAAATAAAAGTTTTAACCATTAAAAACTTAATTTTTTCATGATATATACATAATTTTTTTAAAATGCTATATAATATATACATAATTGATATTAAAATATTTTACATAACATATATATGGAAACATTTTATCAATATTATCAAGAAAATTAAAAATGATTTTTTATTATTAATGTATTTTTATGTATATGTTAATATTAATCAGTTTTAAAATATTTTATTGATAACTCCATTAAAAAAAAACTATATACAATATTAAAATATTTTATTTTAATAAATTTTTTCTATATATAGATATATATGAAGCTGATATCAACATGAATTAGTTAACATAAATCTTCAAATAATTTATTTAAATATCTTGTTGAAATATTTTTGAAAAGTATAAGATATAAACATACACATTTTTTACTTCTAATTATTTTACTAATTTTTTAATTTTTAATTTTATTTTAAAGAGTGATGGATAGACAGACATACTTACACATCCCCTCATACTTGGCTATATAATGAGCCTCTCGGCTCAATAGATTACGAAATAGATTAATTTTTGCAGTTTAGCATTACCGTTTAACATGAATTAATGGTTGACTAGTCTCGATGGAGTTAACTAATCTTGATGGATGAACTCGAGTAATGATGCAACTGATGCAACAATCATTTATATGTTTCAATGAATGAAGTGGGAGGTGGATGAAGTGGGATGATGATGGTGATCATGCATCAATGCCAGTTTGTTATCCTTGATAGATGAACTAGGATGATGATGGGGTTGATGCATCAATGGTTTGTGAGCCTTAATGGATGAATTGGGGTGATAATGGAGCTAATGTGTCAATGATTTGCGAGCGTTTATGGATGAACTGGGGTGTTGGTGGGATTGATGCCTCAGAGGCACCGAGAAGACAACACATGCTTATTTTGACATGTTGATTGATTAACAAGATCTTGGTTAATCCTTTCCCAAACCATGGTTTAATAGCCTTGGTAGTCATCTCCTCTAGCCACAACATCATTTGTACATCCTCTTACACCTACTTGGCACTCAATGGTTTAACCTCCCTACATTTAGGACCTTCTTCGAATTCATTTCACTCGCCTTGGTTCTATTTTGCTTTACTTGTGTCACTCCTTTATGCTCCCACCCTAGTTGGGTTGAATATGTTTTTATTCTACTTCACTCCTCATTGGTTTCCCTCTTACATCCCATTTGGTAGTTTGACTTCCATATATCCATTCCTTCTTTCCATCTAAAATTGTTGGAATGAGAAACTCTAGGTCCTATCCAACTTCTCTCAACCATTCAAGAGGGGATGCCTTGTTCAACTTGGGTTTCATTATTGCGTTGAAAGGTAAATTTTACATTGAGATGTGTAATTCTTTCTATAATAAATATGACATGTGGCATTTAAAATTAATACTAATAAAAAAGTATTTCAATGTCACCCGTAAATAATTAATTCAATGTCAACCTTAAGTGAAATAGTTTTGATTCTCTCCCTCTCTATATGTGTGTGTAATATTACTTGTCTCCCATAATTTGAGTGTCCTTTAGTGTAGACTTGATGTCTCAAAGTTGATGAGATGGGGTGCTTTTTCACGGGATCATGGTGTTGCAACTAAGTTTAGTAGCTTAGGTTAGAATTGGGTGAAATTTGGGATATAGTAGACAACCCTAGGGTTATGGAGGAGGAACATGTTGATTATACAAAGTACCTTTTCAAGGGACATAAGATATGGACTTCGTTGAATAACTCTGGTCAAAGCCTCACCCTTTATTCATCATTCTCAAGGAAAATGTATGATAGGAATAGATATTGGAACAAGGATACCTAATGGATTACCTAGATCTAGGTTTAGGGAGGATTCGTTTATTTACTCCCTTTTAGATGGCATGAATGAGATCAATCATCATCCTTGCTAGGCATCCAACTCCACCCCAATTTAATAATGAGGGAAATACTAATATGGGGACAGGTAATAGATTAAGATTACACTCAGAAGCTAAATCATCTATACTCTAAAATGGGGTCGTATTGGAAGATTCCTCTCAATAAAACTAATGAATGATACTACATCTAAGACGAATATGGATATCAACACAGATAAGACGAGATTGAGGGGTCTGGGGAAGTGTAGGAAGAACCAAAAATGTGTTAATAGAAAACTTGACGAAACCAATCTCATATTGGGAGAAGGGATAAAGCTACATGAAATCATAGATATGGAGCATTTGGTATTAGTTAGGAATTTTCTAGGAAATGAATGTTAATTAGAACCCTAAAAAGTTAGAGAGTTGAATTTTTTTCCAAAATGAATGGTCATGAGCCTCAAAGCTTAATATTGGTACAAATGTGGATGAAAATAAAAATCCTTCTCTTAACATGGAGCTAGGGATCTCGGAATCTATTTCTAAAGAAATGCAAGTTCAAATTTGTGCGACTTGTGAGAAATTAGAATTTGTTCTAGCTTGGGCCAGACTCCCTGGTCTACCTATAATCTTCTAATTAGAATATAACTTCAAAGAGATTGGAAACACATTTATTTTTTTATGAAGTGGATAATTCCTTCCAATCAATTAACTATATGGGAATTGCCTACATTTTGGTGGTTCTAAATTTATCAAAAATCCCTATAGATTGAATAACCCCTCAAGAGTTTGAATGTTATGTTTTTTTTCAAGAGATGGACTATGAGGGGATTATGTTTAAGTGAAAATGATGTCACTCCTATGGAAACCTAGTGATAATGTGCTCCCTTAAGTGCAAATTGTGGGTTTAGAAAGGATTGGTGGCCATGGTAGAAATTGTCTAGTCCACTATGGGAGAATTACAATGGGAGAGGCATCCAACAACAATTCAACTAGTTATTTTGAAGGATTTTGATTTCTCAAAACAAATAAATAAACCCTCAAATTTTACCATGCATTACTTTGAAGGTTTGACTTTGGGTAAGCCCCTTTCTTACCCCTCTCCTATTACTCTTTCCTTTGAAAAATAAATTCAGTTCAAATCCCTTGGAAATTTTCCCTCTACCCAAGGGCATGCCTTGGAAAAAGTATTCCTCTCAGGCCTTTCAAGTCTTTTGATACTCTAATCACCAATCCTCATTCCACTTCATGAGATAAACTAAATTGACAGGGACTTTATTCCTCGTATAATCTATGAAACCCCCATGACTTCCACTATATTGAAGCCCTTCCAAGCTTACATCTAACATTATGGTAGTTTCAAATATAATCTTCACTCTAATACAAAGGAATATCTTTCTCTTGTGAGTGGCATTAAAATAGGATTGGATTTGTTTGAAGATGGAGATTTGAAGGATTCCCATAGAAAAATGATATCCCTCCATTCAATTGCATAAAATTAAGCTAATTAGGAAGTTCAAACTGGAAAGAATCATTATCTTATTATGACAATTCAAGAAAATTCCCTAGGGAGGGAATCCTCATGATCATTATCTCCTTGAATTAGAGATTCTTGGCCAATCCCTTAAAAAAATCAAGAGATTGGTGAATTCCCGTAATCCATCAATCCTCTTCCAATAAGAACCAATGTTGGATGAAGACTATTATGAAACCAACTCCAAAAATAGAAGAAAAGATAGATCAATGCCTTATAAATCAACCACTTTGAGGGGGAAACCTCCTTTAAATTACATAAATGAAAAGTTCTTGGATGATACAAATGAAAAAACCTCCTTTCTATATATAAGAGTCTAATGGGTCACAATATAATCCTAGCCGACATAACAATAAGAATGTAAGGGCACAACAATGACAACAGTGGGCTTCTATGGGGCACAATAATAACAATATGGGGACTACATGGGAAAAACAATAACAATAAGGGTGTTATACTAACAATAACAATAAGGGGACACACTAGTATTATAGGAACCTAGCATGCCCCTCTCCTTCAAGCAAGTGTTGTATTTAACGCTTGATTATTTCTGGATGCTTATGTATAAAATTTTCATCCTTCCATGTGGAATATTCAACAAGTAAGTTCTTCCACTTACTGACATACTCTGAAATTGATCGATTTCGTAGTTTTCGATTTCTTGTTTCCATGACTCCTTCAGAACTTCTTTTGATGTGATGTTGATCTTCCTGTTGTTTCATTCGATTCTGCACCAAATTTGGGTTATCCTTTAAGAGTTGGAGAAATTGTTGTTGATGCTCAATGAGATAGTTCATTGCTTGATCATCCATATTAGCTTTCATTTAATCCTTCAAACCATCCAAAATATCCTTCATGTCTACTTTTAAACCATCTATGTCATCTTTGGTTTGTCTTAGTGAGATCGAAATTTGTTGCACTTGGTACCGTAATTTTGATATATCATACTATGATTCTTCCTCTTAATGCGTCATAGTAGAGATTTATAAGGGCTTAATGGGTATGGAATTATTTTCGGGAGGAAATATATAACTCAATACTAATATATATGCTTCAATATGTCCTTGGAATCACTTCAAAATTATTTTCAAACAAAATTTATGCAAACTTGTTTAAAAAATACACACCTTTTTCTTGCTTTTTAGAAGGTATATATTGAACCTGATTTATTGATCTAGGTGGATATTGGTGGCCACCTGCCTATTCCACTTGGGGCCCCACCATTGCCTCTTTCAATTTTTCAGTTTCGACACAACTTACTATTTTTAGCAGTTTTTCGGGTCTTGAAATTCTGAAGCCGTTTTGAGGCCCTAAACGACGTTTTTTTGGGCATCGCGCCTGTAGCGAATATCATTCCGTTTTGGAATGGATATTCATGGCGAAATTTTTATTCCTCGGATAGATATTTCTAATGATGTATCATGTGCGTCAAATGGAGATAGTATGCCAAAGTTACGTCCCTGGGAAGTTGAAACACCAATTTACCCAAACGGGGCCCATAGTTTTGGCGCTTCATCTCCTAGGGTTAGGTTTTTGGGATGTTTAGGGTTCTCCATTGTTTCTCAATAATAAATATGCCCTCGAGCCTCATTGTAACGCAGTTCAGAGGCCTGTAGCCGCCACATCTCTTCTCAGAGATAGCTACCAGTGCCCTAGCTAGTTTTATTTCCATTCCGTCTGTAAGCAAATTTCAGTTCTTTGATATTAATGAAATGAAGTGTTATTTCCGCTGCATCTCTGTATTTATGGTTATGTGTTTATTCTGTTGCGTTCCTGCATAAATCCGGATCAGTGGTATCAGAGCGGTCTGCTTTTTCTCGATCCTTCTTCGCATGTCCCCAACGAGGTCGGGGTATAAGGAGCTAGGGCTCGATCTGGTGGAACCTTTGCAAGATCAGCCTCGCAAACCTCGACGGACGCCCATGGGGGACGAAAAGAAATATGAGGGAGTAGGAGATCCTATCAAAATATTGCTCGAGGAGGCCCTCGAAAGACAAAGGAACGTGATGATGGATAACTTTGCTCAGATCCTTCAACGGCTACCCACCGGCGGCGCATCTGCATCCAGCAGCCACTCTGGAGGCGCGACTCATTTTAAGGTACAAGTAAATTTTGACATTCCCATATTTGAGGGTCAAATAGACGCAGATGCTGTAGATAAATGGATGAATCTGTTAGAAGGACATTTCTCGGTTCATGACTTTTCAGACCGGGAGAAGATTATTTTTGCACTCCTCAAAGCTACCCCCCATGTTAAGGACTGGTGGGAAACCTACTGTGAGAACAAGGACCAGACAGAACCCTCTTTGTTCTCGGCCGTACCAACTTGGAATTCTTTCCGAGACGCCATCAAGGAACAGTACTATCCCATGGGGAGCTATGAGGACAAGTACATACAATGGACCACGCTGCGACAACAAAGGGATCAAGATGTGCATGAGCCGACGAATCTGTTCCATACCCTGCGCACAAAGTTGGGTATCAAAGATTCAGAGAAACATTTGGTGCTAAAGTATCGCAGCTATCTGCACAGATACATTCAGGAGGAAATGGAGTTCCTCGACATCTCCTCGCTTGGTACATCATACCGGTATGCTGCCAAGATTGACGATGCGGAGCCCAATGCCACTGTTGCCACTACAAAGATCCAGAAGGAGGAACCAGAAGATCCGGAGGAGGAGGAACATCTCTTCCACTCCCAGATGTGGGTAAAGGGCTCCCCGGTATAGTTCATTGTCGACAATGGGAGCCAAAAGAACCTCATTTCGATAGATGTCGTGAAGCGGTTGGGCTTGCCGACCATAGCTCACCCACATCCATACACCATCGGGTGGCTTCACCAAGGACGAGATCTCCGCGTCAGCCAGCAGTGCCGCCTTCCCTATAGCATCAAGCCCTTCACGGATGAGGTATTATGTGATGTTGCTCTTATTGATGTTTCTGATGTATTATTAGGACAACCATACTTGTGGAAGCGTCATGCTGTGTATGAGTCTCGACCTCGTGCTGTTATTATTACTTTGGGAAATAAGTTTTACAGGATACCAGAGGTAACACCTCCTACGACTATCTCTTTGGTTACTGCAAAACAATGTAGTAAGCTCATTTCCCAAACCAGGAAATTCGTTTTCCTGATGATCCGCCCCCAGGGCAAGAAGAAGACTGTGGTCACGACCTCCAGACAGGGCCCCTCTGCACGACAACAACAAATGGATAAGGTCGTGGAGGAGTACGGGGACATCTTCACCTCACCCACAGGGGTTCCTCTGCACTGCCAGGTCAAGCACCCGATTGATCTGACCCTAGGTGCGCCACTACCCAATGGACCGATCTATCGACGCTCTGTTCTGGAAAATGATGAAATCAAGAGGCAGATTCAGGAGCTGTTGCAGAAAGGTCACATCAGACCAAGTTCATCGCCCCGTGGGAGCCCGATCGTGTTGGTACAAAAGAAGGATGGGACGTGGAGACTCTGTATTGACTATCGGGCGCTGAACAAGATCACTGTCCGGAATATGTACCCAATCCCACGGATTGATGACCTTCTGGACCAACTCAAAGGTGAAAAATATTTCAGCAAGATCGACCTGAAGTCTGGGTATCACCAGGTACCAATTGAACCCTCCGATGTGTGGAAGACTGCCTTCAAAGCCAAGGAAGGCCTTTTCGAATAGCTGGTCATGCCTTTCGGGTTGACGAATGCTCCCGCCACCTTCATGAGGATGATGGATGACATCTTGCGGCCATTCACCAACTCATTTGTAGTGGTGTACTTGGATGATATTCTGATCTTCAGCCAGACTTGGAAAGAGCACCTTCACCACATCCGACAAGTCCTCCAAACACTGCGGCAACACAAGTTGTGTGCCAATTTGGAGAAGTGCACTTTTGGCATGACCCAGGTTCAATATCCGGGATACATTATTGATGAAAGGGGGGTGCATGTGGATCCAGCCAAGATCCAAGTCATTCGGGATTGGCCAGCCCCAACCACTATAACAGAGCTTCGCAGCTTTCTGGGTCTTGCTAATTTCTATCGAAGGTTCGTGTTGGGATTCTCTCATATCACTTGGCCCTTGAGTCAAGTCACCAAGGGAGGAGCGAGAGAAAAAAATTTTTGGTCGGAACCTCAACAGAAGGCGTTCACAGAACTGAAAAACCGCCTCTGTTCTGCCCCAGTGCTCACTTTACCAGACTTGCAACAGCCATTTGAGATCGATACAGATGCCTCTGACTATGCTATTGGGGCAGTTCTTACTCAACAGGGACATCCAGTGGCATATCACAGTGAGACATTGTCTGAGACAGTTCGCAAGTATCCCACCTATGACAAAGAAATGTATTCCATTGTGCAAGCCTGTCAACAATGGAAGCATTACATTTTGGGGAAGGAAACAATCATCCACACATACCACCGGCCCCTGCAGTTCATACAGACACAAGGGAAGTTGCAGAATGATCACCATCAGAAGTGGTCCACATATCTGCAACAGTTTCATTTGAACATCAAGTACAAGAAGGGTAGCACCAATAATGTTGCAGACTGCCTCAGCCGACCACCAATCATGGTGCTCACCACCGTGCTCAACTCTTGTGCGCATGAGACTTCTGATTGGCCGATTCTCTATGAGAGTGACCCAGAATTCAGCCACACTTACAAGGCACTCTTGGGGGGTACGCAAGTTCCAAATTTTCACCTCCAAGATGCACTTTTATGTCACCTGGGACACCTTTGTGTTCCTTCAAGCGAGCGTGCCAAGATGATATGGGAAGCACACTACAACCGAGTCGCTGGGCATTTCGGGGTCGAGAAAACAGTAGCAATACTGCAGAAGTATTTCTATTGGCCGAACCTTCGAAAGGATGTCGAGAAGCACATCAGATCCTGCACTGCTTGTGCCATTGCCAAACCGACCATCAAGAATCAAGGCCTATATACTCCGCTACCTACCCCTAGTCGACCTTGGGAATCCATCTCCATGGATTACATGTCGGGCCTGCCTTCTACTAAGTAGGGAAATGACTGTGTTTTCGTGGTCGTCGACAGATTCTCGAAGATGGCCATCATGGCGGCCTGCAAGAAGAATATCACAGCAGAAGCCACTGCTAAAATCTTCTTTGAACGAGTGTGGGTTCACTTTGGGATCCCACAGTCTATAATATCAGATCGGGATAGCCGGTTCCTCAACACATTTTGGTCTAGCCTTTGGTCAATGTTGGATACCAAGCTCACCAAGTCCATAGCTTTCCATCCCCAAACAGATGGCCAGACAGAGGTCGTCAACAGAATGATTGTACACATTTTGCGCATGTACAATTCAAATAATCCACGCACATGGGACGCGTGCCTCCCATATGTACAACATAGTTATAATCGGTCTCTCCACATTTTAATCGGCCATAGCCCCTTTCAGGTGGGCTTGGGATTCCAGCCACTATGTCCTATTGACGTAGCCATACCATTTGCAGCTGCTCAGGCCGATTCAACTCATGTCCAGTCTGAAGTTGACAAATCAAGTAGCTTCATTGAGTGCATTCAACACATCTGCCAACAGGTTCATGATATATTGGACCGAGCCAATGCCAAGTACAAGCAATGCCATGATCAACACCGGGTGCCACACAACTTCCAGGTGGGCGACAAAGTATGGCTACATTTGCAGAAGGAGCGCCTCACTGGACCCCACCGCAAGCTTCGCCCGCTCCGATACGGGCCGTACACCATCACCAAGGATGTAGGGAACAATGCATTCGAGCTCAGTATTCCACCATTCCTTGGTCTGCACCCAGTCTTCAATGTGGATCGCCTTCGTCCTTACTTCCCACCTCTACTGGACACCTCGGACATTGCAGAACAAATCACACCAATAGAGTTAAATCCAGACTGCATGGAACAGGCCACCACAGATTGTATCATGGACATGCAAATCAAGAACACTCGCCAGCAGAAGATCCAACTATATCGGGTTGTCAAAGCTGGCCAACTCCTGCACCAAGGAAAGTGGTTCACCAGGGACCAAGTTCAGCAGAAATTTCCTCATCTCATGGAAGAACTTAACGCAATGGGGACCATTGCTTCCTAAGGGGGGAGGAATGATCCAGGTGGATATTGGTGGCCACCCGCCTATTCCACTTGGGCCCCCACCATTGTCTCTTTCAGTTTTTCCGTTTTGGCATAACTTACTATTTTTAGCAGTTTTTCGGGTCCTGAACTTCCGGAGCCCTTTTGAGGCCCTAAACGACGTTTTTTGGGTATGAAAGCGCCATCGAATTTTCTGATAAAATTCGTCCCGACAGCTGTAGTCCTCGGATAGAGCTTTCTAATGATGTATCATATGCGTCAAACGGAGATAGTATGCCAAAGTTACGTCCCTGGGAAGTTGAAACACCAAATTACCCAAACGGGGCCCATAGTTTTGGCGCTTCATCTCCTAGGGTTAGGTTTTTGGATGTTTAGAGTTCTCCATTGTTTCTCAATAATAAATAGGCCCATTGTAACTCATTTCAGAGGCATGTAGGTGCCACATCTCTTCTCAGAGATAGCTACCAGTGCCCTAGCTAGTTTTATTTCCATTCTGTCTGTAAGCAAATTTCAGTTCTTTGATATTAATGAAATGAAGTGTTATTTCTGCTACATATCTGTATTTATGGTTATGTGTTTATTCTGTTGCGTTCCTGCATAAATCTGGATCATTTATCTTCGTTATTTTGGATCTTCAAGATCTGAAATTATACCTTGTATTATCCCTATGTGTCCTCTTTCCAATGCCATAGGTTTGACCTGGTTTGGATTCTTCAAGGCAAAGTTATTCCCAATCTCCCACAACGACCTAATTATGGATTGGTTCAGTAGAGAGAATGTGTACAACGTGCCACATGTTAATTTTTCCTCCTTTGGCTCTCAAATTGATACATAGGAAACTACAGTTTGTTTACTTCCAGAAACGTTTTACATAATTCCTATGTTGCACGAGTTTCTGGAATGTGGGAATGTTGGGAACTTGGGTACGAGTATTCGGAACAGCTACAAGTTTCCCCAAAATTTACAGGAAACGACTAATTGGGAGCAGTAATATTATATAATAAAAAAAATAAAAATTAAAAAATTAAAAACGATTTTTTTTTAATTACATAATTTATATAATAATCAAAATTAATATTGAATCAAAATATTAAAATATTAAAATCAATTTCAAATTTTAATTCATTGTATGAGTATCAAATTAAAAACTAAAAATTTAAAAATGTAAATGATTCAAGGGACACTTTTGAATTGATGAAACATAGTGAAAATCAAATAAATCATATTAATATTCATATTGCTAGCATGCCCAATATAGTACATAGTAAAAAAAAGTGCAAATTCTCAAAGTAGCAAAGTAATACATGGTCCAAAAATGCCCAAAGGTCAAAACATAACATTAAACACTAAAGTTGAAGATGATCATAAAGTGAAATCTTCGATATCAGGATTATCCATATAACCTTGAGCCTCGCTAGGCACTCCAATTTCATCATCACCATCATCAATATCAAGATAAACTGCAATGCTACTCAAAGGTATGCCAACTAAACCTGCATCTGGTGAAGGATTATCCTCATCATCATCAATCTGAGAAGCATCCTCAGCATCAACATCCCATCTTGCTGTCGGGCCCTCTAAATACTCAGGTAGCTTCCTTGAGCGAAGTCGAAGACTGCTATGCATATAAACCAATTTCTCTGCTCTCTTAGAGGTAAGCCTATTCCTCTTAGCAGAGTGAATGAAACTGTAAGTGGACCAATTCCTTTCAGCTGCTGACGAACTAGAAACCTGAGATAACAAGCGTAAGGCAAGATTTCGAAGCTCTTGGGATTTCCCCCAATACATTCTCCACCATCCAATGGGATTCCTTTGTGCATAAATGTTGATGTCCACCATTGCATCTTGAGAGAATGTGGAAGTGTTTAAGGTGTAAAAATCAATAAATTGTTCTTGCATTACATTTGCTTCATTAGGTGTATAGATTTTTCCTATGGCATCAAGAAAGCCTTGCTTCACTTCTTCATCATCAATGGGTATAACTCTATTTGGTCTCTCCATATACCACTTTGGATTAAGGGCATAAGCAGCCATGTGAAGAGAGGTATTGAGTTTGATCCATCTCTGCCCTA
The DNA here is from genome assembly GCA_034641835.2 of Pinus albicaulis. Lineage (NCBI taxonomy): Eukaryota > Viridiplantae > Streptophyta > Pinopsida > Pinales > Pinaceae > Pinus > Pinus albicaulis. The sequence continues at coordinate 1,230,940,763 of CM076581.1, forward strand.
TTATCTTATGAATTTGATTAAAGATCTCCAAAGAGGGGTTTCTATCCCAAATGATGTGCTTTATCTTGCCTACCATTGTATCAATACATTCATAAACTTCTCCAAGGGTGGGAGAATCATAATCTGCATACCTAATCAACTCTACAGTTGGAGTTGTGAAAGAAACAACATATTTACAATCAGAACAACAATCATCATTAAGAAGCTGCCCTCTTATCTTTTTTGCCTGCAGTAATTTAGATTCACACCATGCATTCCATTCTTGGGAAACAATAGTGGCTTGTAAGGATGCATGCACCTCAACCATACGTTGAAGAAGAATGAAGTATGTAGCATATCTTGTTTCTGCAGGTTTCAAAAACCTCTTCCTTGAATACATCCTATAGGTTGCTAATGAGGCATGGTGGTTGCAAATTTACATTTGTGCATCTCTTGCATCTAAAATAAGTTTCGCAATCCAAGATATTTTTCCAATATCTTTGAGGACATTATTCAAGGCATGTACACAACAAGGAGTCCAAAAGATATGCCTATATCGACTTTGAACCATCAAACCTGCTGCTTTGCAAACACGGGCTGCATCTTTGATTACATGTACTACATTTGAAGGACCAAGCTCATCAATTGCTTCTTTCAATACTTCAAACATGAAGGTAGCAGCCTTTAGTTTCCCACTACAATCAATTGATCTTAAAAAGTAGGGCCCAACTGGAGATGTAACAATAATATTCAACAATGGCCTTTGTTGAATGTCTATCCAACCATCCATAACTATTGAACATCCTGAATAAATCCAAGATTGTTTAATAGGTCCCATAAGCCCCTGCATTCTTGTCACCCCCTTCTCTAACAATGATGTCCTCATTTTGTTGTAATTTGGAGGTGCATATCCTAGGCCAACAGCTATAATTTTCTGCACCATTTATTTGTAATGTGGAGAACGGGTAGTATTAAAAGAAATTCCATTTGCCATAAAAAAATCAGCAATAGCATCATCAGCCTCATCCTTATGTACTACATTGTAGATTTTATAAATTTGTTCCTGAGAAAAACTAGTAGGCCTCTTACTCCTCCCAGAAGTAGACCCCCCCACAGACTCAAATTGGTTTGATGCATTTTGATTAACCAAATATTCTATATCATGGGAAGGAGATCTTGGTACTTTAAAATTACAATCATTGTCCAAGTTCATTACATTAGGTCCTAGGGAAGCCATATGAAGCTTTGTCAACTCCATCATTTTCTCAATTTTACATATACAACCCTTTACCCCATCACCAGATATGGATAGAAGATGATGCCACACCCTAGTGTAACTTCCCTTAAACACATGGTTACACAGTGTGCACATCCATTCTTCACAACCACCACTATTCTTTTTCTTGTTTTTAGTAATTTTCTTCACAAATATCAACAAGGGTTTCTTGGGGTTTGTGCTTTGTTGGACTTGACTGCTTGGAATTGGAGGAATAGAAGAATTTTCATATCCACTTGCTGGTATTGAACTACCAATCTCCATGATTTTCCTGATTAATACAAGAGACAAAAAAACATATTATAAACAAAATGTACAATGAAAAAAAAATAGCATGCACTTGTACACAAAAATGCAAATGCAATTGAAAATGTACTTAAGAACACACTTTTCAACAATCTATATAATAACATTTATGTAACAGATTATAGTAGCAATCGAGATGGTGTTAAAGAAAATATAGTTCTAGTTCTCTAAAATAAAACTAAAATTATAATTTTTAATAATTTTTACTGTCCTTAAAACATTAGGACTTTGAATTTTATACATCAATAATTTTTTTCAGCTGCTAGTTAAAGGTATAGATATTCATGTTACCATCACTAATATTCTTATCTAACTTGACCAAGAATTCAAATACATTTAAAATTATTAAGTACTTTACAATAAAAAATTAGAAATGTCATAAGACATGAATTTTGGCTTTCATTTAAGATATTTTAAGAAAATATAATTCTAGATATTCTCTAAAACAAAACTAAAATTATAACTTTTAATCATTTTTATTATCCATAAAACCATAGGAATTTGAATTTTATACATCAAAAATTTTGTTCAGATGCTAGTTAAAGGAAAATATATACATGTTACCATCACTAATATTCTTATATAACTTGACCAATAATTCAAATACATTTAAAATTATTAAGAAAATCTCATAAATCCCATAAGGCATGAATTTTGTACTTAGTTTAAGATATTTTAAGAAAATATAATTCTAGATATTCTCTAAAACAAAGCTAAAATTATAATTTTTAATAATTTTTATCGTTCATAAAATATTAGCACTTTGAATTGTATACATCAATAATTTTGTTCACATGCTAGTTAAAGGAAAAGATTCCATGTTACAATCACTAATATTCTTATCTAACTTGACCAAGAATTAAAATACATTTAAAATTATTTATTACTTTACCGTAAAAATGTAGAAATCTCATAAGGCATGAATTTTAGAATTTATTTAAGATATTTTAAGAAAACATAATTCTAAATATTCTCTAAAAACAAAACAAATAAAATTTTAATAACTTATGTTGTCCATAAATCATTGTAACTTTGAATTTTATACATTCTAATGCTACTTAAAGGAAAAGTTATCCATGTTACCATAACTAATATTCTTATCTAACTTGACCAGGAATTCAAATACATTTAAAATTATTAATTACTTTACCTTAAAAACAAAGGTAGAAATCCCATAAGGCATAAATTAAATTATTAAGTACTTTTTCCTATTAAAAACGTAGAAATTTGATATACATGAATTTTGGCCTTTATATTTTAAGAAAATATAATACTAGATGCTCTCTAGAACAAAACTAAAATTATAATTATTAAACTAGTGATTATTATTAATTTAATCATATTTATTCTAAAATTTTAATAATTAAAAAAATAAAAAAATAAATTAAAATAAATCCATCAAATTTTCCATATTTAAAAAAACACTAAAATTCTCCAAAAAAATGTTTCATATCAAGAAAATGTATAAAGGGGATTTTTCTCCTTATAATGTGATGAAATTAAAAGCAATAAATTGAACTAAAATTTTCTATTAATATTCTCATTTTCAAATTTATAATGAAAATTGGTTAAACTCCATCACAACTCCAAAGAAAGACATATAAAAAAAATCACTAATTTTTTTGGATGCACAAATAACTCAAGAGGTCAAAGATTTCTTGAAAAATGAATGAATGCATGCAATGCATTTCAGTGCATGAATTGGAATTGGAACCGTTTGATTGTATTGAAAGAAATGGAGTACAATCTGAATTGTAATTTTTATTTTATTTTATTTTATTCAAATATTTTAACGGAGTATCAATAATTGGTTGTAATGTTAAGTGGATTTAATAATTAGTAACATGCGTTTCTTCCTAAGAGGCCACAACTTCACATCTTCACATCTAGAAGAGTATAAATAATGCATACAATCAAGTTTCTTAATATCTCAACCCCACATTACACCTGCCCATACTAAAAGGTAAAAGTAACATGTTCATATATATTATTTTATTAATGGTCTGAATCTTTTTTGCCTACACTGATTTTAGATAACTCATATATCAAATATCTTAATAATAATAATAATAATAATAAAATTAAAATATAATTTATTTTTTCCATTTCCATTAATCTTTGGAAATGTGATATGTATGAGGAAGTAAGCCATTATGTTCTCTATCAACATTAAATTTATGTTTACCCTAATTATAAAATAAACTAACATATAGATATATATCTATATGTTAGTTTATTTTATAATTAGGGTAAACATAAATTTAATGTTGATAGAGAACATAATGGCTTACTTCCTCATACATATCACATTTCCAAAGATTAATGGAAATGGAAAAAATAAATTATATTTTAATTTTATTATTATTATTATTAAGATATTTGATATATGAGTTATCTAAAATCAGTGCAGGCAAAAATATCTAGAAATATTCTTAATCACAGATATTCATGCTCACTTTATCATGCATATTTTTAACGTGAAAATAGGTTTTGTTTATATATATAATATTTTTTTAAATGAAATTGAAAAATAAAAAGTCCATAACTTCCTCTAAAATAAATTTCAATTTTTAATTTTTTAATTTTTTAATTAAATTGAAAAAGAAAAATACATAATACTTGCACTTAAACTTTACAGTAACACAATCTATTGAATTCATAAATACCAATAGAGTGCATTCATAAATAAAAATAGCACTCAATTAAGTTAAAAATAAAATATTTTATTTCAAATAAATATTGAAAAATATATATTTTCTAATAATTTTAGTGAAACTTGACCGTAACACAACCCTAATCTATTCATCTAGCACGAATGTTAACAAATGCATTCAAATCATAATGCCACAAATATTATCATTATTAATTGAAAATGTTGATTCATTATTCACAAATGATTTATTTTTGGCTATGATTTGGCAGACATGTTAACAAATGCATTCAAATCATAATGCGACAAATATTATCATTATTAACTGAAAATGTTGATTCATTATATATTATACTTTGGCTACTTTGGAATTAGTTTTTTTAATATTGAGACCATCTAAAATTATCTTTTAAAATATTTCAATATCGAAAGAAAACTCCAATTCTGAAAATTATGTTAAGCCCGCTTTAGGTGCTCAAATCGGTCTCTTTGTTGTCCCAAATTGTTAAAAAAACAATTTTATAACATTATATGATACAGAATGGATAATGTCTTTTACGTGAATGACATTACTTAAATTAATTGGTTTTGAAAGTACACAATTATAACAATATCACTCAATTGTATTCATAATAAACATTATTAATACAACATTATTCACTTGGTTAATTAGTATCCAGTCTTATAATGAACATTATTCACCTGATTCTATAACATTAAATGTCATTATGAATGATCTATAATTACCTAGTTAGTTAACATAAATTTTATAAAGGATGATTTATAAATTAATCGAATTTAAATAAATGATGAGTCATTTAATGCTCTAACGCTTGGATAGTGCTCACCTTTGCTACTAGCCTTACTGTAACCCTTATTATCAGATTTTGAAAAGACAGAAGTATACCATTATCACTCATCACTTTATAAAATAATTTTGCAACTAAAGTATACGTGTAATGCTTTCAACTTTAACAAAGGTATAATGGATGTCACTTAATTATTTTAAGAATTGTTTTACGTGGTTCAGAAATATATATTTAATGACACCCTACGCAAACATGATCAATAGACTTTTTTCCAAAATATTATTTTGGATGAAACCATACAATTCCAACGTAGTAAAATACAATAAAAGACATGCAGAAAGCCCTCACAGCTACTGGATTTTAAATGCTAGAAAAAACACATGGTATTTTGAAACTTACTGAAGTTACTGGCTGCAAAGAACCGCTCCTTGTTTGCAAAAGAATACCATGCTCCTTCTTGTTTGCAAATGAATACAAGCTACAGACAATAACTATGCGCTCTCAACAAGTTAACAATTACCTTGATGAAGTGAATGGAGGCATACTAACACCTTTTATGCAATATTGTGAGTGAGTTTGGCGGGAAAGTCATATTTTTGGGCAGAAGGTAAGTTTTTTTGCTGGGAAAATTTTTAGGCAAATTTATGGAAGTTTCCTTTTAGATAAAAACTTACTGAAAACACAACCCAAAAGTTTTTTTTGGTGGAAAACTGAGCTGGAAACTCTGTAACGTTAATCATTACAGTTGCCAACATCCCAGGAACGTGTCGCAGCTCCTGTTGCAACTCCTGCAGAAAATGGTAAGTTTCGACACCGTTCCAAAGCTCCAGGGAACGCAGGAACCTCTGGAACGGGTTTCTCAAATGTCGGGAGTCGTTCCCGTGCAACAAAGCATAATTCCAATACGATGCTCAGAGAGAGAGAGTTATGATGATTTTCCCAAGGTCACCTATTTTAGATGAAATTTGGGAGCCTGCAAACACCCTAAATTCCACAGATCGTATCTTCAAAAATATTGCAAACCAAGATCTGAAATTTTTACAAGAAGTTCCTCAAGATATTTTTGAAAATGGGGTTTTTTTTATAGCATTTGAACCTTCGTATAAAAAAAAATTATAGCGGACATGCCACGATGACATTTTTGAAGCAAAAAAACCCTAGAATCAAAGCTCTGATGCCAAAATTTATGAAGCCAACTCCAAAAATAGAATAAAAGAGAGATAAATGCCTTGGAAATCTGCCACTTCGAGGGGGAAACTCCTTTACATTATATAAATGAACAATTCTTGGATGATACAAATGAAAAAACCTCCTTTCTATATATAGGAGTCTAATAGGTCACAATATAACCCTAGCCGACATAACAATAACAATAGTTGGCTTCTATGGGGCACAATAATAAAAATATGGGGACTACATGGGGAAAACAATAGCAATAAGGGATACACTAGTATTATAGGAACCTAACAGAGATAGAGCTATAAAACTCCTCACTTCCACCTTTTTGGGCCAAGAATTCTTGGCTACTAATGCATAAGGAAGATTGGGGGGTATTATCACTAGTTGGAAAAAGAAATAATTATCTTTAACAAACTCTTCGGCCATTCAAAATAAGCTCAGTACCTACCTTCTCTCTTTTTTCCCTAGACAAGTAGTTTATATGCATTAATATTTATGGACCCTTTAAAGGTTTTGGGAACTCACCCTTCAAATATGTAATCTAGGCTTATTCTAGTAGGGAGACCTGAATTTATCTTTGGGTGCCTTTGAAATCTAGTACCTAGTAGCCAAGCTAGACCCTTTGGTGGATTTCATCTCCAAATTATAGGCAATAAAGATGTTCAATACATTACCTAGAAAAATCTCCCTAACTTGGAGGAACATAAAAAATATAGAGGTGAGTGTAGCGAAGAAATTATGTAGCTTTATAGGCTTTGAATCTCTCTTGGAAGAAAATTTATAGATAAGAAAATGTAATTTATCATGATGAGACTTGGATCATAATCCCATTATCTTGGAAATAGCTCCCTAGTTAGTGTTTTCGGTGTTGGAAATTTGTCAACCAAGGGTGTCTCCCCAATGTAAAATCCCAATTACAGCTCAAATTGTTTGGAGTAGGAGCCCAAATAGGAAATAAGGTCATTTTACATTGTCCTTAGGGATTTTCCTTGGCTACCATTATTAACATAAGATATTATGCACACATTCTTTGAAACAAGCAAGTAAGATGACACTATGAGGCATACACTTGCAATGTATATAAGGTACTTTCACAGCAAGGAGGAAGAGAGTGAGGCTCTAGAAGAAAATAAATAGTATTATTCTAAAAGAGACACACAAGAGAATAAGAGGATCGTTAGTTAACCTACAAAGTAGGTCACAAGACAACCACGATCATAAAAATAACTACAAGATGCCTTCAACAAGATAAGTACCAAATCCACCAAAATAGTTCAATTTCCTTAGTACACATGAACAAATCAATAACATGAAAATCTAAATATTAATCTTACGACATTCACAATACATGAATGAAAATGTGTTGGCTCATCAAACTTCATATATTAAGTGGAAATGCCAAGATATACAAGTACAATGTTGCCACACTAGCCCCAATAGTGGAAAATTAAGTCAGCACTTGCTCCTCCAAATAAATGTCTTCTCTCCTATGCCAATGCTAGAGAAGCCAGGGTGGGGATTTCAAGTCCCAAAATTCCTTTTGCTTGATTTATGAGGGAATTTCATGTGCATTATATCTTTGATCTTATATGGTAAGCTAATGTAACTTCATCTTCTTGTTTAATGACTTCTTCATGTTTCCATATTCACAAGTGTCTTTTCGTATTATCTACTTCTCTTCCTCTCTGAGCATCATCTTGTCATGTTAATATGTAGTACCTACAAGTGGAATCAACTCATGACAAGACATCATCAGTCTGGAAATATTCTAGTCTAGCTTGCTTTATGAAAATGATTGATTGAGCGGGGACTGGATACTAGATAGGGAGGAAGACTCAGGGATTGTGCAGTGCACAGTTATAGGGGCCTAAAGTGATGGACTAAAGTTTGAGACTGTGCAATGAAAACTTTTGGAGGCCTAGGAAAGATTACTGCACAAATGAGGATATTAGTGAGGAATTCTTGAGCCTTGAAGTTTCCCAATGTGTGGTACAGGAGACAGATATCTATGGATTGAAAATTTTGTGGCTTGGGGAGGAGTTTGACTGGAAGGGTAAACTATACAGTAGTGGAGGTTAAGAGGGTAAGGTTGAGCACTGAGACTGCATAATCTGCAGTCCTTGGAGGCAAGAACTATGCATTACTTTGTTCCAAGAGGCAAGGGATCAAATTGAGGGTTGAAACTGTGTAGTGCACTATTCCAGGAGGATGAGTGAGGTCAAGTTAATTAGGAATGAACTTTCTGGAACTTGACTAAGTGTGGGATCAACGAGGTAGAAGTGAGACCAAGATTGAACTTATGAATGATCACACACACTCAGAACAATTGATGACACAAAATTTAACACTCACTACATAGGAAAAACATGATCCCCTCAATGTGATGACAATACAACAACCTCCTCTAAGTGCGACACTTAGGATGTACTTTATGATGACAATGGTGACACTTGTGCGACAGTGCATGGAAATTTGGGAATGAGTATGATACATTTCTATATGATAGATAGGACCCATTGGTACCAAATTTTCCTCATGACATGAACCATTACTCTGCTTTTCATTAGGGGAATTTTGAGATCTAAAATAGGCCTCCTAAGGGAATTATAAAATAATAGTGGAAATAATAAAATAAGATTAGATTACATCACCAAATTTTAGATGGAAAAAGAAAAAACTACTTTTTTAACTTGTATTTTCAACTTATCTCCCTATGGGTTTACTCAAATTTCGAGCAGGAACACTCGTTGGATGTATAATTTGATTCCTCATCCAAGGAGAACCCATGTTGCATACTTTCGATGGAACCTGCGACACAAAAAAGTAGAAATACATGAAAAACACGATTGCAATCACACTTTTTCATGTATTTCTCATTTTTCATGTAGCAAAGTCCATCGAAAGTGTGCAAAATGGGTACTCCTTGGATGAGGAATTAAAATTTTCATCCAATGAGTACTCCTTCTTGAAATTTGAGTAAAAAATTAGAGAGATAAGTTGAAAATACAAATTGGAAAAATAGTTTCATTATTTTATTAAATTTTTTCTTTTACTTTTTTTTACCTCAAAAATGGTGAATCATCCCCCATGGTTGAAATCATCATCTTGAATCCTATTGGTTCTTATAAATTTTATTTTGGTTGTACATTTTTCTTAGGAGGCCCATTTTAGACCTCAAAAGTTCTCTAATGACATCGTTCGACACTTCCCATTCCCAAGAGACAACACTTGTGACAGTAAGATAAAAGTGCAAACAACACTTGCAAATGAAAACACCATTGAAAGCAATACATTCCAGAGTGAATATAACATGAAAATAACACTTATTAAATTGAAAAAAAAGTGATAGTCATAAACATGAAAGTGACACTTGCGAAAGCGAAGGTACGCAAAAGAAAAAATTGGAAAAACCCAATGAAATAGAAATACAATCACAACCAAAAGTGAGAGACTATCAATGAAAGTGCACAGTGTTTGTGACATAGGTTGAACATTTCACAGGCACTATATTGATGAGCTATGTTATTCCTATTCAAGCTTGTGTAAAATAATGCACTCGTGAACTTATTATGGACTGAACATGTGGGAACAAGTGACTTTGACACTTAGAAACCAAGAAGAAGACTTAAACACTTAGTGTAAAATTAATTGATCATGAAATGACTATGGAACGAAAAATATTTAGATCCTCGCTAGGCTCCAAAATTCTCATGTAGGAAAAATTTTGGAGGGTGTTGATCGTAGCATCAACACTTGGCGACACACCAGTAGAACTCCAACTTCTTTGTTTAGGTTTTATCCTTAAGTGCAAAGTCTCAATCTTTTAAGAAGTATTGATTCATCACATGGATTTCCTTGGCTCATCCATTTGACCTAGTTATGGATATATTCTCCTCTATTATTTTCTCAACTTTAGATATTCACAAGTTTCTGAAATCACAACTTTTTCGATTAAGGAGAAGGGTAATATAAAATTTTGAGTTTAGGATAATCAAAGTCTTAGTTTTCATCTCTGGTGTTGCCTCGCTGCCATCAGGCTTGTAAAATACCTCAGCAAAGTCACTACAGGAACATAAGCATTACTTCACTGTGAGCGAGCCTGAACAATACCCCATTGAAGTTAGTTGCTTCACCTCTCTGAATAGGAAGCCTTTCTCTTCTTTTTCCATTTATTTATTTATTTATAGGAATGTGCTTAGGAACTTATTTATTTCACTGGGATGGAAAAGGGATCTCGATTTATTGAGAAAAAATAGGTTGTTACCTTAGAGAAGGTTATATATACTTATGATATTGGTTTCCTTGATATTGATTTTCCCCTTTCCCTTATTCTCTTTGATTGGATTGGCAATAAGAACACCAGTTAATTACAACACTGAGTCAAGGAATCAAGATCCTATAATAAATATGTGCTTTTTAGTTTGACTAAATAATTTCATTAAATGGATCATATTTTCCATTCAGTCATCATTGACTTTATATATATGTAAACCCAAGATAGAGAAGAGGATAACATATAAGGCAAGCATTGTTCATCATCACAATTTCACTTTTCAATTTTTTCCACAGTGTTTTTTGAGCCAAGTGAGATAATTTTCAGGTAGAGTAGAAATAAAGGCAAGACATGAAAAAAATAGAAAAACAAAAGCAGAGCAGAAGTAAAACTTAACTAAAAAGCAGCATGGGAGACAAACAAAACAAAGACACCAAATTCAAGGACTAGTGCAGGGTGAAATGCATGTTCATGCAATGCAAATAGAGAGCTAAAATGTACCTAAACCTAGTTCTAACCTAATGGGATAGAAGGTCAAGGCTAATTGTAATGGAATTTCCAGTGTAGCCACTATAACCACTCCCAATATGCAATCACAAAGATACAAGAGATTAAAAGCAATAGAAAGCATCATGCAAGAGTAAATACAACAATTTGAAAATATGGCACAATGAATGGAAGGTCTTTCTTATCAATAGAAAGATGTGCCATACTAACTAGCTTTAACCAATTTCAATATTTACCTTATTTCTCGAAATGACGATCATATAAACCTTTAAGGACTCTCGTGGAAGTACATTCATTCGTGTTTTCAATTTTAGAAAACATCAAGAAAGATTGAAACTTTTTGTTTGTGATGGATCTCTCCAGGTATGATTTATCTAACCATTTAGGGATTTGATCATGATATCTAGAACAACAAATTTGAAAACCCTAATGCCCATGAGAAAGTGAATTTTCAATTCACACATTCAAAACATAAAGAAAATCTTCATATGCGAGTTTGATATGATCTTGTTCAGAATCCTTGTCAAGATGGTGAGAACCTGACATAACCATCATCTCATGTTGAATTTCCTCAACTATTTGACATGAAATCAAAATCGTGAAATGATAAACCCTAAATATCATCGGGTTCAACAAAATTGATCAATGTAAAACAACTATCATCAAGTATTCTAATGAAACAATAATTAATTGAGAGATAATTGTTAGAACTAGTATCATGATCATATTGGGGAATCTCCATTGATTCCCTTTACATTTTATTAGACACCATGCCAACAATATAAAAGCTTACGGTATTTAAAACGATCAGTGACGACGAAAATTTAGGAAACCAATTAGGATACCAGGCTGGTGAAATATTGTAAGAAAGGGTCAAATAAAACCAAGTGTTCATATCAACAGAAGGGTTTTGATTCACTAAATGAATCAATAATTTTCTATCATTCAATAAGATATATTATGCCAAAAATATTATTAACCTCCTGATATACAAAAGAGGGATAAGAATGTGATAAATCTCGAAATTGTTTAACAAAGAGAAATAATTCAACCCGTGATGACATTTATCTTGATAATCAGAATGATAGGCTTTGAATCTATGGGGATATGTGAAATATGTTCTCTCCAACCCTTGGTTTAAAAAGGGATCCACGTGAAAAGGGACTAACTAAACAAGAATATTTCATCTGATCATAAATGCTATCTTGAATATCGTGAAGATCAACTTGAAAATATTGAAATTCCTTTAAGAGTGAACTTACAACCAGTGAAATACTATTGAGGAAAAATTTATGCATGAAAATATACATCCAACTTAGTTCAGAGATCTCAATAAGATTGCGAGAGCTAGACATAACCATCAGTAGGGGATGAAGTGCCTCAACTACCTGACCAATCTCTGAACTTTATGATGGTGGATCATCAAATTTGGGTGGCTTAGAAAAATCAACAATAAAATATGCACCACTATCATCATTTGTATCAATGAAAGCACTATTAATGCCATTGGTTTGATCAAAATTAATATTTAGTGTATCATATTCGTGATGGAATACATCAGTTCGAAAACTAGGTACATCAGTTGGAAAACTCCCTTGATCATTTAGAGCTGTAACATCTTCCTCCTGACTTATAAAAAATTACAGTTGAATAGATCATGAATAATAGATTCAATTTGTTCATCCTATGATGGTAGAATCCCACCATCATGTACATGATTTCAACCATGACCATCCGGATAAAGATATAAATTATTTAGAGAGACTGTTGGTATAACAAAATTACCGCACATATCTTGGTAGAATGTGTAGTGTGTTAAAGGTGAAGAAGGTTGAAAAGACTCAGGAGGAGAAACACCAGTTGTAACTGAATCAGATTCATCATGCATGTTATACCCCATGATATTGTTTCCATCATCATAATGATCGAAGAAAGGCATATCAATGTAAAATTCATATCGATATTGCCTTTCTTCTATATGATATATTGAAGATTCAAAATCCTAACAACTTCTTTATTCAAATTTGATATCTGGAGATGCATGACTTGAATAAATTTCAGAATAATTCTAAATTGAAATAGAATCCCATGACATAAATGAAGATTGCAAAATATGAGAAGCATATTCTAAATAAATATCGTACAAATCCAAGTGCTTAGAAGAAGGAAATATATCATTCGATGTACTTGGATATCCATCACCACATGTATCAATGGAAATAGGGATTTCATGGTGATGGTTGTCTAAAGTCTCAACTTGAATGGAGGATATAGAATCATTTGATAGGTAATCAAGATTGCAATATTGATGATCATCCAGAAATGCAATATTTTCGCCCTGAAAGAGAGAAGAAATATGAAACATATCTTCACCACTTTTCTCCTCTACTTGTGAAATGAAAATATCTTGCATATGTTCATTGCTTGAAACAAGAGGTTGAACATCCTTAGGAGTTGAATTAGGTTGATCAGCCAGATCATGAAACAAGGAATCATGAGACATAGAAGGTGGAGATTGAAGGGTATCCCTTGAAGCAACCAAGTTTTCATTTGGATTATATTCAAGGTTGGAATTATGTGCACTGATATGATCTTGAAAACCCAAGGGATCAAATTCCAATTTAGGATTTATGTAATTACTAAACCATTCCAAGTTCTCCTCAATAGGAACTAGATCCTGGGAAATGGGGCAAGTTTATTGGACAAATAAACAATTATATTTTCAAATTTTCCAACTTCAACATTTCCACCAGAAGGCACCCAAATTGATACTGGAAAAGGAGGAGGAAAAGCAACAAAAGGAATAATAGGTTCCTCCTCACAAATTTGGGGTTTTTCATGATCAACATAAGTTAGAGGAGGTGAATCATCAGAAGGTTCATATGAAAATAATTTCATGGAGATAAGAATCAAGATCTGAAACTTTTCACCAATAAAATTAAATTAAAAATATTTTCTAGGAAAATGATAGGAAAGGTGAAGAAATCAATTAAGAAAATTATCTATATATTAACTAGATTTCATTCTGAGCATACTAATCCTATCACATACATCTTGATAATCATACATATCAAAGGCTTGATGAAGCTCCTTGAGTAATTGATCAAATGAATGAATAGAAGCGGTTGGCAAGGTATGACACCATTTATCAACTCGACCTTCAAGAGTAAGGGTGAATAATATACAAACAACATATTCATCATAAATTTCACGAGACTTAGAAAAACCAAGAAAATTGTATATATTTTTGGCTATGAATTTACTACCCTCGCCATCAAACCTGAATTGCGATAAGTCATGAAACTGTTATGTGAAGATGAAAATTTTACTAGGAGAGAGGTTATTAAAACACTTCAGGATTATGATTTGGGAAAGAGACATTTGAGATAAGAGATTCAAAACAGACTCAACATGCATAACTTCTCATTTGTCCCTCCTTCTAGTGTCAATAGTTGACGGTGTTGTAAATTTTTCATCCAAGGGAGTCTCCCCAATTTGAAATCCCAATTAGACCTCACACCAGTTGGAGTAGGAGCCCGAACTTGAAATACAGTCGGTTTCCATAGACCTTAGGGATTTACCTTGGCTTCCATTATTAACATAAGAGGTTATACAAACATTATTTGAAACAAACAAGTAATCTAACAGTGTGAGGGATATAATTGCAATGTATATAAGGTACTTTTACGGCAAGAAGGAAGAGAGCGAGCCTCTAGAATAATAATAATAGTAATATCCTAAAAGAGACACACAAGAACATAAGAGGATCGTTAGTTATCCTGAAAAGTTGTTCAAAAAGAAAAACACAATCATAAAACCAAATAAAACACACCTTCAACAATATAAGTACCAAAGCCACTGAAATAGTTCAATTTCCTTAGTACACATGAACAAAAAATATGACGCAAACATCTAAGTAATAGTCTTATGATATACATGATACATGAACGAAAATGTGTAGGATGATAGAGCTTCATATGTTAAGTGGAAGTGCCAATATATACAAGTAAAATGCTTCCACACTAGCCCCAATAGTGGAACATTAAGTCACCACTTTCTCCTCTGAATAAAGAACTTCTCTCCTATGCCGATGCTAGAGAAGCCAAGGTGGGAATTTGAAGTTCCAAAATTCATTTTTCTTGATTTATGAGGGTGAATTTATAACAAATGAGGTGACTCTCCACCTCCCATGTGACTCTTGACATCCCTCAGGGCTCTAGAGCTTCTATAATGAATTTTTGAATTATTACAAGACCTTTGAGTTTCTATATGAATTTAGAACTCAATAGTGACTCTTCATATTCCATGTCAAACCCTTGGTATTCCACATATGTACATTTTATTATTTTAGTAAATTACACAATTACATTCCACAAATGATGTGGTAAGATACTATGAAACATGTGACTCTTGAAAATGATGACATCGAACTTCATGACGATGTGGCATTACTTAGTTTCTCCTTTTGTTGCTTTCTTTGCATCTTCATGATGGATCTTGCATGTGTTTCGTCTTCATTCTCCAAGGGTTTGATTGATATGGAGTCTTCATGTGATCTATATCTTTGATCTTTTGTGGTAATCTAGTGTCTCTTCATCTTCTTGTTCGATGACTTCTTCATGGTTCCAGCTTCACAAGTGTCTTCTCATATGTTTTCCTTCTCTTTCTCTCTGAGTATCATCCTATCATGTTAAAATTTAGTACCTGCAAGTGGAATCCACTCATGAAAATATGACATCAATTCGGAAATATTATGGTCTAGCTTGCTTCACGAAAATTACTAATTGAGTTGGTAATAAACATTGGACAAGGAGGAAGACTCAAGGATTATGTAGTTATAGGGGCCAGGATTGATGGATTGAAGCTTGAGACTACACAATTCGCAGTTTCCTAATGCATAGTATAGGAGAGATAGAGAGTTCTAGGAATTATGTAATTACACAACTCAGGGAGGCAGGGAGATAGCTTGAGGCTTACCATTGCGTAATGTGAAGAAGGATACTATCTGGAAGGGTAAGCTACGTAGTTGTGGAGGTTAAGAGGGCAAGTTTGAGTAATGCAACTACACAATAAAAAATCCTTGGAGGTAGGATCTACATATTCCATTTTTCCAAGAGGAAAGGGATTAGCTTGAGGGTTGAAACTACATATTCCATTGTTCTGGGAGGATGAGTGAGGTCAAGTTGATCAGGAAGGAACTTTCTAGAATTTTCCTAAGTGTGGGATCAATGAGGTAGAAGTGAGACCAGGATTGAACTTATGGATGATCACACACACTTAGAATAATTTTTTATACAAATTTGAACACTTAGTACATAGGAACAACATGATCTACTCAATGCGATGAAAATACAACAACCTCGTCCAAGCGCAACACTTATAATTTACTTTACAACGATAGTGACGACACTAGTGTGACAGTTCAATAAAATTTGGGAATGAGTTTGATACATTTCTATATGATAGATAGGACCCATTGGTACCAAATTTTCCTCCTAACATGAACCATGACTCTTCTTTGACATCGTGTGACACTTCCCATGTTCGAGAGACAACACTTGTGACAGTAAGATAAATGTGCAAATGACACTTGAAAATTCAAATGGCATTCAAAGAAACACATGCCAGAGAAAAGATAACATGAAAGTGACACTTATTAAAGTAAAAACAAGAAAAAGTGGAAATCGTAAACATGAAAGTGACACTTGTGAAAGCGAAGGTGCGTAAAATATATAATTGGGAAAACTCACTGAAATAGAAGTACAATCACAACCAAAAGTTAGATATTGTCAATGAAATTTCACACTGATTGTCGACATAGGTTGAAAATTGTACAAACACTATCTTGATGAACTTTTCTATGCCTCTTCAAGCTTGCATAAAATAATTCACTCATGAAGTTATTACAGACTGAACATGTGTGATCAAGTGAATTTGACCCTTAGAAACTGAGAAGAATACTTAAAAACATAGCATAACATTAATTTATCATAAAGAAACTATGGAATGAAATATCGTTAGATCCTTAGTAGGCTCCAAAATTCATGTTTATGAAAATTTTTGGAGGGTGTTTATCGCATCATCGAAAAATAGATAAACCCCTATTTCCTTAAAGTCAAACCTATCATGGTTAGAAGAGATTATTATATGGAATCTATAAAGGAATGTTGGATACCCTTTGATCCTTCCTCCTCAGAATTCCCATCATTGCAATTCTAGACTAACCTCAAAAGAGTAAATTTATTGTTATCTCCTGGTAAAACGGGTAAAGAAAGAAGGATGATAAGGTATTAGAGAAATTAGAGACAAAGTTGAATATCTATTATCAAGCTAAAGAAAACATTTCTAACAAAACAATAGAAATATAAAATAAATTCCCAAGAGGAGAACAGGTGAAAAATTCTCCTAGATAAGACAAAGAAATGAAGAATGAAGAGGCGAGACACTTCGTAAAAGAAAGAGATGAAGCACAATTTTTTCCACCATTTTGAAAATTTTTGGAAGCCTATGAACACTATTTGGAATATAGATGGGATGAATGCGCTAGAGCTACCTCTTTCCCTTATCTAGACAAAGAAAGTATCCATCACTTTCAAGGTATTTTTAAAGCATATTCTAGAGAAGACACAATTTCTTAAGTTCCCATTTTATTCCCATTATAAATATATTAGGATGAAATAGGAATTCTATGGATAAAATCATTTTGGAAGAACTCCTTAGCATCCTTCAAAATTTAAATAAGGATAGAAGGTTAGGCTTGGATGGGCTCCTTATGGAGTTCTACTTGGGTTGTTTTGAATTTATAAAAAAAAAATTCTAAAGGTGGTTAAATAATCTAGTATCAAAAGACAAAGTATGACTACCTTTAATTCTATATTTATAGCTCTAATTCCAAAGTTATACAACCCCTAAATTTTAATCAATTTAGGTCATACCTCTTTACAATAGTGTACACAAAATTAAGTCAAAATTGATTCTAATTGAAAGTTGAAGGACATTATCTCAAACCATATGTTACACTAAAAATTGTCACCATGATGCTTTACTGTTTGTATGAGTTCATCATTACTCATACAATACTCCCTTATAAGTCTACAAACATCAAGTTCCTAAAACCAAGCCTTGAAATTGAGAGAAAAGCTTATAAAAGTCATAAAAATACTTGTACCACACTTTCTCTTAGTATTACCTGTGGTGCCGCATCTGTTTGTTCTAGAACATGCAGAACCGGCCTCACTTTTTCTTCATTAAAGGTGTGGATTCCTGTAAAAGGTAAAGTGAAGGCGGAAGTAAAATTTGGAAGCCCAGTTGGCTGAATCTAGAAGCTTCTGGAAGAAATTATTCAGTGGAAAGTTCGCTTCTTTCATGTATATTCATCCCTCCATCAAAGGAGCCTACCCTTTGGTATGTGGAACTTAATCCCTTTGAAATAAGATTCTATCCCCTCTTATTTGGAGCTGCAACCTCTTCTCTTTTGCTATAAATTGAGGCCATAGTTTAGCCTCAAGGGGAGTTAGGCTTTGAGATTTTTGAGGAGAATTGCTGGAAAAACTCAAACTCTCTTAACTGATTACCATATGGGAATGATTACACACTCATGTGTATGTTAGTCGATAGAGTGCAAAGGCTTGTCAAAGTAGAGGAAACGCTTGTTCCAGACCCCAGAAGGACCTGTACAACATCAAGGCGAACACGGTTGTAAGGCTCCTTTTTTCATTAAAGATAATACAAATGGATCCTGTTTTCTCAATGAGTTGTTTATTTAAATGGCTTATTTCTTGAATTCCTTGATCATCAAGATAGATTTATGGTTTATGAATTAGTCTATATTATGCAAGTGCTTCTGATTCTTTCATGATTTTTATTGCAATCCCAAAAGGAGACGTATTCAAAGCGACAGGAAAGAAGACTATGATCAGTGCTGGACTACAGGTGAGTCCTAAATCCTTCATTATAGATAATTATAGATCAAATATAATCTAGAGAAAGTAATTTACATTTGTCTATTTATTTCTAGTTATCCGTAGGATACTAGGGAGATCTGTCTTGTCCACAAGAACAATTTATTTGTCCAACACCATATCTTCCCAAAAATAATTTGGTTTCTTAAAGGATGACATATTCATGAAGCCATAACATATCTAAATAAGGGTTCCATTCTATCAAGAAAAGAGATCAGAAATCCCTTACTTTTAACATATATCAATCCAAAACCTTTAATAAGGTAAATTGGTTATATATCATACTCCTTATCCATATGGGATTTAGTCAATCTTGTGTAATTTGGATTCTCAATTGCATAATTTATAATTCATTTCTTATCCTTATAAATGGATCATCGTATCCTTTTTTCAAAGCAGAAAGAGGAATATAAGAGAGTTATTATTGTTCCTTTTATCTCCTCTTACTAGTTGTTGAAGGTATTGGTAGACTTTTGAAAGAATATATAGCTTCAAAAAGGATCAAAGGTATATTTTTTGATCATTCTTATACAATCACTCATCTCTTATTCATAGATGACATATTAATATTTTGTGGAGGGAATAATAGATCAATGGAGCATCTCAATGATATATTGAATATCTTTTGTAAAAGTTGTTAGCCTCTACAATGTCCCAAGGTTGAAAGGATATTAATGGAGGTAACCTCAAATCAAGATTTTAGTTTTGTAGCTAGCCCTAACAAACTAGAGAGGGATCTCTCTATGAAAATCACAACCGAGGATTTGAATGGTACAAGAATGGATTTTAGGCTAGATAGTTCAGCTCTAGGGTTTGCAAGATTTTGGAGTTTTGGTTGGATTAGGAGTGAAAATCAGGGAACTAGATCAAAGCATCAAAGGTTTCGATTGAAATAAATATAGAGGAACAGGGTAGGCATGCTTTTATGATAACATAATAGTTGGTTGATGTAGTGTAGGGTTGAATGAACAAGAAGATCAAAATGAGCATGTATACCATGAATTCATTTCTCAAGAAGGAAAAATACACAAGCATGAGATTCCTAATAAAACAGAGCTTAATCAAAAGAGTTATATTTAGTACCTCTTACGAAAATCACTGAAGAGCAAGCATATGGTAAGGATACTAAATTATCGTTCATATAAATCTATAACAGAGAGAAAAAATTATCACAAACTCACAACACAAGAATTCCTGAATAATAACTGCAACTATCCTTTG
Source organism: Pinus albicaulis (assembly GCA_034641835.2). NCBI lineage: Eukaryota > Viridiplantae > Streptophyta > Pinopsida > Pinales > Pinaceae > Pinus > Pinus albicaulis. Next base: position 1,230,960,924 of record CM076581.1, read on the forward strand.
ATTCCCTGTAAAAAAAAAATGAAGTACAAGCTACAAGAATTCCACTCTCTAATGTCAAACCTTTAGATTGACTGAAAACCACATACATATAGACCAAAAAAAAACTCCCCTCTCTCAAGGGTCAAATCCCTCAGGGCCTAAGTGTAGGAACAACTTATATGAAGTTCTCAACAAAACTCTAATGACTAGGGAGGTTAAAACAAATCCTCTTTATAGACTTTGACTGACCTACACCTCATCAATGAGGTCCAAACTTACATAAAAATGAATCTAACAAACCCATTTACCTTATATTACATAAATTCAACATGAAACTCGATAAATTACGTTATAAAACTAATATTGACTAAAGAAAACTCGAAAATTGCATTTAGTAGGCAAAAGCGCAATGCCAACCTTTGAGAGGACTTTTGAGAGCCTTCTACTACTCCAAATCTAGCTTTGAAGGAACCAGCGGAAATTTGAGGATGTATAGTTGTCATTAGACACCTCAAAAAAGAAAAATGGACATTCTGAGATAGAGAAAAAATTATTCTCCCAAAGTTACTCCCAAAAGTGCAATGCTTAGTCCAAAACAATGGCAGAAAGTGACTTTTTTACATGTTTTTGGGCATTTTATCCCAACCATTTTGTTGAAAAGGAACCAAAAGTGTATATCTGACATGTATGAGTGATTATATATCTATCAATGCAAAATTTTTGGCATTTTGAGTTATGAGGAAAAATAGCAGGACCAAGGGGCTTCACATTTGGCTGAACCGATATCCCTGTTTAAGCCAAAAGTCACAAAAATGTAAAATTTCACAAAATTTCTTCATAACTTGCCGAAAATTGCTCCATGAATCCAGGTGATGATGTGTCAAGCTACGAGGGAGGATTCAGCTAGTAAATCAAGCTTATCTTTCTCTTTTTGGCTCATTAGGGTTTGCTTAAGTTTCTTTTTCACTTGCTTGATTTTGATTTGGGAGACCTTGTTCCTTGTATAATAATGCATGGCCATGTGTATTTGTAGGTTTTTATTCATGTTTTCCCTCTTAAGAAGCTTTTCCAAGTGGAAATTCACCCTATCCAACCAACCTACTTTCTCTTTCTCAATTTCTGCCAAAATGAGTTCATCAACAATCATTTGACCTTTTGGTGGAGATGTTTCTTTTTGCTGCTCAAGTGCCCTCTTGAGACCTCTTATTCTTGGTCTCCTTGATTTAACCTGTTCTTCTTGATCCTATGAATCATAAACCTCAACAACTGCCTTACCTTTGGCATCATCCTTTCTCAAATCTTCTTTGGGCTTGTTTAAGAGTAGCTAATTTACTTTTAGCTGCATGTTCTCTTGTTGTAAGAATGAGACCAAGAAATTTTCCTTTGACAAACTGTCTTTGAGCTCTCTAATCTTAGCCTCCATATCCATGATGATATGCTCCACTTTTTTGTCCTCTTCATGCACCTCCGAATCTGCCATATCAGTGTCAAATGAACTGGTTTCTCATCCTCCAATGGTGCCTCACGATGTGATGATGTTTCTTTCTCACCTAATGTAGGCTTCACCATTTCAACAATTTCTGGAGCAAACACAAGCCTATTTCCTCTAACATATGTTTGAGTCGCCTCTGCCCTAGGATTTATGGTGATAGGTCTGCTTGTGGAAGCAACCTCTTGTTGTGTTGGTGAAGTCAAAGGTGTAGAGTGACTGCTAGACTGAGCTGGAGAAGACAAAGGAGAAGCTGAATATATAAAACCATCCCATGACAAATTGATCTGTGATAAATGATGGCATACCAGGATTTTCACCAAGCCATGGTGAAACAAACTAGCATGATGATATTCTCCTAATCTAAGTACCTTCTCTGCAGTTTTACCATGCTTCTGTGAAGGTAATGAGGCAAGTTGAGAGCTTTTACGCGGTGAAATGCATCAAGAGTCTCATATGATACTGATATAACCTGGAGTACCTACCCTCACATGTGAAGTATTTCATGATCATTTTCATGAGAGGGGAATAATTTTCAAGCAAGCATCTGAATGGAAATATGTGTTTTGCATCATCTTTGTATGCAGGTTTCAAATACATCTTGTAGTTTTCAAGGTCAAGGTCCCTACTCTTGAACCAAGTTTCTACATTGTTTGGAATCCCTGTAGCTATGGAAATGGCCTATGTTGAAAGAGTGAACACAACCCATGCAATAGACACCTTATATCTCCTCAAATAGGTGGAAAAAGTACTGGTAAGTTTGTCATGAAAACCAAGTTCCTCAACCTCTTGGAAAAAGGAAAGGCAGCCTCCATGTTGGAATGATTTCTTAAGGAAGGGTGAATACATGATCTCATGTGCTATAGTGGGCTCATACCTATTGATCTGACCTCCCTTGTTCCTCTTATGCTAAGTGGTTTTAGAATCGATAGCAAAACCTAGCCCAATGGGAAGGGGAATTAGGGTTTAGTGTAGGGAAAAATAGGGGATTTGGGCATTTTTTAGGAATGAAGGGAAATTAATGGGTTAAGGGTCTCCTAAATTGTTGGGAAAATTTAGGGGGGTAAGGATAAATTTTAGGGAGTAGGGAGACGTGAAATTTTACGGAATGAGTGAGGGGAAGGGGTCCAAAAGGGGAAAACACAGTCCTAGCCTAGGAAAGTGTAGTCTAGGATAGGGTTTGTGGAAAAATAGTGAAAATGAGGGATATGGGTGAGAGGAAGTGTTAAGGGTAGTATATGGAAGGTGGTGGAAGGTATTATAGCTTTAAACTTTGGGTTTTTCTCAACAATTTATCAATGAGATTATGAAACCAAGCAAATGCCACCAAAACCATAGAAGAGGGAATTGATCTTTCCAAGCATGAAAAAAAGTTTAAAGGGGTATTTTAAGGACCCACTTACTTGTATCTGATACACTGGAACCTTCTTGTTGATGTAGAAACTGCTAGAATGATTTTTTTCCTACTTGAAGAAAGCACAACACCTTCTGGCAAAAGCGCAATGTCATGAGTGAAAAGTGCAACGCAGAAGGTAAATGGGCACTTTGATAGCAAGGAATGACTGCTCTGAGGGTGAAAATGGTATTTCTTGGTGGAGTTATGTCTTTTGAAGTTGGAATGAACAAATGATATGCTCTTTTGGTCTTTAAATAACTTGGAAATCGATTTTCTTCTTTGGTGGTTATTGGCCCCACCATGACCTTTCACATTTTGATTTAGAACTACATATTTTAGAACCTTTTGAAACATATTACATCATGAAAGAAATGAAATTATACTTTTGAAACCTTTATTAAACATTCTTCACTATTAATACTCCTTCAATGCCGAATTTGATGGTGAAATGACCTATTTTTATGATTTTGACCCTAAGACCTAATGATGACACTACATGAAATGATTTGAATGATCACCATGGTGATGTGAATGAGATGGTGATGAAGACATTTCAATGATAACTCATCACAATGAATGATGGTAATGACCAAAGCACGGACTTGAAAGGAGTAGTAACACACCTAGGCACACTAACTAGTGACCAAATTTTTATTTGAAAACCTATTGAAACCATAAAAATTTGCAGTAGGGCCCTATCAAAACCCTTGTAAGAGAACATTTGATCACTGGTGACTGGCAAGACTGGAAGACACTAAGAAAACCATAGGTATAATGATTAACAAAGAGAAATTCTCCATAATCACTATGGTACTTAGTGACGAGGAAAATAATAACATTTCCCAAATCCTCCTTGCAAGTTGTAAATTCACTCATGATTCAAATTCTTAAGGTTCATGCTAAAAGCTAACAATTGTCAATAAAATGACTAAATATGGCTACTAGAATTTAAGTTGAAAAGTAAATTAGATGCATGGTGCTACAATTGGCTCTCTAGAGAAAGGTAATTGGTGCTTGTAAAAATTTTCCTTGGACCACTTTGGCTTGGATCCAAAATGGATTATAGGGAAAATAAAACAACTCTCTTTTCAGTTATGATGGTTAGGAAGCTCATCAAAATAATGTACCAGTCTTAGCCTTTTGAAAAAAAATTTCCAATCCAAAAACCATTAGTGGTTGGGGCTTAAAATTTTTTCTCTTGTCCAAAGCATTATTGACAAAAAATGTGTGGGAACTCATCAAATGATCAAGCATATGGGCACAAGTTACAAAGGTGGAATACTTCTCTTAGGATAAATGTATGTATTGGATAAGAAAACCTAATAAGAAAGTTGTAAAATTGTTCCATCACTTGGAAGGAATTCCTAAATTCCTTCCTTCTCATTGGAAATTGGATGAGTTTTGAAAATGGGGAATGGGGCTCAAGAAATATTAGGTAAGGATCCTTGGATATATAGAAAAGATAACCATATCCATTGATCATCTAGTACATACCTTCTACAGGAGGGGTTTTTACTATCTAAACCAGTTTATAAGTGGGGATCAAGGAATGATACAATTCTAGTGGCTTTCTTAGAAAGAGTTAGACCTAGAAGATGATTTTTCTCCCTTGTAAAATAAACACATAATATCTCTCAATAATTCTTTCAATTTATATTATTGCGGGAGGACCAGCCTCTTTGGTTCACAATAGAGATTATGAACCAATGGTAGGATGTGCTACACTAGCCCAAGGTAAAAAGAGGAACCTCCACCTTAGTGGGAGAGAAAAATTTGGAAATTCAAGTGTCCTCCAAAGCAGAAAATATTATGTGATCATTCTTACACAATAAGGTTGTTACATGGGACAAACTACAAAAGAGGAATTTTCAAAGTCCTGGAATATGTTTTTACATGCTGGAATCACTACCCAAGTATTAGTTGTAAATTCTCAGTGAAAGTTTAGATATAGATATAGTGATGGTATGTCTCTAATTTTTTAAGGTAGAGCCACCATTGAGAAAGCTTTAAAATCATGGCTCTAAAAATAAGAAACAATAACCATCAAATCTCTTCGTTCCCCTAAGTGTTACATCAATATTTAGATAGCCAAAAATCATTCCATTTGTAAGGATAAGGACCCCTCTCACTTTAAATGTGCTCTCCAAAGATTAAACATATTATCAAAAATTGATTAATGCCCTAAAATATCTCGTACAATTATTCATGAGGAAAATCAAATTGACAAAATACATGTAAACTTTGCTTGATGGGGTTTCCTAGGGAGAAGCCCTTCTCGAGGGACAATATGCATTATTCATATTTCAAATGAATAGATCGTCTATTTCGTAGCTGGTATTAGGAATGTGAAAAACATTTTTTTTGTGAACCCATGGCCCTCAATCTCACTTTACACATAACTTGTGAAAAGGGTATTATATATATAAAAGGAAACTCATCTTTTGTAATAAATTGGAGGAATGAGGACTTCATGCTAATAAATTATTCTCTTCTTCCATTGCTCTAGGAAATTCGAAATAAGATAACTATTTCCCTCGCATTACTTTTTATACTCGGGAATAGGAACTAAGAAGTGGATACACCCTGAAAAGCTAAAATGGCACTGGACTAAGGCACGTGGAAAATTTTTAGGAAAATTCTAAGCTGTCCTCTCTAAATATTTTCATTGTCTAAGAATTAGAGTGAAACTCATATGCCCACTGACAGAATCGATCATAAAGTTATGGCAAGGACGGAATAGAAGATAAGAGAGGAAACCAATGTTTAAAGTCATATGCATATTTGCATCTATCATTTTGTTTTATATTTAAATAAATGTTGAATATGAAATTCAGGAATTTACAGTAGCAATATCAATTAGAGTTTAAATCTACACCATCAACGTCATTTCTTATGAGCATCACCACATGTTTGAGTGTACTTCATTGTTTTATATTTAAATAAATAAATGTTGCATATGAAATTAAGGAATTTATAGTAGCAATATCAATCAGAGTTTAGATCTACATCAGCAACGTCATTTCTTATGATCATCCTCAGTGTATTTTTTTTTTTTTGCAAATATTTAAAAAAGTTTTGATGGTTTGAAATTGTATTTTATTTATTTGGTGATATTTTTATTAATAATTTGTATGGACTCTTTTTACATTTTAGGTTGAGATTTAGAAGAAAAAGTTGGAAAGTGAAAACTATTTATGAAAACATAAAATATCCCATAAAACTCTTCCAAATCTCATATAATATTTTAATTAAAACAAATCCCATTCGCCGAAAAAAAATTGTCCTGCTCTCTCTCTCTCTCTGACTATATGATTTAATAGAACCTTCCATTCAAAATTAGGATTGTCCTGATCTACTCTTTGCCTTTATGGTTTAAAAAAAAGATTAAAACAATATGTTTGCACATCCACTAATAATGAAAGCAGAGTTAGGTGGACAGACCCGTTTTAATAGAACCTTCTATTCAAAATTAGGTTTGTCTTGATCTACTCGCTGCCTTTATGGTTTAAAAAAAAATAAAACAATCTGTTTGCAGACATCCACTAATAATGAAAGAAGAATTAGGTGGAGAGACCCGATTTAATAGAACCTTCAATTCAAAATTAGGATTATCCTAATCTACTCTCTGCCTTTATAGTTTATTTTTTTTTAAAACAATCTGTTTGCAGACATCAACTGATAATGAAAGCAGAATTGGGTGGAGAGACCCCACAGTAACTGTGCCTCGATGGTTAACTATTTTTAAAAACCAATCTTTTTGCAGGCGTCCACTGATAATGAAAGCAGAGTTAGGTCGACATATCCCACATTGGGAACGCAAGCTGACACTAAAGAGAAGGTACCTCGAAACGCCCGCAGCACGAGATCTTGTCGCAGTGAAGGTGATGGAATGGAAATTGGAATCATTTGACCCTCACGGGATGTCGTGACTTAATGTGCGGTGTTTTATATCTTTATAGTTTAGTTCGTAGACAACTTCCATATATAACTCCACAGTATCGAGATGGAGGAATTGTCCCGACGCTAAAATATTGATTAGAATCCAGGTAATTTTTTTAAGAAATTTTGTTATAGTAATGTTTCAATTATGTTTTTATGGTGTAAATGAGTTTAGTAATATTAATAACTAGAGCATTTAAAAATATTAATATTTGATAGCTATAATTTAAATTTACAATATTTGATAGCTATAACTTAAATTTACAATAGCTATAACTTAAATTTACAAAAACTTTTGCCAAATTTACATAAAATCTTATCAAAATTTCTATAATTTTTAAATAAAAAACAATCTAATTAAAATAAAGCTAACTTTTACTGCCCATTAGCAAGCCAATTAATTTAATGACTTTGTCAAACTTTTGGCACACAAAGTTTGAATGGTTGTTGGGTGTTCAGTAAACAGAACTGTAACGTGTCTTGATAGTCACGTTGTGGAAAATTTCGTGGGTACGTCGAGTTGTTTACGAAAGTTGTCGACTCTATTTGTCGCATTGTACAAATGTGTATTTATCATGCAAATTTAAAACATATTTCATAATTAGTCTTGTATGGTGTTGGTGTTATGCAATCACAGTCACAATATACTGAATAAATAAAGAAAAACTTATTTATAGATTAAAAGATAAGGCACTAAAACATCATAATATAGAGAATAAGATAACACATTAAAATAGGAAAAGGCGAAAATATCAAGAGAAAATTTGAAGAGATATTGTTTAATCTAATTTTGATAAATTAAAACATTTAATATAATTAATTATTAATTTAATAATTGAAATAGAGAAAAGTGTTAAATTATTGATTTAAATAATGATATTTTTTTTAGTAATAATAATATAATTTTAAAGTTATAGTTAAGCTAAATATTAAATTGGTATATGAGATCTCTTTATTTGTAAAACAAGAGACTTTTATTTGACTACTAAAATCTACATAGATATACATACCTTACCTGTCCTCAATTTGAATCTATGATCTTTTAGGAAAAAACACATATTTATATACAGAGTGGAGCATTCCTATTAAAAAGTCATAATGCAACTTTTGGACTACTATGACTCCTAGTGTAACTTTGTTCAAATTTCCATGGTTGAAATTCAATATTGTTCTTACCATTAAAACACAAAAATGCATAAAATCCCTTGTTTTGATAACAAAAGTATAATTATTATGCCTATGACCTAATGTATAGATTTTGAATTTAGGACTATACCATTAAAAGATATTTGCAGATACACTCATTTATAAGCTCTAGACATACTAGTAAAAAACATAGTACATAAATAACAAGTATAACGATGAACTCTAGTCCAAAGCTACTTAGGTTTCATTATCATCTATAGCAATAAGGTGGAGGGAGTTTGTACCTAGTAGTGTCATACTTCTTCCTCAATGATTTCTTCTAATAACCCTCTTAGAAACTTGAATTTCTTGGAGAAAAAAATAATAGTTCACCAATGCAGGAGCATCTCGCTCATAAATTTCATTGTATTTTACTAGACATAGGAGTCTTATGATTTCAAGAAAGTTGGTTTCCTATGTATGTAATTATTAATGTTTTTGAGTGATTTTAATGAGAGATATTTAGAATAGGGATTAATTAAATATTAAGAGGAATTTTGTAAATGTTCTCGAATGTTGGAGAATATGAGAAACTTAGGCTAGTTAAGAGTTCATAGGGATCGAGAGATTTAGGAATTAATTGTAAATCTTAGATTAGGAATTGGTTTCATGATTTTGGGGATTAAAGAAGATCCTTAGGGATTAGTTGAGTCAAAAAAGGACTTAGAGTCCATATTCAGGATTTTGTTGAGCAAGTTTTGGATCTAAACCAGAATTGGTTGTAGAATCCATTTATATAAATTGTAAGTCTCAAAAGCGTGAAGAGACAGTGAATGCAGAGAATAATTTAGATAGATATACTGAGACCGTTTTGAGCCTGTAGAAGGCGGAAGGTAGGGGAAGAAGCAACGGTTAGAAGAAAATGGCATCAAAGAAGAACTACTATTATGTAAATATTTGTTTATATATATATATATATATATATATATATATATATATATATATATATATATATATATATATATATATATATAATAATATTACTGAGTTCTCGATTTCTGAGTTTGTTTGATTTAGTTCAAACTCTGTTTAACCAATTCTTGTGTGTATATTTTCATTTAAATTCCGCATCACAGTGGAAGCGAAATGGTTTGCTTGTATTATTGATTTAGAAGTTATTAGTTGTTGATAAGTCAAATCCATGGTTTTTAGAGGAATAACCTTGCAAGAGTGTCAAACCTAAAGAAATTGAAGGAATGGGATAACTGAATGCATAGAGAGTTTAAGAGAAATTGAATCCATTAATCCGCGATCCGACATATTCACATTTTGCAGGAATTAAATATTCAACTAGATCTGAATCTATTTAACGGAGATTTGGAAGTTAGAGAATCGTTCATTAAGAAGATCAACAAATACAATTGATAGCTGAGAAAATCGATGAGGATTTGATTGCGCAGAACAAAGTCAAAGAATCGACAACAGAGATTAGATGAGTGGTTTAGAAAAACCACCAAATTTTTATCGCACCACTTTATCACTGCAGACGGTAAATTTTGTGAGAGTGCGATAGTGGTTAGGTGGTGACACGTAACAGAATAAAACGACTTTTATCTTACATTAATGTTCATGCGAGTTGGATCGGTGATGGAATGCGAAGGGCGTTAGATCGTGGAAGAGGAAGGATCGACAATAGAGATTGAATGAGCACTGATATATGTGCAAGGAATTAAATTAGCGGAATGGTAAGTTTTAATGTTTTGAGGCTTATGCTAAATTTATAACATAAAGTTTGAAATTAATTCCATAAAGACTTGTGAAATATATGACCCGAATGTATAAGTGGAGATTGGGACTTTAATTAAAGTCAGAGTTTAAAATATTATGCTGAGGCTATATTATTCACCAAAGTATTGTAATATGGAAAAATGGTTAAGCATAATAAGCTATGTAATGCTTCCACATGGAAAAGACTGAAAGAATGTTAGTTATTTAAAAGAAGATTCATACTTTGGTTTAAGTATCACACCATGCATATGGAGTGATGATCTGGGTAATGATATCAGAAAGTATGGAAATGTCAACTGTGGTTAAATGCAGCTGAGAGGTTGCGTCATTTTGGTATCAGAGCAGAACAAGGAGATTCTGGGGAAGGAAATAAGAACAGAGTTATGTTTTGAAAGTATGTATACAGGTACAATGGTGATAACAGGAAGCAAGAGAAGAATCATATTTGAATATGATTGAGTGAAGAAGAGAAAATCTACTTTGAGAGAAGTAGATCAAATTATTGAAAGGACAAATTGAGAAATTTGTTTATGAAGGGATAGTGACAGCTGCAAACAGAAAGAAAAGTCAGACAGAAAATATAGCAAAGCAATGATTGATCGAGAAGAATGGAGATTCATTCCAATGTTGAAGAGTAGAGGCAGAATACCTTGTGAAGTTGCAAAGGTAGTGTTTTATATTAACTCTAGTTTGAGTTTTGCAGGTTAAAAATAGATTGAAGATCGATAGATGCAGAAAATGAAGTATCTCAGTAAAATAATATCATAGTCTTAAAAATAGTGATGAAGGAAGTTGGTAAGAATTTCTGAATGAAAGCAAAGTAGAGCAGAACCTTGAAGAATTCCAACAGAGTTTGGATAAAAGGGAAAATTGTGTTCTCAAAAGTGCAGAAGAGTTAAAGCCTAGAAGGAGCAGAGAGAAATTCTCAGAAGAAGGTTCCACTAAAGGGACTAGTGTTTGCCAAAAGACCAAATCCAGAGAGAAGATTGGTGAGGTAAGTTGTAACAAGGAGGACTTGTTATTGCAGAGGCTTAGTGAAGCTCACAGTGAATGAGTGATGAACTCATAAAGATAGAGAACAAAGATGACTACTAATAGTCATAGCAAACATAACATAGGTTCTGAAGAAAGATCAACAAATAAGGAGATACTAAAGATAGGTGATGTTGGGAAGATGATATGCATAAGTTTTGATTAACTAATGGTATTTTGCAGATTGAAAAAGATCAAAGAAGTTGCATGTTTGTAGGAGACAACCAGTCGAGACATAAATTGATTACAAAGGTATGAAATTTTGCAGCAGTTGAATGAATGACAAAGTTTGGCACAAGACTACAATAGTAAAATTGTAGGAAGAACTTTTGGGAGTTCTTAGAGATTGTAGCAAAACCTTATTCCAACTAAGGTTTGGAATAGATAAGTACTAAGAGTCCTTAAGAGAAGTGAGTGTAGCAACCAGAGAGAGAGAAAATTTTCTCAATGCAAGTTCTAAGGAAAAGAGGACTTGGAAACTAGACAGAAGAAAAGTTTGGTGAGAAGATCAACTCAGAAGGAAGTTGATTGGTTGTCGGTGTAGAAGCTCACACAGAAGTAAATATGGTTGTGGGAATTCATAGAGAAGGTTCAAAAGAAAGCTACAATATGAAAGGAAAAGGTGTTAAAACAATCCGCAAGAACTAGATGAGTCAAGAGGAGCTTGACAAGGAGTTGGCTGAAATAAGAAAATAATTTGATGTGTTAACAATGTTGATAGAGGAAAACCAAAGGCAAGGTTAGTTCTTGAAGAAAAGGATAGTGAAATGGTATAAACTACAGAGAAGGTTAGGTCATAAACAAGTGAAGCATTTGATAGAAAATTCAGAGAAGTAGAGGAAAAAATGGAAGTTTCCATTTGTAGACCCGAACAGGGTGAAATTATGGGTGAAGAGGACAATGAGAAAGATCTCATAGACTATTGGAATAGTTCAGAACAATTCGAAGAAGTTGAACTACATCAAAAGACAGTTGTTGAAGGAAGTGATAAAGAAATTGAAGAAAAATACAACAGAGAATCTGTGAACTATGATGATAACTCTGATGAAGAGTGTATGACTGGAATATCAACTGAGGTTGAAAATATTTTTGATTTTAATATTAATGAATTGTGTATGACTACAGGTACATCACAGGATGATGAACAAACTTTAGAGTTTGTTAAAAATAAGGAGCATAATCTAAAATTTATTCAGATTAAGATTGAGATAACAAGATTTCAGAAACAAAAGGAGATAGAAAGGTCTAATGGAAATATGCAGCAAAAAATTGGAGCTGGTAGCAGTAAAGATTTGAATAACAGATATGAGTCAAGACATGAAGAAAAGGTATTTATTGTGCCTAATGAGTTGGAAATTCTTAAGCAGGATAATTTAAATTTAGCAGAAGAAGAAGAAGAATCATTTGATGAAGGTGTAACAACAAGTGAAAGTACTGAAAACTGTGTAAAGTTTCCAAATTCTACTCCAATTGAGATTATTGAGTTATATAGAAAATTAGATCTTCAAAGAATAAAGTTTGAAAAGCAGAGGATATATACTCAATATAAATTGCTGAAAAAGGAAGACGAAGAAATTGTCATGAATGAAAATCATAAGAAGATGATAATGGAAGTTCAACAAATTGATATTACAGAGAAATAAGCTCATTATAGTGAACAAGAGAAGAGAGACATCATTAAAGCAGATGATGTGAAGAAGGAACTTATTGATAGTTTTGAGAGTCCTTTAGAGAATTCTTTGGAAAATCAACATACTGAAATGTTGATGAAAGAGAAACAATTAGAGCAGCATGCTGAAATGTTGCCAGAAGAAAAAGAGACACAAAGTTTTTATGCTTTTGATTTTAATGATTTTTTTATGACTACAGGTTTTGATGAAGGTGAGACAGACATGTTTCAAGTTGAAGAGTCAGTTTTAAAACTAAGGAAGACTATAAGTTTCCAGATCAAACATGATGATGAGGAAAATGTAAAGCATGAAGATACCATACATCAAGAAGCTAAATTGACTGTCAAAATCAGTCAAGAAAGTGAAGAACAATCATTGAAGGTTTTCAAAGAAGAGGATGGGAGATATGCTGAAATTGATGAACAATATAGTGATGTATTTGAAAGGAATCAAGAATAAAGGAAATTGGAAGACAATTTATTTTTTGAAAATAAATTTGCAAATATTGAACAAAAGTTGTTTGGAAAGCAACAAGAGGGTAAGGATGAAAGGGCGACAGTTAGAATCCAACAACTTCAAGGAGAAGATAACAAACAACAATTTGAATATGGGTGGAATAGAGATATTAGAGTGCTGGAGAGAATGCTAGAAAATCAGAATTCAATGAAGGAAGAGTCAATCATGAAAGAGAGAGAGCTTGAAGAAATGAAGAAAGTAAAGATGAAAGAGTTAATAAACATCAGCAACAAACTGAAGCAAAGAGAAGGAGACAACAACGAATGGTAGAATGAGTATCAGTCCAAGGATATGCTGGAGATGGAGATTGAAGAATTATGGAAATTAATGATGAAGCAGTATAGATGGAGGAGATGGACAATAATAGGAAGAGTAATCAATCAGAAATTTAATTCGATTGATAAAGAGAGTAAGATGAAACAAAAAACAACAATAGATTGTGAAAGCATAACTAGTGGGGCAATGCAACATAAAGTGTGGAGACTTGGAGAACAACAAAAAACAATAGTAGCAACCAAAGACAGATTACAAAACAAAGTATGGGATCCAGGAGGACAAAGGTTGGAAGCGCATGATCAGGAGATCATGATTATTTTCTACTTTGGAAGTCTGATGCATGAGCATTTGGCTAAAAAATTTCATTGTATTTTAGTAGACATAGGGGTTTTATGATTTCAAGGAAGTTGGTTTCCTATGTATGTAATTATTAATTTTTTTGAGTGATTTTAATGAGAGATATTTGGAATAGGGATTAATTAAATATTGAGAGGAATTTTGTAAATGTTCTCGAATGTTGGAAAAGATGAGAAATTTAGGCTAGTTAAGAGTTCATAGGGATTGAGAGATTTAGGAATTAATTGTAAGTCTTAGATTAGGAATTGGTTTCATGATTTTGGGGATTAAAGAAGATCCTTAGGGATTAGTTGAGTCAAAAAAGGACTTAGAGGATATTCAGGATTTTGTTGAGCAAGTTTTGGATCTAAACCAGAATTGGTTGTAGAATCCATTTATATAAAGTGTAAGTCTCAAAATCATGAAGAGACAGTGAATGCATAGAAGGATTTAGATAGATAGAACATGTTTGAATTTTGAAGCCTACAAGGCAGAGAGTAGGGGAAGAGGCCACTGATTAGAAAATCAGGCTAGAGAGAATAACTCTATGTAAATATTTGTTTATATATATAGAGAGATACTTGATTTATGAGTTTGTTTGATTCAGTCTGAACTCTGTTTAATCAATTCCTGTGTGTATATTTTCATTTAAATTCCGCATCACAGTGGAAGCAAAATGGTTTGCTTGTATTATTGATTTAGAAGTTATCAGTTGTTGATATGTCAAATCCATGGTTTTTAGAGGAATAAAATTGAAAGAGTGTCAAACCTGGAGAAATTTAAGGAATGGGATAACTAAATGAGTAGAGAGTTTAAGAGAAATCGAATCCATTAATCCGCGATCCGACATATTCACATTTTACAGGGATTAAATATTCAGCCAGATCTGAATCTGTTTAACAGAGATTTGGAAGCTGGAGAACCGTCCATTAAGAAGATCGACAGATAAAATTGATAGCTGATAAAATCGATGAGGATTTGACTGCGTAGAACAAAGTCAAAGAATTGACAACAGAGATTAGATGAGTGGTTTAGAAAAACCACCAAAGGTTTATCGAACCACTTTATTGTTGCAGACGGTAAATTTTGTGAGAGTGCGATAATGGTTAGGTGGTGACATGTAATCGAATAAAACAACTTTTATCACACATTAACGTTCATGCGAGTTGGATCGGTGATGGAATGCGAAGGGCGTTAGATCGTGGAAGAGGAAGGATCGACGTCAGAGATTGAATGAGCACTGATATATGTGCAAGGCATTAAATTAGTGGAATGGTAAGTTTTAATGTTTTAAGACTTATGTTAAATTTATAACATAAGGTTCGAAATTAATTCTGTAAAGACTTGTGAAATATATGACCCGAATGTATAAGCGGAGATTGGGACTTTAATTAAAGTCGAAGTTTAAAATATTATGTTGAGGCTATATTATTCACCAATGTATTGTACTATGGAAAAAGGGTTAAGCATAAATAAGCTATGTAATGCTTCCACATGGAAAATACCGAAAGGATGTTAGTTGTTTAAAAGAAGATTCATACTTTGGTTTAAGTATCACACCATGCATATGGAGTGATGATCTGGGTAATGATATCAAAAAGTATGGAAATGTCAACTATGGTTAAATGCAACTGAGAGGCTGCGTCATTCACATTTATTGAGTTCATCCCTAATTTCCTTCTTTGCATTATTATTGCTCTCGGACCCTTATCATAGTGCCTAGCTATGAGCTCCTTGGTTTGTTAATATAAACCAAGGGTGATAAACAAACCAATATTATGGCTCTTGAAGGACCAATTGTTTGATACTATGCTTGCTAACTCTTCTTCAATCTTTGAATTTCTCATGACCCTCCTCTTCTTAAAATCCTTGTCCTCCAACTCTTCAATTATTGATTTATACCTAACTTTTATCTTCTAAAAAATTTTGACAATATTTTTAACATCCATTTACTTAAATTGGCACGGTAGAAAACAAGCTAGTGATATTGGATCTCTAATATTTGACAATGTGTTGACAATCTCTCCATAAAAAAAGTAATTTTTTGGAACCTCATACAAGATTAAATAAACCTCATAGCTAGAGTGGCCAATCCCAAATCCATATTTATTTGTACTCTTGGTACTTTTAAATTTAGAAGATTCTTTATCTAATTATGAGCATTGGAAGGGTTGTCATTTAATTATACTAAATATATATTATAAAGATGAATAGTTCAGTGGAAATCTCCCTTTCATCACCGGCATAATGAAAAAATAATTATGCTCTTGTACCTCCATTTTCACAATATTATGCACAACCAGAATTTTCCTCCAACCTATAATTAACTCAAGGCATGGGGGTTCAAACTAAAATATTGGGCATATAACCATACCCTAACCATCTCCTCTCTCCCTTTCATTATTTCATTATTGGTAGAATGAAAAAGTAATCATGGTATTTTATCTCCAATTTCATGGCACTATGAAAGATTAAACTTAACTGTAGTTTAAATGTTAGACATTTTTACTCTTTTTTTGGGCATCTTTTCCAATCAATTTTACCTTAAATTGGGAAGAGATATCTTGGAATCTTAAATTTAATTTGTATAATTTTAGGGCCCTTGATCCATTTATACATTCAAAAATATATTTTGATTAACTAAAATTCAAACAAAAATTATATCACAAAATTTTGAAAATAAAATAAAAGCATCTCATAATTAAACTAATACCAAAAAATTTACTAACCCATCATTAGCCACCACTTAACCACCTCCACTTCCATGGTGCCATCACCTCTTAATAGGTATGAGAAGGGACCACTTACACGTGATTACGAGATTTCATCTAGATGCTGATAAAGTTTAGTGTTGATCTTTAAAAATGTTGTCAGATTTAAATGTTTATTAAAAAAAAACATTATATTATTATCCCATCAGTAGCAGGGGATAATGCATTTGATAATGTGTTGACCATGAATTAGTCAACCATTTGACGAAAAATTAAACAATCATTCATAAAGTTAACATTATAAATCGAATTAATTTCTTTTTAAAATATTTTATTTTTATTTATTTTTTGTATTTTGATTGGTTAAACAAGTTTATGTCTTATTATGCAATGATGTCGATATATCGATGATCGTCGGTTGTTGGGGGACATGGCAAAGTGCGATGGCTCTTTGCTTCACTACAACGTATGCAAAGTAGTTGTGACGCTCTAGTACGAAGCAACTACGACGGAAATTAATTGAAGGCGAAGGTGGGATTTTAGGATTGGTAAAGTCTAATCTGATAGGAAAGTTAGATTCGTCAAATTAAGACATATGATTGCAAAAATATGAAACAATCAATGACCTAGGAACTTGAGCTTCCATACAAAGAAAACTTCCAGTCCTACACAACGAGAATGTCCATCCAACTGTCATTACAAATACCTGCAAATTCAAACATAGTTAAGACTAAAAAAATCAAAACCCTCACAATACACAAAGAAGTTTTGAATTACAACTCAAAACCTTGCAATTGAAATGTAAAAAAAACTGAAAGACACTCATAAGAATTTAGAAAAAAATGAAAAAAAATATTCGTGAGAAGCAGAGCCGTTGTGTTTGGGTCAAACTCCCTGGGCTTCCCTTGGAGTTTTGGACTCATAAGGCCCTCAGATCCATCGAAAACTCTATTGGCTGCACCAAATACATAGATCCAGGTATTGTCGGGGCCAACGACAAAAGGATTGCTTGGCTATTAGTCAAGGTGGATTTTGCTGGCGGTCTTTTGGATGATGTCGACCTTTTATGGAATCAGCGTCGTCACAGACAGCGCATCGATTACTGGGGTATCCCTTTTTGATGTCTCATTTTCCCCCGGACTGGACACCTTCGTGAACACTGTCCTCTCTGCCACAAGTTCGGCAAAAAAAGGCAAAATAAGGTGCGGGATCGTATCAGACATAATACTACTGGCAATCTGGGTGACCACTTCACAGGTAACTCCTGCCCTATTTCTTCTGATGAGGAGGACGAGTTTGTTTCGGCCGATGCTCCGAGTGATAGAACCATATTGGTTGATGATGGGGGTGGCCGGGGTCTTGTTCATCCTGGGTTGGACAATTCTAATAAGGTGGATGCACCTGATTCAACACTTAATTGGGATGATGGATCGAACAATCCTCATTGTGGGTTGGGATTGGCTCATAGCATTACACCTCTGAACAAATCTAACAAGATTCATTATTCTTCACACGGTCCAGGTGATGCTAGGGTTATGGGTCTTGAGGGGGTGGCAGACCTTTATCAATCGCCAATTTTTCATGAATCTGGCCCATCCGAGTGACATGAAACATCTCTTCTAGGTTCTGTCCCTTCTGGCATGTCTGAGATCCCCCATCTTTCTTCATTATCCCTTCACCAAATAGGGGAATCGTCTGTCAAACAAGTTGATGACACAAAATACCCTCTCCTTTCATCCTCCGCTGATGACCATACCGAAAAATTATCTCCACATAACTCGGTTTGCTCGGATATTGAATCGCTTTTAGGTGACCCAAACCTGGACCTTGCTGCCCTTACGGTCTTTGACGGTATCATCACATCTCCTGACCTGGTCATCTCTCCATCTAGAAGGTCCAACGTCATCCTTCGTAAAAAAAGGAATAAATGTCCTCGTCACCCTAGGATCTCGCCTAGAGCCTTGTCACATAGCCCAGTCGAACTGGATAATTTCATCAACATTCCTATTGCCGAGTTTGAGGACATCATTCAAGATATTCGGGCGCTTAGAGCAAGTCTACCCGCCGAGAATTCTAAATGACACATTTCCTCTCTATGAACATCTGAGGCTTGGGCGATGCCTCCAAACAACTTCGCCTAAGGAGGATTTTCAAATCTGCGAAGCCTAGTATTATATTGTGCCAGGAGACTCTCAGTAATCGCGTCAAGGCCATTAACTCTTTTCTTAGTATCTGCAAAGGTTGGCGAGCTGTTGCTGTTGATGCAGAGGGTCACTCTGGTGGACTCATCGCCCTCTGGGATCCTTCGTGGGGGAATCTAAAGGCTTTTAAATTTTTTGGCGGGATTTTATTGGCTGGTCATATCATGGGTTTTACAGGTACCATTCACATAGTAAATCTATATGCCCCTTATCAACACAGATTGAGTTTCTGGAACAAATTTAAAGCTATAGGGATTCTATCTTTAAGGAACTTGATTATCATGGGCGATTTTAATTCTACCATGAGTCTGAATGATATATGGGGTGTTAGGGCTAGGGGTGATTCATTGGCGTATTTTCTTAATGAATTGTTTTTGGATTTCAATTTGGTGGACATCCGCCCTACGCCAATAACCCCAACATGGACAAACAAGCGAACAGGCTCAGATTTTATCGGTAAAAGGCTCGACCATGCTTTGGTTAAAGACAGTCTTATATCCGCATATGGTATGCCCAGATCTGAGGTGTTGATATCCCAAATATCCGACCATATGCCAATCTTGCTGTCCTGGAGGGGGGGAGAAAGGTCTTCGGGGCTAAATTTCAAATTCAACAGGGCCTGGCTAGAAGACAAAGAATTTGTACAGCTCATTCTGTCAGTTTGGTCACAGGCATCGAAGGAGACAGGGCTAAATGGATGGAAACACTTCTTCCATAAATTACAGCGGCTGAAGCAAGAGACCAAAAGGTGGGAGATTAACAAGAAAAGGATCCTCAAGGTTGAATTGACAGCGATTCAGCAAGATATGAAAACTATTTTTTCGCGTTTCAAGGACCGCGCCCCAGACAATCAAACATATGAAACTCTCAAGACCTTGGCTGATAGGGAAAAATAAATTCTAAATATTGAAGAGATATCCTGGAAAAATAAGAGCAGGAACAGATGGATTAAAGAGGGAGATCGCAACTCTAAATATTTTCATAAATGTGCCAGCGATCGCAGAATCCGGAGCACAATTTGGCAGATTAAAAATGATGATGGCAGTTTCGCTTCTTCTACGCCTAACATTCAGGAGGCTGCATACAAACATTTTAAATCTTTTATCAACAGGATCAACAGATTGATAGCAACTGCCAACAATGGGTTATTGAACATGTTGGTAGAATCTATGAGGAGGTTGATTTAACAACGCTCGATGAACAAATTACAGAGGCAGAGGTCGAAGGGGTGCTTAAATCTCTGCCACATGACAAGTGCCCAGGTCCTGATGGTTGGACCTCTGAATTCTTCATTTTCTTCTTTGACATTGTGGGGGCAGAGTTGACAGAAATGGTGGAACTTTTCAGATCTTCTGGTCATATACCAGCAAATTTAAATTCTACATTTATTGCTCTAATTCCAAAAAATGACAACCCCGCTACATTTGGAGAATTCCGCCCTATTTCTCTCTGCAATCTGTTATATAAGATCACATCCAAACTTATTGCGAACAGATTGAAACAGGCCCTATCTAAACATATTTCGCCAGAGCAGTATGGTTTTCTTCCTGGTAGATCCATTCATGATGCAATCGCGGTCACCCAAGAGATCCTCCACACCATACATTCCGAGAAAAGAGAGGCATTGATTATGAAGGTTGACCTATACAAGGCTTATGATACCCTCGACTAGTCATACATCCGATTGGTCCTATTAAAGATTGGGCTGCCGCTCAAGATTATCCGCTGGATCATGTCCTGCATAACCACTGTTCGATATGCTGTGATTGTGAATGGACTGCCCACAGCATTTTTTGAGGCGGGATGAGGACTCCGACAAGGCTGTGCATTGTCCCCGCTCATCTTCATATTAATCATGGACGGTTTCAGTCAGCTGATGAAAATGGCCACTCAGAGTGGATATGTCAGTGATTTTCAATTCTCTAATTCCATTTCTATCTCCCATTCTTTATTCGTGGATGATATGCTGTTGTTTGGGATTCTTGAAAGGAATCATTGGTTCTACATACTCTTTATTCTTAACAGGTTCGTCGCGGCTACTAGATTGTACATCAACAAGGCTAAATCCTTCTTATTATACGAGTCTGGTGATATCGACGAGATCAGGTTCATTGCTGATTTTCTAGGAGTTGGGATTCAAATGCTCTCCGGGGGTTTGAAATATCTGGGTTTTAACATTAAACCTTGTGGTTACAAGCGATCGGATTGGCTCTGGCTGTTGGAGCGTTTCAGATGTAAAATCAACAAATGGACCCACAGATGGCTCTCCATGGGCGGTAGATATATCATGGTTCAGGCGATGTTATCCCAACTTCTGGTTTATTGGGGCCACTTATTTTATTTGCCCGCAAATATTGTGGCTGATATCAACAGAATTATTGCTCATTTCCTATGGAACGGATCTGCTAACACTCATAAATTTCACCTTTTCAGACTCGAAATCTTGAGCAGACCCAAGGAGAACGATGGTTGGGGCATCCTAGATACCAGGATATTTAACATGGCTCTGCTCATTAAGTCTTTCTGGCGAGCTATAACCGGATCAGGAATCTGGTCAGACATTATTAAATTCAAATATTTGGAAGATGATACCCTTCATAATATTCTCTGTAACATTTTCTATATTCCAGCGAGCTACTCCTTTATTTGGGGAAGTTTTAAGAAAATTCTGAATCAAACAGCTAATAGATTGACTTGGCTTTTTCGGGATGGAAGCAGAATACCATTGGGGGACATAAATATACAAGGTTTCGACAGGCACAGTAAATTATCTGCCCATCTCGTCCACAGGTTGGCGCATAGAGGCATCTTCTTCCTATCTCAAACTATATATTCTTGGTCATTTGGCGCCCCCATCTTTAAAAGCGCAACACAACTGAACATACAGGGTGAGGCTGCCACTGAATGGGAACTAATGGCACAATATTTGAGGGCTTCTGGGCTATGTCATGCGACTGGCGGTGACTACATCGTCTGGGACGGGCCGTCGGTGGGGCATATGCCTTTAGTACACGATATATACCTCAAATTAAACTCCCAGGTATATGCTGAACATTATTCTCGTATTTTTGTTCCATTATGGAAGCGGAACCTACCTACGAAGATTGTCATTTTTGGGTGGCTCGTTTGGAAAGACAGAATTCTATCCTGGAATAATCTGCAGAAGAAAGGAATGCTGGGACCTAGTAGATGCGCTCTTTGTGGTTGCGCCGAGGAATCTACCATGCATCTATTCATGTTATGTCCAGTGGTAAAACAGATTTGGAATCTTTTCTCTATTCATTGCTACAACTCGTCATGGGTTTCTCAAGATTTTGTATCCGTCGCTCGTGAATGGGATTCGCTGAACAACAGATTCCGTTCTCTACCTTTCATTTTAATATGGGAAGTATGGAATGCTAGAAATCGGCTCATTTTTGATGGCCGAGCATTTATTTTACCACACATCTATTGTGCCATTATGTGCCGGATTGATGATCTTCCCATCAAACAAATAATAACAATTGATGGCTCCAGAAGAATCCGACCTCATGAGGTTGGATTAATAGAGGTATATTTCGATGGGGCTTGCAAAGATGGGATTATGGATTGTGGAGCCTGGATAAAAATCTCCGACAGAGAAAGAATTCATTTACACTGGAATGGAGGCCCGGGAACTAACAACAAGGCAGAATTGATGGCACTATGGGCGGACTATATGCAGCAGCTAATATGGAATTAATAGATGTTCATATTTATGGAGACTCAGCTTTGGTCATTGGCTGTATCAGGGGCACTATACATATTCAATCTCCAGACCTACAGGGATGGATTAACAGAATTCAACACATATGGCAGATTCTTGGCTCTCCTCCTTTATCCCACATCTACAGAGATCTGAATATGAGGGCTGATGGTCTATCAAAAATGGGTTTAAATGATGAATTTGGAGCCATACAGACGGTTCTATTCAGGGATGGGATTCGCACATGGGAATCATCTATCCCTATCCCTTGACTGTCGGTAAATTAATTCATCTATGGCTGGTTTTTTGTTTTTTACTAATCCTCTTTTTTTCTTGACTCTTATTCCTTCGGCGTTTTTCCTACACCACTCAAGAGAGCCTGATTATCATCACAACAAGTGAGCCTGATGGACTGTAATATACCTCACTGATTACGAGATCTTCTATTATTATCCTCAGATCCGTTGTTCATAGCTCTGGGTCAAGAAGAAATCGGGTCGGTTTTTCCTTTTACCTGTCTCTTTTTCGTGCTACCATCGAATTTCATTCAACAATTCAAGATGTCAAGCAAGCCAGGTCAAATATTAAGTGCACAGTTTCTCTCTCAAGCGAGCCTGATTTTTCATTGATCCAACCATCTTGACTCTATACACTCCTGCCGATTCTCAGCCACTCTGGATTGGCCTTTCAGAAGAGCAATATGAGTCTCACAAACATGTCCTTTCTCCATAAATCTACAATTGCTGATCCTTCAAGCGAGCCAGTTCAGACATGTTCCCAATGTTCCTGTATTTCTTGGTTCATATTTACATTGAGGTTATATGTTTCAACTTAAAGTGCGATCAAGCGAGCCTGACCATATACAACATCAGTAGTCATCTTGTCAAGCAAGTCCGAATTGTTTTTTCTCACAGATCCTGTCGAAGGAATATTAAGGTTCCAGATCTCTATTTATAGTGCATACCGTAACAAATTAACAGTCATAGTCGACAATTTTGCAGTGTTTATCTCTTTTCACAGGGCTGTCTAGTTTTTAAACAAGCGAGCCAGATTTATTTCCTCGTTCCTTTCCCTATATCTTATGTTTTTGGTAGAGTCCAGCATCTGTTCGTCTCCTTTTCTATGAAAGGTCATTAGGTGCTTCCTTTTCTGGACTTGAAATTGGTCTGGGTGATATATCCCCAGTGATGTTTTGTTCAAAACTATCCCTCTGTCTTGACACCTTCTTTCTTAGAAGATGTTAATGGGGATGGATTGATTTTGACCAGGTTTTTCTCATCAGCCTTGATGGAATGTAATTTTGATCTATGCATTTTTAATTTAAACATCGTTTTTTTCTTTCTGAAAAAAAGAAGAAAAGATGCATCATATAACCAAACATAAGCAACATCACAACTCACAACCTTTGAGATGAAATTTTAAGACACGACACAACACATAACCTCAACCTAGGATTTCAATCAGTGTTAAAACACATAAACATATACCATAATGACTAGTCTATATAATTATGAAAATATAAGGGTTGTAAGAAGAAATATATTAAGCACTTTGTACTATATATCAAAAATCGAAAGAAAAAGACCCTCATTTGAGATCAAAACAGATATTACCAATACGATGCTGAAATTAGAATATGCAACAAATATAAAGATAAAGATAGGGATAACTCATACTGTATTATGTAAATACATACCAATCCATAAAGGATAATGTGTGTCTAGAATTAGTCATAGGGAGTGTCTGTCACAGTGTCTAAACCTTATTGCAAATGCCCGGAAAATATGCCCAAACCTTGAAAAGCTCAAAAAAACCGATAAGAAAAACGTATACCAAGTATAGTACGACAATTTGAAGAGTCGCAATGAAAAGTAAAGAAGGTGATTAGCGGCATATTTAATGAGACGTAATGGGCAGAGTCCAAATACATAGAGAAATGTGGAAGGCATATTAGGATCTTGTGTCACATTAATATGACAACGTCTTAAAACATGCAACATTTCTAAATTTAAGAAATGAAAAAGTGGAGAAATGATGTATAATCTAAGGTGATTGTTAAGAGACTTTAAACTTCACCTTCAAAATTTCATCACAAGTGATGTATGGATTTCACAATACAACTTTATTTGCAATGTGTTTTTTCATTTTATGATAAAAATGTAAAGGTTTATTTTTATCTCTGTTGGACACCTAATCTTCTATGGGTAGGTGTGGAAGGAGAACAGTCACAAATGGAGTCCAAGTGACCTTGGAATGAAAAATCCAAGGGTCACACCTAATGTACTATAAAATCACATCTATGGTTAATAGTAAAGTATCTCACGCTTATCCTTTAGTTCTGTCTATGTGTGTTTATTGTCATGTGCATTTACCATACGTGTTTAATACGGTATCAGAGTGGGCAATCTCTGGCCCTGCTCCAATTTGAACCACTAGTTTTTGTGGTCTTTCTGTGCATGTTAGCTTCGCCATCAGTCTTGCACTTCTGAGCCAAAATTCCAGCTGAATTCGCTGCCCTCTTCTGAAAAATAAAATAAAATGAGCGCTCTCCCTCAAAATAAGGTCTTTCGCATGTCTCTTTGCACCTCATGATATCCTGTCAGCCAACAGAGCGACCGTTGTTTCTCAGATTCTGAATTGCAGTGACACGGGAGCCAATACCTATTACTGTAAATGGAAGACTCGTATGCAATTTTAATGCATATGTCTGCTACATAATAGTCCCTCTCCATGACTCCATTCAGAGCAAGTGTTTTCCTGCCCTGCTTAAATTGAGTTACTAGTTTTGTGGAATTCTTAAAACCGGAAGGCTTCTTCCCTGCAAAATATCAATATCACTCTTGCTCTCAATAATGGCTTAGATTGCTAGCTAAAATGGTCCTCTACCCTGGAAAATACTTTGACAGTTCTACTCATGCTCTGTCAGCGATTTTTATTACCTTCCATTGCTCCTCTTGGCCTGTGCGCTCTTCATCTGCGCTCTCCACTCCTGCTCCCTCTTCCTACATGCCACGATCTACAGGCATATCAAATGTATCATATACATTTGTAGCTTCTCTTGGCTTCTCCTCAATCCCCTCTTTAGTCCGTATTTGTGCCCTCTGTTCCTTCTCGTTCTTTGCTGCAAGTTTTTTCTTGCTCCCTACAATCCAACCCAGCTTCGAACCCTCGACCAAATAACTTCTGTGGATCATGAGGATTTTGGTACAAGGAATTCATATCCTATGAAGTATCTTCAGTATTCTTCCAGTCAAATGAAAATCGAAAATTGTCACCTAGCTTGATAACACGTTTCTTAGGCTTCTTTGTTCCGAGATACTGCTCTTTAATAGATTCATAACGCTCATGCATAGTCATCCTACCTAGTGGCAGAACGAAAGCGTTGGACTCGACTCTACTGGTGATTCACCTCCTGCGGATACACAAAGCTGTGGATACAACAATGTTGTTGTCGATGTCCTGGCGATTCGCGTCCTCCTCCATCATATAAGCTGAAGCCATTATAGACAACATTACATTACAATATGTAAGTTCCTTGATGCTTTCTGGTGTGATTCCTTTCCGTCTCTGCTTGCTAGAGGTGAGCTGAGCGAGACATCGCTGCTCAACAGGACCGTGAATTTCAAGAAGTAGAATAGGTAGACATCAAGCTTTCTTAATGGTGGTAATACCGTGGCTCTACGCTTGCCCTGTCGACCCTCCTCCTGTACATTTCGTCCACAATGTTAACGTCTTGCAAATTTCTGCAACGCAGAAACCCCCTCTCATTTTCACTAAAAGGTGAGCCACAAACTTGAAATCTCTCTTTATATCTTCACCGCCTCTTTGCAATTGCGATTAGTAAAAAGGGTGTTGGATATATAATCGTATATGTTGAAAGTTGATTGATAATGTGCCTTTGAAATTTGAGCCCACAACAACGGTTAGGGAAAATGGTGGCTAATACTCAAATGATGTTCGTATGGAATGAACTTTCGAATTACCTTTTCTCTGTGCAGTTGGGTGCTGTGTGAAGCATTTCTAGAGATGTTTTTGTAATTTTGTTGAAACAAGGCTCGAATTATAAAGACTTCGTAGTGGATGTGAAGAATTCAAGACCCAATATCTTAGTGATTAGGCTCTGATCTATGCATTGGGGCACCTCATATATGCCACTGTAACAATTTATGGTTGATATTGGGCATGTATTGATATTTGATAGAGCATGTATGTGTGAATTTTTCTTTGGTATGCAGAATATTTGAAAATATTAAAAATGAGAAGCTCATGAGTAGTTCGGTCCAAGAGTATAACGAGGGAAGCACCATGAAAGGGCTGGACAATGATAAAATATGGATGTAAAACCAATCTCGATGGCAGTTATATTAAAGTAATTAAACTTGCTCTCAGAAATCGAGCAGCTTTGATTCGAGTACTTTTAGGCACCATACTCAAAGAAAAGCTAGTTATCATTATCATTCACAGGCAAGGTCGTCAATGTCATCAATGGTTATGTAAAGGTTTAACGAACTAGGGTTTATGCATCCTGCTTCATATTGTTTGTTGAAGAAGATATTGCATAATTTCTAGAGAAAACTTTGGTACATAGTGATAGAATTGAAGCTTAGGAAAAAAAAAATTGCTAAAATTGAAAGAATATTAGAGTTATTGAGAACTCTAATCATATCCGCTACTAACAGTACAGTCAAAATCAGTAAAACCACTATTGTGACATTCAAACATGTCTACAAAATGCACATGAAAAGATTGAATTTTTGTAGCTTGAGTTAGAGCTCCAGCAAGAAGAATTAAAAGAGAAGAGTTGTCATTCTGAACTTGTTTCTATTCAGAAATCTGAAACAGACTCCCATAAGAAGCAAGACAATAATGCAGTGGTTGATTCACATTCAGTACCCAATAAAGAAACATATTTGCATGCAAAAACATAAATTCAGCCCGTGCTTCCCAAGCCCATCATTAGACCTTGGTAAGAACTTTTCCATAACAAGCACATAAGTGGTCTTGGATATGACAAGGAATTGTCCTTTCATATTCCGAACTACTCCAAGCCCATCAAATTTCAGAGTGCCAGATTTATTTATGACAGTTCACCTTCAGTTGTTCCAGATCATGCTCCTCTTCCACAGCAATAGCCACAACAGATTGTAAAATTCCAACACTGTGATCGCGTTGGCCATATGAAAGATCACTGTTTTGATCTTCACCCATGCAAACATTGTGGTTGGAACACCCATTCTTCACACAGATGCTTCAGAAGCAAGCCTCCTGCAAGAACAAAGATTCATCTTGGATGGATTTCTTCTTGGCAATGGGCATCAACAGCCAAGAAGATGTTTAAGTTGCATGTCAGAACATGTTCTTGAATATTGAACAATCTTGCAGTTGATTTTTCGCCATCATCTCACCTTGTACCTGACAGGGGGGGAAATGGTGGTCATCTACAAGCTTCGAAGCCACATCAAGCAAGCCTGAGCCACAACTTGTCATTCCAGATTTAGAGTTGTAGCCAAAGACACAGATGCCCATGAGCATTCCTTTGGTTGGTGGACAACCTTAAACCATCTATGTGAGGTTCATATTCTTCCTCTTCAAAGAATTTGGAGCACTTCCTCTAGCAGAAGACTTCAGCTTCTTATCGGCTTTGGTAGAGTTTCAGGCAATGCATTAAGCATTCCAATGTTGGTGGTCATCCTTAAACCATCACAGGTTGTAGACTTCCCTTCTTCTAGGTTGAAGGTCTCCCTCTTCAAATATGAGGGACACTTCCTCTAGCAGAAGCCCTCAGCTTCTTACCAGATTTGGAAGAGTTCCGAGAACTGCAATAAGCATTGTGTTCCAGTGTTGGCGGTCATCCTTAAACCACCTCTTTATGCCAACATTTCATAGAGCTGAATTAGCCTAAGTGTTTCCATGCACACTTTGGAGATTTGTATTACAACTCTCTTCTTGGACTCACACATACCACTTCGGATTAAGGGGGGGGAATGTTGGACACCTAATCCTTTATGGGTAGATGTGGAAGGCGAAAAATCACAAATGGAGTCCAAGTGACCTTGGAATGCGGAATCCAAGGGTCACACCTAATGTACTATAAAAGCACATCTATAGTTAATAGTAAAGTATCTCACGCTTATCCTTAAGTTCTGTCTATATGTGTTTATTATCATGTGTATTTACCATGCGTGTTTAACAATATCTCATGATTTTATAGTTGATGTAGAATTTTCTAGATAATTCAAAGTGACAGTTAATCTTTTAAAATAAGTTTACTAATATGATTAAATATGAATATAATTTTTTACGATGTTATAAATTTAATATTTAATTGAATTGTTTTTTATGAATATAATTTTTTAAGATGTTATAAATTTAATATTTAATTGAATTGTTTTTTAAATAATATTGTTTAGATTGAATACAATTATTTTTAATGATAATTAATCTAAAAAAATATTATTTAGCAAATAAATTTAATAAACATATAATTGAATAAAAATAATTAAAATAATAATTTAACTTACTTGTAAATCATAATTATATTTACTCAAACTAATTTACCAATTTTATATTTATTTTAAATTTATACTACTTTACCAAATTTTTATATAAATTTATTAACATATATATAAAATTTATTTTAAATTGTAATTTATTAATAATACAATATAATATTATTTTTTATATTCTAAAATACATATTTAAAATGGATTCTATTTTTTTTTAGAATTATATATGTGTGTGTGTGTGTGAGAGAGAGAGAGAGAGAGAGAGACTAAGTTTAAGAATTATAATCCAATTAAAATGTATACCATCATTATTTATTAAATAATAAAGTTAAAAAAAATTATAATATAATGTCATGTTAAATAATTTACGAATTAACTTATTATTTTATAAATTGAATAATAAATTTATGAATGTTAAATAATTTAAGGATTAATTTAATTGGTGGTTGCTAATATTATTAGGGATTTAGTTTTTTTTTTTCCAGGGAAAAAATAGCACTTTTCATTCATGAAGGAAAATTACATGTTGTGTCAGTTGCATAAGACACTATGCAATATCAAAGTTCATTCTTACAGTCATATAGTTCAGATGATAAAAAATAACATTTAAATACAATACTATGCATGTAAAAATAAATATCTACATAATAACAAGTGGCACATAAAAACTGATAATAAACTGGCTAAAAAACCGACAACCTGATCAGACTGTCCCATATCCATCTGCATCCTCTATGAAGGGCCTGTGGAGGTACTTATATTCATCCTGTCCATCTTGTTCGATAATTAACCATTGCCCCATTCTAACTGCGAGGCTTCTTTGGAAAATGGTCAGCCATTTGGTTCCTTTCCCTGTAAATATGAGAAACAATACTGGAATCAAAAAGTGATTTAAGAACCATAACCTCGTCCAACAGTCCTTTAAGTGTATGGACATGACATTGAGCTTCATTGTTGAACCAGTTGATTACAATATTGGAATCCCCAAAAATTTGATTCTTGTTGCAACTCTTCACTCGAGCAAAATTAAGGAGGAGTTTGAGGTTGTTGAGTTCAACATAGTTGTTAGTACCCGGTCCCAATCCCATTTTGATCTTAAAGTGGTGCATTTCCGACAGGAAGAGAGTGGCCCCCCCTTTGCATCTAGAGTTGTTTGAAGCCTCATCAAAATAGGCCCAAGGGAAGGATTTATCAATAGTCTCAGGGATGAGCACTCTGCCTTGAGCATCACGTTTTTCATTAGGAAGTGAGAGGAAAAGAGCAGTAATTGTGTTGCATATGTGAGGCCAGTCAATCACTGAGTTTTGAAATATGCATTAGTTACGAGCCAACTAGATGCCCCAAGATATCAAAAGGGGAAGATTCCAATATTTCATGTTAACAGTCGATTGCCACCAGTTCTGCCAAGCCTCAGTGACAGTGCTGCCATACCAATTGTATGCGATGCCCAAAGCAGTAGAGGATGGTTTCCGAATAATTTTGGTGGATGGGTAGGAGAAGAAGAGATGATCTATGTCCTCAGGCTATAATTTGCAAAGGCAACATCTTGAGGGACCATGAATGGAACACTTGGTGAGATTTTCATCCATTGGGGCATAGTTGGTGAGTATACACCACATGAATAATCTAGCATTTGGGGGCACCTTCAGCTTCCAAAGGTGCCTCCACCACCACTGACTATCTTTGGGTTCAAGCTCCACTATGAGGGACACATACCCCTCCTCTAGTGAGTAAATGCCCTGAGGTGATAATTCCCATAACAGTTCATCCTCCCTCTCAGTGATTATGATATTAGTGGCACAAAGCACCATGAGATAGCTATTCCACTCAGCTTGGCAGATGTCCGAAATTCCGAGCTCCTGAGATGATTTCCATGCCTGAGAGATCCAAGTGGGATTGACCATGTCTATAATTTGTGATATAAAGTGTATCCCCGAATCCATCAAGAGTTGTCTTATGGCCAAGGGAAGTTGATACACCTGTCCACATCTTGACCATGCATCCACTCCAATATTAACTTTATCACCTGATCCAATGCTCCAAGCAAGGCCTCTCTTGATGATATGGATGGATTTGGTAATGTCTCGCCAGACTATAGAGGATCCGAGCTTGTATCTGATGGGACCAATAATCCAATCGAGGGTGGTCCAAGGAGCTATATATTTGAAAAGAGTGACCTCTTGCCAGAGACTGCTAGCTCTAAGCAGTTTCCACCCCATCTTAGCTGCTAGAGCTGTGGCAAAGAGACTTAGGTATTTTAGCCCCCATCCACCCCAAATTTTGGGCTTAGCGATCCTCTTCCAACTAGCCCAAGTGAATGTCTTGCCCTCCTGCTTCCCTCTCCATAAGAATCTTCTGCAAATTTGTTGGATTATGGCAGTCACTCCTTTGGGAATCCATGCTAGTGCCATCCAGTAGACATGAATTGCCTCCAGAACCTATTTTATAAGCACTAATCACCCTGATCTAGAAATCCATCTTTGCTGCCATATGTTCACCCTCCTCTCAAATTTTGCGATTAACCAGTTCTAGTCAGTAATTCGGTAATCATTTGGCTTGAGGCAGAATCCTAGGTATTTGATGCCATCCTCTATCTCCCTGTGACCAAATTGAAAATGGAATAGGGCATGTTTGCTTTCTTTAATGGAGCATTTCACCATTATGATAGTAGACTTACTGTGATTAAGACTCATACTCGTAGCCTTATAGAAAATAGACAGGATTCTCCTGAAGCATTGGTGTCTTGGATGGGTCCATCAAGAAATATAAGAACATCATAAAAAACTAAAATGTGGGCCAGATGAATACATTCTGATATTTTGACACCTTTTATTGACCCCTCGGCCTTGACCGTTGCCAAAATCTTGGTCAATCCTTCCATGATCAGCAAGAAAAGAAGCGGGGATAATGGACATCCTTGACGAAGCCCTCTACCGGCATGGAAAAATTCAGATGCTACACCATTGATGAGAATGCTGAAAGATGCATTAGTGATACATCCCATGATCCAATTGATGAAAGAGTGAGGGAGGCCAGTATGGAGGAGGATGAGCTGAATGAAGGTACAACATGTGCAATCAAAAGCCTTGGCAAGGTCAATCTTGATGATGGTGATTTTAAGACTTTTGAGTTTGATAGAGTGTAGGAATTCTTGAGTCGTACCAATAGCTTCATGTATTTGTCATTGGTGGAGGAAGGCAAATTGTTCATTGGATATATGCTGAGATAATATGGGCTTGATACGATTGGCAATGATTTTGGAGATGATCTTGTAAATATAGATGCAAAGGGATATGGGCCTGTAGTCATTGAATTTCAAGGGTTTGTCAATCTTAGGTATGAGGGCTATGAAGGTAACATTGAATCCATCATATATACAACCAATCGTCTTGCTCTCCTCTATGACTTGTAGGAGGTCCCTTCCTATGACCTCAAATAAGGTGAGATAGAATTCAATTGGCAAACCATTCGGACCAGGGCTCTTGTCCTTCTTGAACCATTTTAATACCGCTTCAACTTCCCCTAAAGTTACAACCACATTAAGGTTTTCAATATCTTCCTCCTCCACATACCTCTGCATGGTCCTGGTAATATGAAGTACTTCTGATATGTTGGCTACTATGGGTCTCTATAGAGATGGGAGAAATGTATTATACCCATATCTGCAAGCCGAGCATGATTATTGGCCACCCTATCTGCCTGGTCCTTCAGTTCCCAGATAGTGTTGATACTCTTCTTTGCCTTTGCACATTGTTGGAAGAATTTTGTGTTGTCATCTCCCACTTTGATCCAGATGGCCCTGATTTTGAGTCTCCAAGTTTCCTCCTATTGCCTCAACAGTTTAGCTTTCTCCAATTCCAATTGGGTTAGATGGTTCTTGGCCTCAGTGGATTGAAACCCTAGGAAATATTTTCCCATCAGGCCTTCTAATTCACTCTCGATCATCTTCAATGTTGTTTCATCCTATCTTTTCTTCTCTCTGGCACATTTATTGTTCAGTATTTTATTCCTGACATGTTTTTGGAGAAAACATGGGCCGACTCCGAGTTTGGAAGCTGATCACAATGGGTACATGAGCTCTTGAAAAGGAGGTGAAATGCAAGGTCCTCCAGCCAACTATAATTAAATTTAAAGGGGGAGCGTGGTCCATAATTCTCCCCAAGGATTTCAAAATATATGGGGGAGTCATAAGATGATCCTCCTGAGCCAACCCATTTCCTTGCCTTTTCAGTTTTGTTAGCTAGCCTAGTCTTGATGAGAAATCGATCTAGTCTATGCACAATTAGGGATTTAGTTTCATATGAATATTACTAAGATTTTGAATAAAATATTTTAAATATTAGTATGAAATAATGATTTTATTGAAAATCTTATTTATAAATATAAAAAAGTATGTTTTGAATTTTTCCAAAATGTTTTTTTCAAAATCATTATTTTCAAAAATAAAACATTACATAAAATTATGTTTTCCTCCTCTACTTTGTAACTTATTTCACTAAAATAAGTGATAAATAAATTAGATTAAAGCATTAATATATGTGACATAAAGATTAATGACATCCAACCAGGGGTTAAACTTGACGGGTCCCGCTACCCATCATAGAAATTTTTTATGACGATCTCATCTTCATATCACTTTTAATATTTCCTTTTACCAGTTTCATCTAAGTTAAAAGAAAAAAAAACAATTTATACATGCAAATATTGAAGCGAATGCACTTAAACTTTGAAGAGATCAGGGTGAAAAACATTGTGCCATTACTAAAAATAATTTTCCAAAGTTTTATTGTTAATTAGATTTATTTTTCAAAAAATATAACATTTTAGTTTAAATTTCAATAAGATTTTTTTAAAATCATGTTTAACCTGTGGATATCAGATATTATCAATAAAGGTCTTCAAATGAAAGTAGAGGCCAGTTGAACTTACTGAAGTTAAGATGAATCCTTTCCTAGAGAAGAGTCTGCTACTCATGAGGCTCGGTTAAAGGAGGAGCCTTGTCTTGCAGGCATTCCATGGAGGAGGGAAAATATTCCATGAAATCGAACATTCTGAGCAAATTAGAAGAATCTTTTGTTAAAAAAATGTCTACGCTCTAGATATCAGAATTTTCATGTATAAATTATTCAAATATATTAAAATCTACTCGAACTTACCCAAGTTTAGGTGAAGTTTTCGTCTCCGCTTGAGGAAAGTCTAGGACTTGTGACTGAGATGTTATAAGGTTGGAACAATGGTCCAAGCGTTTTTTAATTTGAAGCATTGATCAAATATTTAACCAAATAGTGATAACAGAAAAATACTAATCAAAACTTTATTAAATTAGGCATATGCATGTTCACTCACCAAATACATATTGATAGACTTGATGAAGAAATTGGAATATAAAGATTCTCACTAAGCTATAACTCACTCAGATAAAGAAAAAAACAATTTATATAAATATCATCTTGAAACTTACACAATCCATAATGTCAATTGCCCTATTATCTTTAAATCTCTAGCTTAATGGGGAAATGAATTATTTACCATTCCTAACAATATTTGAAAATAAAATGTATAACATAAAAAACATACCCACTTCTAAAGCCTCATCTAGGAATGTATAACATAAAAAACATACCCACTCTAGAGCCTCATCTAGGAATGTATAACATAAAAAACATACCCACTTCTGAAGCATCATTTAGGCTTAAAGGGTTCAAATTTCTTTTCACTGAGGGAAAAGAGGTTTGGGTCACAAGCTATTTGATATCTCTGTCTGAGCTTGGTAAATCATGAGTTAAGATGGATCTAGGTTGGTTTAATTTTACCCTTTAAATATGTTATGTTCCACATGAATACCATGGGTTCTCATACCATGTGTCAATACCATGGGAGAATACCATGAAATTATTTTTATTTTAATGTTATTTTATTTATTTATTTTATTTTATTTTGATTAAGTAAAAATGTTTTCACATAGTGTGATTTTTAATTTTAGGGATAAACAACACATTACATTACATTGCAACCAACCTAGATCCATCTTAAATAGAGAGCTATCAAATCTCTTGAGATGAAAACCTCTTTAGAGTGAAAGGAGTGAGTTAAGATGGATATAAGTTGTTTTAATTCCCCCCTTTAAATATGTTATATTCCACATGAATACCATGGGTTGTCAGACCATGGGTAAATACCATGAAGTTATTTTTATTTTAATTCCCCCTTTAAATATGTTATATTCCACACGAATACCATGAGTTGTCATACCATGGGGAAATACCATGAATTTATTTTTATTTTAAATTTATTTTTTTATTAATTTAATTTTACATTGCCCAAATACAATTGTTTTCACATAGAGATATTTTTAATTTCATTTTATTTTCACCCAGTTCAAAACTAAATAACTTTATTAAAAAAATAAAAATTATTATATTAGATAATATTGTATTATTTTTTAAAATACAAATATTACATTTTAAAATATTATATTCAAAATGTAGAGTACAAAAACTATGTAGAGTACAAAAACTATCTATAGTAAATTCACTATTTAAGTATGATGGGTTTCGACAGTGCATTATATTAGATATCATTTTTGGGATTCAAATGCTTTAAGTAAGTCATTCATCTATGACCATTTCCATGAGAGGTAGTAGTAACTGACCAATTCCTCATGAATTTTGAATAGGCCACTTAGCACTCATTGGGTGATGCTTACAGGGGTAAATGGAGCTCTAATTGAATTGGTTCATGAGGCACAATACTTGCTAAGGTTTGGCAAATGGGGTAGCAAGCTAAGTGGGCTTGATTGTGGGGAAAACTCCATAGTTAAGCGCCAAGTTATGTGGAACGTACCAAAATACACTACATTGCGCGTTGTTACCACATATCCCAATACCAACGATATATATATATATATTGAAACTTCTGACTTTTTTATAGAATCGTCACTTTGACATTTTTCAAAATTATTTGGAAGCTAACCTTGACGTTTTTGTTTCAGAAGTGGAAAAACGGGTAAATGGGCGACACACTAGTACGAAGCAACTAAGAGGGTAATTAATTGAAGGCTAAGGTGAGATTTTAAGATTGGTAAAGTCTAATATGACGGGAAGGTTAGATTCGTGAGAGTAAGACATATGATTGCAAAACTGTGAAACAATCAATAACAAAGGGAGTGGCCCTTCCACACAAAGAAAGCTTCCAATCCTACAAAATGGTAATGTCCATCCAACTCTCATTACAAATATCTGCAAATTTAAACATAATTAAAACTAAAAAAAATCAGAACCCTCCCAATACACAAAGAAGTTTTGTACCAATTCCTTGCAATGGAAATGTAAAAAAAAAACAGAAACATATACCACAGTGACTAGTATATATAATTATGGAAATATAGGGGTCGTAAGAAAAAATATACTAAGCACTTTGTTATTAAGACACTATTTATCAAAAATCGAAAGAAAAATACCCTCATTTGAGATCAAAACAGATATTATCAATACGATGCTAAAATTAGAGTATGCAACATAGATAAAGATAAAGATAAAGATAAAGATAGGGAGTACTCATACTGTATTATGTAAATACATACCAATCCATAAAGGCTAATGTGTGTCTAGACTTAGTCATAGGGCGTCTCTGTCACAGAGTCTAAACCTTATTGCAAATGCCCGGAAATATGCCCAAACCTTGAAAAGCTCAAAAAAAAAAAACAGATAAGAAAAACGTATACCAAGAAGAGTACGAGAATATGAAGAGTCACAATGAAAAGTAAATGAAGGAGATTAGCGGCATATTTAATGAGATGTAAATGTGATGAGTCCAAATACATGGACACGTCATGCATAGAGAAACATGGCACGCATATCAGGATCTTGTGTCACATTAATATGACTATATATAATGGACAGGTCATGCATAGAGAAACATGGCACGCATATCAGGGTCTTGTGTCACATTAATATGACAATATATATATATATTGTCATATTAATGTGACACAAGACCCTGATATGCGTGCCATGTTTCTCTATGCATGACGTGTCCATGTATTTGGACTCATCACATTTACATCTCATTAAATATGCCGCTAATCTCCTTCATTACTTTTCATTGTGACTCTTCATATTCTCGTACTCTACTTGGTATACGTTTTTTTAATTCTGTTTTTCTTTTATATATATATATATATAAAAGAAAGAGAGTAAGTTTAAGAATGTATAACTTAATTAAAATTTATATCAATTATTCATATATATATATATATATATAAGAAAGAGAGTAAGTTTAAGAATGTATAACTTAATTAAAATTTATATAAATTATTCTTTATTAAATATCAAAGAAAGAGAGTAAGTTTAAGAATGTATAACTTAATTAAAATTTATATAAATTATTCTTTATTAAATATCAAAGAAAGAGAGTAAGTTTAAGAATGTATAACTTAATTAAAATTTATATAAATTATTCTTTATTAAATATCAAAGAAAGAGAGTAAGTTTAAGAATGTATAACTTAATTAAAATTTATATCAATTATTCTTTATTAAATATCAAAGTAATATTTTGCTGATGCATATATATATATATATATATATATATAAGAAAGAGAGTAAGTTTAAAAATGTATAACTTAATTAAAATTTATATCAATTATTCTTTATTAAATATTAAAGTAATATTTTGCCAATGCATTTGGAACCAACCAGTGTGATTCATCATCCAAAAATTAATTAATTAAGAGTTGTATTATTATTTTTATTATTATTAGTCGTGAAATTTGAATTACAAATATGTTACATAATACAAATATAATGTAATATTCTTATACATAATGTAAATACTTATATGTTTAAAAATAATTAATAATTTGCTTTATAATTTAATATTCATATTTTCTACGTACTAAATGAAATAAATACTTGTATGTTTAAAAATAATTAATAATTATATACTCTATAATTTAATATTCATAATTGTACTAATCAATAGGTAATAAAAGTAACTACAATGATTACGGAAATCGCCAAGCAAGCTAACAGTCCACTAATACTTGTATGTTTAAAAATAATTAATAATTATATACTCTATAATTTAATATT
Source organism: Pinus albicaulis (assembly GCA_034641835.2). Classification (NCBI taxonomy): domain Eukaryota; kingdom Viridiplantae; phylum Streptophyta; class Pinopsida; order Pinales; family Pinaceae; genus Pinus; species Pinus albicaulis. The sequence continues at coordinate 1,230,998,703 of CM076581.1, forward strand.
CATAATTGTACTAATCAATAGGTAATAAAAGTAACTACAATGATTACGGAAATCGCCAAGCAAGCTAACAGTCCACTCGTCATCCTGACCTCTTTTCGATTTCTAAGGCTTCCCTCAACTTACGGTGGTGGAAATGGTCAATCCTCACAATAATCTTGGCATCTTCAATGCAAATGTGATGATTCATCTTTTCAACATGAGTGGATTGTTAGAAGGTGTTGGATTCCTGCCCTTCACTTTTAGGATTCTTGCCCTTCTCTATTATTATTATTTTTATTTATTTATTTAGTTAATTATTTATTTTTATTAAAAAAAATGTGTTTTTATTTATTTATTTATTATTATTTAATGACGATCCTGATAAAAGTTGTAGCTATTTTATTATTTATCTTATTAAAATTACCTATGGAATAAAAAAATAAGAATATTAAATTATGGACCATATAGATATTATTATTATTATTTATTTCTTTAATTTTATTATATATATATATATATATATATATATATATATATATATATATATATATATATATATATATATATATATATATATTCGTAATCATTGTAGTATTACCTATTGATTAATAAAATTATGAATATTAAATTATAGAGCATATAATTATTAATTATTTTTAAACATATAAGTATTTATTTCATTTAGTAGGTAGAAAATATGGATATTAAATTGTAAAATAGATAATTATTAATTATTTTTAAACATATAAGTATTTAATTAATTTAGTAGGTATGTATAGGAATATTACATTATATTTTTATTATGTAACATAATAATAATAATACAGCTCTTAATTAATTAATTTTTAGATTATTAAATCATTTTTATTTTAGTCAAACTAGTAGTTTTTTTACAACTGCTAGTAGATTGGTTCCTAGATCAGATTTCTCATCTTGTCTTGATGATGAATTACACTGGCTAGTTCAAAAAGCGTTAGCAAAATATACTTTAATTTAATTTTTACCAAAAAAATTTATACACTTTTATGAATCACAGAAACTAAATTCCTAATATTATAAAACTGTTAAATAATTTAAAAATTAACTTATTATTTTATAAATTTATCAATGTTAAAAAATCTAAGAATTAATTTAATTGGTGGTTGTTAATATTATTTGAGATTTAATTTCATATGAATATGAATAAGATTTTGATTAAAATATTTTAAATATTACTATAAAATGATAATTTTATTGAAAATCTATTAAAAAAAAAAATGTTTTTAATTTTTCCAAAATGATTTTTTCAAAATCATTATTTTGAAAAATAAACATTACATAAAATTATGTTTTCTTCCTCTACATTGTAACTTACTTCACTAAACTAACTGATAAATAAATTGGATTAAAGCATTAATATATGTGACATCAAGATTAAGTACATCCTACAAAAACGCATTTATTAGCCTTTTATCAAAGAATCAATAATGTTAACCCATGCTTTTCCTCCAAATTGTAACTTCACTAAAATAACTAAGTAATAATAAAAACAAAAAAAATCGATTATCACAATTTAAAGCATTAATTTATTTCACATCAAGATTAAGGACATCAAACCAGAACTCATTTATTAGCACCTTATCAACTAATTAATAATGCCAACACATGTTCAACATGTTTTTAGACATTTTAAATGGGTACAATATAAATTTTCATAATATTAATTAAATTTATATCAATAATTTTAATTAAGTGAATTTATTAACACAATTATATTAATTTACATATAAAAAATATGTTTATGTATTTATTATATTAATAATAATGAAAAATCAATATATATATATATATATAACATGAATGGGTAAGATTTATTTATGAAGTTAGTTTGGGCTGTAGCCAAAACAACCCCTGTTACATATTCTTTTTTCTAAAAAATCTGGTGGGACGAGTTCTCCTTTTACATAGCTAGATCTTTTGGGATAGGAAACCAGATAAGGGCTTCGTCATTTTTTGAGAGTTCTCCTTGAGCTAAGAGGCAACCTACATTTGCTTTTGCATCCGCTTCCTTGTTTAGATTTCGCAGAATATGGTAGAAGGAGCTGGAGGTGTAATTTTGTAGCACTTTTTTGAGTCTTTGCAGGGTCTTATTGAGGGCCGGATTGTTGAAGTAATCGCCAATGTTTATGGTCTTAATCAAGATTTCCGAGTCTCCGAAGACCTGTATGTCTTCTTCTGCCTGTTCATGCATGATCTGGCAAGCTTTGAGCAGTCTTGAGATTTATGCTTGATTATTTGTACTCTGCCTAAGGCCCCAATTGAAGCTGACTTTAATTTTCCTTGTCTAGGAATAGATAAATCCCCCTGCTCCAGAATTCCCCGGGTTTCCCTTGGAAGCTCCATCAAAGAAGATTGTGGCTTTGTCCTGGTTCTTCCACCAATTTTTAAAATCGATCTCGGGGATCCAAAGCCTCCACTCTGAATTGAAACAAGGTCGAGAGGGGGACTTTTTGCTGAAGGCACTTCAAAGGCGCACCAATCCAGCTGATCACATCGGGGGAAAGATTGATGTATGTCTTGTGGGATCGATTCACCAAGGAATCAAAGAGCAGAGATTTCGCTTTGGCTGCCACCACTGTGGGAGAGCATAGTCTGTTGTTGAAGATAACATTTTTCCTTGCCAACCATACTTCCCAACAAACAAATTTTGGGATGGCAAACCAGATTTTAATCCACAAAGATTTTCTGTTCAAATTGTGAGGAGATCGCCCTTTCCAAGTGTTGGAAAGACTTGTTATCGTGACTTGCGATGGGGTTTGAACTTCAAGCCCATGAAAAGCTTTCGTACAGACTTCTTGAGTAAATGTGTAGTCCAAAAATAGGTGGTCGATTGATTCTATTGCTGCGCAGCAGAGCGAGCATCTATGTGGTCCAAATATGCCTCTTCTTTCTAGGTTTTTTCCAGTTAGAATCAGCTTGTGCATGAGGAACCAACAAAAGAAATTGACCTTTGGAAGGCCAGCAGGATCCCAGACCTGCTTCCACAGAGTTAGAGAGTGAAGGGGATTACGGGATTGGAGGGAAAAAAAACCTTGCGCAGCAGAATAAACACCAGTCTTTCCCCAAACCCATTTGTCATTTGAATGCGGATGGACCAGAGCCAGCCCTGTGAGCGCTGCTAGGAAGAATGTAAATTGAGGTCGTATCCAATTAGGAGGGTGATGGATATTCCATTCAACCCAGCTCCCAGCAACATCCCGGAAGAAATATATTCTAGTTTGTTGAAGTCAAGGTTTTTGAGCCATTCATGTAACTCTGCGATTTCATGAGCTGAGTTGAATGGTTGGAGGCCCATAATTTGTCTTCCCATAGACTCATATTTTTTCCATTACCCGGGATTCTGTAGAGGTGATATTTGAAAAACTCCCAGCCATGACTACATAGCTTCCAAAGGGTGGTGCTCTTACAAGCAACTCCTTCCTCCATATTATTCAAAGAGAGCCCGTGCATGTATTTTTTAATGAGGACTTGACTGACAGAATGTCGATGGTTCAAAAATATTTTTCACAAAATCTTCCCACCCAAGTCCAGATTGGCCAGCCCGGGATCTCTAAATTGCAGGCCTCCATCTGATAAAGATATTTTCATAATGTCCCAGCTCACCAAGTGGAATTTTTTCTGATTCCCCTTACCTCCTTGCCACAGGAAGTTTCTTAACAGCTTTGAGAGTCGTTCAGTGATTGATTTAGGAGCCAATAAAAAGGTAGCTTGGTATAATGGGAGGGAGGAAAGAACAGATTTCACCAGGATAAGCTTCCCGACTGTGGCAAGCCATTGACCTCCCCAAGCTTTCATTTTAGCCTTGATTTTGTTGAGGATCTTGTAGAAATTTTAATACAAATTATGTATTTCTTGGATTATCCTGATCTAAAAATTATATGCCACTGTTAAACACAGAATCACTTCTACAAAAATTCTTGCGGAATTTAAAACACGATCGCCAATTGCAATATCAAGAAGAAAGATCAATCACACATAACACTGAAGTTTTTATCGGGAAATCATAAAGATAAAAACCCCACTATCATATATTATGTATATATCATGGATCATGAAAAAATCTCACACAAAAATCTAATCCAAGAGCTCTGAGTACAATGTACAATCGTCTCACACTATCATACAAAAATTGGCAAATACATGCACCAATTTACTGCCTCCAGACAGTCTACCTCCACTGCACAATCCCTAATGGTCAAGAACCCCTAAATGAATTGATACTTGCCTACGTTGACTGTGCAATCCTCATAGGCACATCCAATGTGTGTGTGGTTTCATGAGTGCACCCACTAATGTCACAATTGATAGTCAAACTGTCCCTTTCACCTACATCTCAACTAGGTCTCCACTGGATCTGACATGTATGTAGTTAATAGTAGTAAATATTCAGTTGCATGTGAGACCACTGATTGTGAATTAATTAATAATTAATTCACTTGATCTCTCATTAGTGTATCTTGAGGTACAACTAGCACAACTGAGTTTAACTACTTTACAACTCTCATAACTGCACTTTCAACTCTATTACAACTTCAAATCACTCAGTTACAACTAAGTCCACTTGCATGTCCCACCAACTAACCTCTTCAACTCGAGATTCACTTAGCTAAATTATTTTCCACTTCAGTTAACTATTTCCAAGTTCTCATTGAGAATAAATTATAGTTTATTGTTCATATAATATTAAGGGATAATAAAAATAAACATGCAATCTATAAATATACATGCGATATATAAATAGAACGCGCACATACATATACAAATAGACTATCATCTATAAATAGAATTTGCTCAACCATATATAAATAGACATTATCTATAAATATAATTTTCTCATGCATCTATAAATAGACCTTTAGCTAAAAATAGCCTGTGTGGGCCCCACCTAGTGTAGGTGCTTAATTTTCACTAGGATCAAGAATGTTGTTTTCGGATGCCAATTTCACTGTTTCTTGTTGCAAACTTCAACACTCCCTCTCAACAAGAAAGGAATTTATTTGCATGCAACATGCAACTTCATGCATGCGCCCTGCAACCTTTACATGTGCCATGCAACTCCATGCATGCGCCCTGCAACTCTTGCATGCAACACTTCTCTATTGTTTCTCGCACATGTAACACTTGCATGAAACAGTTTAAAAAATTAATAGCCTCCAAACAACTGAATCAGTATAATGCATTTGTCATCAAATTATTTTTACTTCTGCTAGTACCAACTGTACATGTCTTTTGGATCCATTGTGTTGTTGACCTCTGCATCCATGCACTTTGCACTTGCTGTCAACTCTGACCTGTGTTCCAGTATCCGACACTGTCACTTTGATTTCATGTCCTCACGACATCTAACTGCATCAATCCAACTGATCCTGCTACTGCTGCTCTATGGGCTCCTTATATCTAGGTTCGATTCATGAGCTCCACAACATCTCAATGAATCCTGCCTAGAAATTTCTTCTTGGGATTACTCATGCATGTTGCCCCACCTCTCACCTAGTGGTATGGATGCATACACTCCCTCTTCCCATCTGGCTCGAAATTTCTCTGCATGAGTGGTTGCTCCCACTCCATGATCCTCTTCTTGTGGTTGCTCAACATCCTGAGGTCCATTCTTACCTACATGCAAATCCAGCTCTCTCTCAACGGTCAATTGCATGGATTTCTCACACTTCCCAACAGTAGGAAGCTTTGTAGAAATCCCATCTACATCAAGTATATATAGATTCTTAACTCGAATCTCAACATTCTTGGCTTGCCCTGTTGCTTTGTGTCGCAGGAAAACATTTCCTTCACTAAAGGCAACATCATAGCCTCTATCCTCTAACATTGCAACTGAGACTCAATTTTTCTTCAAACTTGGTACATGCATCACATCTTTTAAATGAAAGAGTTTACCTGATGCCCTCTGAAAGGTAATGGTACCAATTCCAGTCGCACTGTATCGTCCATCATTTCCCAACTCAATATGCATCTGGAGGTCTTTCTCCACCAAGTCACTGAAAAGTTTCTTATCTCCCGTCATATGAAAGGAAGAACCACTATCCAAGTACCACCCCGATCCTAATGCACTTGACACCATGCATGCGATCAATGAGAATTCAAGCTCAAATTGCGAGGCAAGAGTCTCACCAATTGTAGCTCCAACAACCATCTTGCTCTTCTTCTTATGTGGACAATTTGTGGCAATATGTCCATGCTCGTGACAATGAAAAAAATTCACTTTGGACATGTTGTGCTCCTTGCCATCTTCACCGACCTCAGATTTAGAATGGAATTTCTTCCCCTTCCCCTTCGTCGCCTTGGCAGCCAAACCACAACCCTCTTCATCATCAAACTTTGATGAAGATCCATCTCTGGTGTTCCGCTTGAACTCCTCCTGCAATAGATCCGACCACAGTTGTTCCCAATCCGACAATTTTTCCTGTCCGTTGACAGAGTCTTCATAACTGTGCCAACTCTTAGGAAGTCCCAAGAGATCCAAAATCACCAAATCATCATCAAAAACACTTATTCCTCATCCCTGCATTGGACAAAATTTGTTAAGTATACCGGAATAGTGTCGTTCTTTTCCATCTTGATCTTCCTGAGTTTATCTTTCAGCGCCAATTTCCTATGGTCTTTGTTGCTTTGGAATAGATCCGTCAAAGCCTTCCACATAGCATATGGTGTGGCTTTCCCATGAAGGCTTGAGACAATGTGGTCTCGTACTCCTTCCAACAGAATCCTCCTCACCCTTGCCACTTTATTTTTCCATGCATCAAGTAATGCAGCATCTGTCGAAGTAGGATTAGGAACATCTTTGTCAATGAATTCCTTCAATCCATTATCTTCGAGCACTTCCTCCAGCCTGTCCTTCCAAGCAATGTAGTTCGAGCTGCCCTCGAGTGCAAACTCTAGCTGTAAGCCATTGAAATCAATTTCGATGTTTACTCAACTATAGCACCAATAAATTCTTGTAGAAAATTCAAATTTTTTCCACCAACAAACTCAACTCCTGCTTCAAAATTGCAATCCTCTGTGCTACAATACACTAGTACAAAATGGCTATTTAGTTACTAAAAAACGACTAAAATTTGCATATAAACGGCTATTTTTCGGTCGGTGACCAATAGTAGCTAATTTACAGTATCTTATAACGTGACCAACTTTTGGTCATTTTTAGCTTAGTCATTAATTGGTTATCTCAATTTTTTTGTCTATTTGTATATTTGGTCATTAATTTGGTCATTAATTTAGTCACTGATTTAGTCATTAATTTGGTCATTGATTGGATCATTAATTTAGCCATTGATTTGGTGATTAATTTGGTCATTGATTTAGTCATTGATTTAATCTTTGATTTGGTCATTAATTGTGACAATTAATGACCAAATATACAACAAAATATATTACTATATGATCACCCGAAAAAACCAATTAATGACCAAAGAAATACGACCAAAATTTTGGTCATGTTATAAGATACTGTAAATTAGCTACTAATAATCATATATAAGAAAATTTTAGTCATCATTTGAAATCAATTAATGAACAAAGAAATATGACTAAATTTTAGTCATTTTATAAGATACTGTAAATTAGCTACTAATATTCATATATATGCAAAATTTAGTCGTCATTTGTAGTCACAAATTTATCATTTGAAGTAGTCATTTATTCATTATATAAACGACTAATTTAGTAGTTTATATTCATTTCATTTAATTTCATTAATAATTATTATAAATGAATAATTTAGTCATATATTCATTTTATTTGTGTGCATCATTAATCAATATAAACTACTAATTTAGTAGTTTTAAATTGATTTTTTGTTCATTATTAACCAACATAAATTAAATTGTATGATTTAAAAAATGTCATACAATGTGCATGTTCATCTAATATGAAAACACCAAGTCACATATTTTAATTACAACACTAAACAATATCAAGTGCAACTATAAATAATTTCAACCACATAAATTATATTATATGAAATGTTAAAGTATTATAATATGATTTTCCAACTTAATATTGGTTGGACTACAATTTACACATGAAATGGTGTTTTATCAATTCAAAACATTATAGTTTTGTTTTCAAGGAATTGCAAGTGAATTCAAAAACTCTAAAGACTTGAACATCAACCTTTATATGTGTGTCTTATGTTGGATTTTGGCTCTAAGAGTATCACCAGATGCGTTCTCCTCTCTCTCTTTTTGCATTTGTCGCTCCAATGTTATCGCTCCCATATTTTTTCAATTCATGCTTCTTGCCATCAATAATGAGTTCATTCTCTGAAAACAAAAGAAGATGCAATGCAAAGTGTAAACTATGAAATAAAATTAACACTAGAATATAAACTAAATTATACTATAAATATTTTATATGACATATACCTCAACATCAACAATGTCAAAGCCATTTTTCCCCATACAAGTAAGATCTCGAACTAATTTTCTTCATTGGGGCGATAATTGCCACTATAATGTGGTCAGATAACCTGTATAAACAAAGTAAATAAAATGTCACCATATATAGAAAAGAACACCTTAGTAACTTAGTATTCAACTTTCAAGGAAAGCTTAGGAACAATCATGTCAACTAAGTTATATGCTAAAAAACTCAAGTTGTAGATAACTTGTGAAAACAAATAATCTGAGGTGTGATGTTTAATCCTTGTCTGATCCGGATTTTATGCAGGAATGCAACTGAATACAGAAATAACCATAAACATAGAGATGAAATGGAAATAATGCGTCATTTCATTAATATTAAAAAACATAAATATGCTTACAGACATAATGGAAATAAAATAGCTAGGGTGCTGGTAGCGAATCTCTAAGAAGAGATGTGGTGGCTCCAAACCTATGAACTGTGTTACAATGAGGCTCGAGGGCCTATTTATTATCGAAAAACAATGGAAAATCTTAAACGTCCAAAAACATAACACTAGAAGATGAAGCGCCAAAACTGTGGGTCTTGTTTGGGTAAATTGGTGTTTCAAATTCCCAGGGACATAAATTTGGCATCCGATCTCCGTTTGATGCGCTAAATAGCTCGTTATAAATATATATCGGAGGAGTACAACTTTCTATGTGAGAAACATCAACCCATGGACCCACGTTGGTCCCGGTTTTCCCAAAAAACGTCATTTAGGGCCTCAAAACGGCTTTGGAAGTTGAGGACCCGAAAAACTGCTAAAAATAGTAAGTTGTGTTGTAACTTAAGAACTGAACAAACTGATGGTGGGGGTTCAAATTGAATAGGTGGGTGGCCACCAATATCCACCTGGATCGTTAAGGCCCCAAAATGGCTTCAGGAGTGCAGGACCCGAAAACCTCCTGAAAATAGTAAGTGGTGCCGAATGTGAAAAGTTGCAAGAATTGATGGTGTGGGTCCAAATGGATTAGGTGGGTGGCCACCGATATCCACTCCTCATCCTGTCGTTTTATTCACAACAAAATTTCATTTTCCAATGCATGAACTTAGTCAAGTATATAAACAACATGTACTCAAATAACAACATGAAAGTAACTTTTTCTGATAATCATGAAAATATTTTAACACAAAATAGCTATAAGGATTCCAATCAATATAGTGTAATACTAATTTCATCTTCAAGCTTTGGTTGTTGTTTAAATGGACATGGTACTAAGTATTTTCAATTTCATATTTAAAATACAAAACAAAATCAAAATAAACATCCAAAACACAATCAAACAATAAAGAGAGGATATCATGGAATGGAAATTGCAATTATAATTTTTTTTTTTACCTGTCCACTTATGTTGTGTTTGGCATTCCTAAAAAATTTTCTTGCCCAAAATAACCATGAGGTGAAATAATCACAGCATTAAAAACCATAGTAATTCCTACTAGAAACATTTCCAAAGTCGATGGCTTAGGTGTCTAAGCGATCTCTAATAGCAAATGAACCATATCCAAGACATGATATGCATCGTCTCCCCATATTTTTTCCAATCACATTTCTTTTAACTTGCCCTCGACATAGTCAAGTAATAATCAAACAGAGACATTGACATTTCTTTTAATATTTTATATCTATGAAATTTGAATTTGATTTATTTCATGAACATATTAATTCATATTTAAAGCCTTCATGACATATGAGAAAGTGTCAATGAAATAGGACGTCAAAAAAATCGACCTCAATGAGGTCCTCAAACAATTTCTACAATATCAATATTTTTCTTGTTGTGATATCTTGGGTAGAAAAAATAATATATCTGCAATATAAAAATGCATATATTACTTATGGTCAAAATTTGTATATAGTGTATTCTTAAGTAGATTTTTAAGATGTTCCTCTACCTTTACCAAAGTGAATTGTAGCTTGGTTAAACTATGTATCATTTCATTCAGCATCAATTTGTGTAAGATAAATGTCACACATTATTCTTTCCCATTTATCAACATGATACATATGATAAATTGAAAGTCACATAAAACCAAGAGCAAACCCTTTTCTAACCAAAACAAACAAACAAACCATTGTCTCTAATAAAAATTCATTATAATATTAGAAAATGAAAAGGGAGTGGACCATTTTTGTTGTTTGACTTTGCCTATTTTTGTTATGAAAGTGCTCAAGCTTCAAGAGACAAAAAATGTGAGGGAAGTCGTAAATGTGAAAAAAAATTATGTTGACCTAATTTGTAGACTTCTTCAAAATGATGTGAATGATGCCATTTTCGAATGTGGTATATCCCATAATAATAAATGGCATGTATTATAATAAATTACATTGCAATGACTACCATGGGCCTCCATGGGTTATAGGTCCTCAATATGTTAAGCTTGATGATGAAAGAGAGATGGCAATGATAAGTATGGGTGGTCCTAGTTTGTATGGTGGATATCTTCAAACCAAGGTCGTCATCTCAATGAACCTAGGTTTCGACATGGTAAACTTGGATCTGGCCTTCACCCAATTTCATTCCATCATAATTAATCAAGACTCAAGAGGACATAATGGTCCTTTAGCTTATAACAGGGTTGCTTTTGAGGTTATAGATAAAGCTTATCCAAAGAAAATGGATTTTTGGGCTGCAAGAGATATGGATAATTTAAATGATAACAATTATCTATTTTTTTACCAAGATTCAAATGTAGGGATACGCTTTGTGGATGTTACTAATAAATAGAATGAGAGAAATAATCTATGAGGAGAATCTACTGGTCATTGGGATTAGGGAAATACTCAGAGATAATAAGACTATTTAGGTTCAAATCAAATATGGTGTTGATTCTTGTAGCTCCTCAGTTGTTGGTAGTTTTTAAGGTAGGAATTTCAGTTCTTCAAGGATGGGATCCTTCAACATAATTTCATCTGCCTTGGTCCTATCACCCAAAATCAAAACATAATCAACAAAGAGTAAATATGTCAAGTTTAGGGAAATTCCTATTTGTATAGTTGTTCAAGCTTATAGTTCTTTTTGACTCTGTTATAACTCTGTTCAGACCACCTACACTACAGTAAAAAATGGCAGAGGAGCCATTAGTCATACCTACCCACGGTCTCTTGTAGGCATGATAGAAGAATAGGTTGAGCCATTAATTATAATTGCATATATATTGAGGAAAGACAATTCATTATCTAGTTAACCAATTGCACATTGAACCCTATATGGATGAGTAGCCCTAAATAAAGCTATTTTTCTCTATCATATGCCTTGGAAAGACAAAATCACTAACATTGCTTGTAATTTTTTGGTTTCATGTTATAAATTCCTTCTTGGGAAACTCCTATTCCATAAGGATTTGTTTTCCAGGAAGGATGTGAAATTGTTCTAATGACATGGAATCAGTTTAGTGGATTTTGACTGTACATGACCAAGGAACTCAGGAGCCTTGGGTGCGTCAAAAATAGCATCCTCCAATGAAAATAGTACAGTATCGAACCTAGAAACATCAAAATTATATATAGTTATAGTTCATAATTGAAAATGACCATAGACTGTAGCAATCCTTAAATAAATTCAAACTTGAATAATAACAAACACAAAATTTCACACTACCCTTCAGTAAGTTGTCCTTGATTTATCAAGAAAGGCTCAGGCTCGGATAAATGTGTAAGTAGATTCCCCAGAAGATAAATTTCAACATCTTTCCTGAAAAAATAATCTAATATCCAAAGTGAAACCATAGTTGAATGGAATGATGGTGCTTTAAGGTCATCTACACAAAAAATTTCCTCCTTCAAATATCTCACACTGGATGGTATGTCATGCAAAATTAAGAAAAAGTTAGGGAAACTTGTCAAATTCTCTAAAAGACATAATGAAAATGCATGGAATCTTTGTAAAGGAATTCACCTATAATATTCTTTGATTTCCATTTCATCCTTTTTCCTTAGTTGAGCCTCAATGAGTTGTGAACTCAAAGTTATTTGATAAGAATGTTCTTACAGTTGAAATTTAGCATTTGCAATCTTCCCATATCTGTCACCTGATGAGTATGAATTCTTAAACTCTCTTATGTCATTATCCAAAAAATTTCTTTCCGGGACACACAATTTTGCAAATAAAGGCTTTTCTGCAACATAAATCCTTCTCAAAATTTCATCTCTCATACCAACTGGCATCCGATCAGAACTGCAACCTGAAATCAGACCTACACATGTTCGACTATTACTCAAAGATGTGAATGGTGGAATATCTACTAGAGCACTCTTAGCATATGGAAGAGGCTGAGCCCTCCCTCCTATTCCCTTGCCAAGACCTCCCTTAGGACCAAGGGTCAAGTGGCCATCATCAGAAGCTATGTGTGTTGAAGGGCTTAGCATAGACTGCTTTTCGAATTGAGCCCTATCCACAATCCGAGCATCTTGACTGGTGAATCCATGGTCATGTGGTCCCATATGGGGTTGTGGCCCTTTAATCCCACCCATATGTGGAAGTGAACTCGTTTTTGCACCTACCATGTAAGGTGGCATCGCAAGTCCTCTCACACCATGATCAAGTGGTGTCACAAGTCTATGACCTCAATGTCCCATATTGGTACCTCGAGAGCAGCCTCCCTGTCCATGTAGTTCTTGCACGACATCTCTATGAACTTCCTCTATTTTCTTGGGGCCCTCAACTTTCCTCCTTCATTTCCATCCATTCCTCCTTGGATCAATCAGATCCTTCAACATGAACCTTAGCCTAGAGGGAAGCCCTTGGTTATTGGAAATTTTTGTCATCCTATCGAACTAAGGATCAATATGTTCCTTGGCCTTTGAATGGTCAATCATATGACCAATAGTTCTCATCAGTCTACACAAAGCTTCAACATTTTCCTCCTATGGATGCTGAAATTCACAAATTAATTTCTTGATGCATGCATGCATAACTTTTTCGGTCAACATACTTTCTTTATAAAGCTCATTAATAAACCTTATATTTCCTAGCATTCATCGTCGTGCTGTAGCCTTCTTCTCCCATATTTCTTCTGAAAGGCCTTTTTCACCATGCTCTTATGATTTCTCAGCATTTGCCTCTTCTCTTTCATCTTTTTCAAATTCTTCCCAACATTTGTTCAAAAGAACTCGCTTGAAAACAACCTTCTTATTATCTTCATAAAATTCTGGTATTCCTGCAGAAAGTTGAAAACATAATTTTGCATACATTTCACAAAAATCCAGCTCCATCAAGGCTTTGCCAAATATTTGAGATATTATACCATGAAGACATGGTGCAAAGTCAATGTTCACTTCTTCGACCTGTTCAAAAAGTTTCTGAAAGTTTTGGGGTGTTAATTTATAAAGCATGGATTTAATTTGTCTTTGTTTCAATTGATCCTCATCCAAAACCATGCCCACTTCATATCGGTTCTCTAATATATGATTGTGGGAAGAGAAGGATGTGGAGGAGGAATCAAACCCTTCTGTGAACCAGAAGCACGCTGCCACCTATCAACATCAGAATTATTTCTCACTATTCCAACTTGTGGAAGTGGTGCATAAGGCCCTCTAGGAAGGATTGCATCGAAACACAATAGAGGAACCACTAAGATCCACATCCATCCGCATATCATATCCATCAGCAAAAGCATCCACCAGCTTGGCCCATCTATCATTATCCAAACTAACCATATTTCTCCCACGACGTTCAAGTAGATAATTCCCACTCAGCTACCTATCAAGTCCTCTTGTAGTGCTTGCTAACGCATCAACCTCTCCTACATGACTTGCAAGTGCTTTCTACACACCATAATGTTAAGGGGAAAATTTGATCAAATTAGTCACCTCACATACCTTTACTGTGATTTTATCTTAAACAGTCTGTTGGAAGAAGCCCTAAATCTTGCAAGCAATGAACCAATTTCCTTGATTTATCCTTTGTATGCTTATCTTACTTGAGCTTTCTTTTAGGGAGGATCGACGGTGAAAGTTGTGAATTGAAATTTAGCTTTGAAATCATACAATGATTGGAAGAAAACTAGTGCAAATGGTTTTTGGAAGTATGGGGGTAAACTAAAGCCACCCGTGTGGTAAAAATTCCCATTAAACAGAGGAGAAACTCTGATCCATTCACCCAGTATATATTGAAGAATTATTAGGCAACTGCAGATTCAAGCACTCTACTAAATAATCTTGGTTTAAAATTACGAGAAGGATATCCTGCCAGGGAGAATTTGAATCAAGATCAATCCTTAAATTCAAATGGGATGTTGTTTAAGAGAACTCCTTATTAATTTGTCTTTGTTATTTTGTTCACTTAAGATGATATGTAATGATGCACACTGTTATTTGTGTTTGCACTGGGAAAATGTTTTGGAATTATGTTGAGTAGGATCCTTCGTCGCAACCACTTAATCATCTCATTCTGCCAATTTTGTTTGACAAAAAACTAGAAGAACTGCCCTACAGTAAGCTCTTCAATTTTTTCTTCGAAAATAACAAGTTGTTCACTTTTATTGCATCTACATATCTGTGATGTTCACTGATATCCTTAAATACTCCTATGGTTTTTTATCAGCTTGTGAAATATATGTTAGAAAAAGTAATGGAAGAGTTTGAGTGGCGTCTAGCCATGTAGGGCGAGCAAGTAGACGATTGAGTCTCCTTTATAATTGAGGATTTTTTCTCTTTGGAGCTTTATATCAGGGAAATATGATTTTCTCAAATGATATTTTTACATGTTTAGCTTGTATGCTCTTGGGTTATATGATTACACGTCAGTTTTGGAGGGCGTTGTAATGGATTGGTGATAATGTTTTGCAGTGTAACTTAGGTATTATTGCATTTTATAACGTAAACTTATCCTATTTTGACTCATCATTATACCTTTCTCACATTTTATGGTGTTTCTCTAGGAATATTTCATTTTATAAGCTAACTTTGTCCAGTGCTGACTCATTATTATAACTTTTTCTGTTGGAAAGGGGAGATATTGAGCACACCTAAAATGCTTGGTTAAATTGGAAGATTTTCTTCATATAAAAAACAGAAAATAACCTAATTCATTTGATGATTGATTTCACATGATTTAAAAAATTACCTAACCTTGACCATAGGAGTCGAGGGGCTAAAGGGCCGGATTATTCTAATGACCATATTCGCTAATCACATATAGGATTTTTAGAGGAAAAAGCTTCTGTGAAGATGGAACTAGTTGAAATCCAGCATAGAACAGGTGGTTTTTATTACTAAATAAAAAATATCATGCTTCCACATCAATTCTTTTTCTCTATGTGACAAGTTAACAAGAGACGCTCTTTGGATATGCATATAAATAGATGAAAAATAACTTAATAAGTCAATTCTCATCTATTGTGTTATTGTGCCTTGTAGTTGAGGAAGGTAGTACAGGACCTTCTTGTTAATGGGGAGGTAAAATATTTCCCAAAGTCAAAAAATTTGGCAGCACTAATAACAACTTCAGGAGAGCCCAAGGTTTGCTAAGAATCCTTAGTGTAGCATATGTAAAAGTTACTTTAGTTTCAAGTTTCTAGGATATAATTATCTATGAATACAAAAAATGTTAACGCTTATGCTATGGAAAAGCTAAAATTCAATGCCTGAAATGGATCTGACTACAGATGTTTACTAAAATGGAATTTGATAAATATAGAGCTAAGATTGAGCTGCAATATTCTTGTGTTCATCACTAAATACTTGGAATAGATATATATTTTTAATTAACATCCTATGAATACAAAAAATGTTAACGCTTATGCTATGGAAAAGCTAAAATTCAATGCCTGAAATGGATCTGACTACAGATGTTTACTAAAATGGAATTTGATAAATATAGAGCTAAGATTGAGCTGCAATATTCTTGTGTTCATCACTAAATACTTGGAATAGATATATATTTTTAATTAACATCCGAGATTGAAACTTCAATATAAAGGTTGATGTCTATGAAGATAAGGGAAAAGAGGAAATTTATGGTGTTAGACGAGGACAACATGAGGACTGCTTCTCTAATAGGTCAAGTGATGTAGATGAGGATGAAAATAATGTTCCAAATCTTAAAATGCATTTTGATTTCCATCAAAGGGGAATTGGAGTAAGTATTTAAATCTTATAAGAGTGTGTGATATTGTGATTAAAAAATAGGGATTGTTCTAATTTTTCATAAAATCAGAAGGAACTGAAATGGATGCTACATCACACGAAGGAAGGTGTTCATTCGATGCAAATGGAATGGAATAAACATCAGAATCTTTGGTGAACTTTGCACGAACAATTGTTATTATTTGAACCACACTTTTCTAACAATGTTACCGATGAAATAGGTAACCGCAATGTTACCTACTTTTTTTTGGTAGCATAAAAAGCACCCGATTTTGAAAAGTGGTGATGCAGAATCACCATTTTTTTTTTTTTGGTGCACATTTTTGACACTCTAATATTTTTATTTATGAAGTATGAATATTTGTTTAAAATGTTAGTGATTTTCATGCTAATTTTAAAATGTATTGATGCAGCATCAACTTTTTTTTTTTTAGAGCAGTGATTTTCATGCTAATTTTGAAACGTATTGATGCCGCATCAACCTTTTTTTTTAGAGCAGTGATTTTCATGCTAATTTTGAAACGTATTGATGCTGCATCAACCTTTTTTTTAGAGCAATGATTTTCATGCTAATTTTGAAACGTATTGATGCTGCATCAACCTTTTTTTTAGAGTGGTGATTTTCATGTTGGTAATAAAACACAAAACTTAGATAAAAAAAACATATAAAAACAATAAAAAAACCAATAAAAATGTTAAAAAAAAAAAAATAGCTCATAAAAATAAAAAAATTTAAACAAAAATAAATAAAAAAAACAAAAATATTTGAAAATTATATCAAAGGAAATGACAAAATTTGAAGAAAAAAACACATAATTTAGAGAAAAAAAACAAAAATTCACCAAAAAAATTAAAAAAAAAAAATCAAAAACATTTTTTTCTAACTTATTAATATATATATATATATATATATATATATATATATATATATATATATATATATATATATATATATATATATATATATTTAAAAAAAATTAAAATAATTAAAATTACAAAATTAAAATTTAGAAAAAAAAAATTATAACAAAAAACAAAATTTAATTTAAAAATTTAAATTAAAAAAATAATAATAATAAGGAAAAAAATACAAATTTTAAAATTTACAAATGAAACAAATTAAAAAAAAACAATTAAAATTGAAAAAGAAAAAGAAAATTAAAAAATTAAAAAAAAAAAAAACTATCATTAAAAAACAAAAAAAAAACAAAAAAACCACGTGCAAATAATTAAAAAACAAATATACATAAATTTAGTGTTTTTTTTTTTTTAAAAAATGAAACCATTTATAGATTTTAAAAATGAAAAACTAAATAAACTAAAAAAATTAAGAAAAACAATTAAATTAAATTAAAATTTAAAAATTTTAATAAATAAATTTTAAATTTTAAATTTAAAAAAATAATTATTCTATAATATTAAGTATAAAAAAAAATTAAACAAATTGAATTTAAAATAAAAAAATTGAATTAAAAAAATAATTTTAAATTTTTTGAAATTCAAATTTAAAAAAAAAAATCAAATTAAAATAAAAATATTAAAAATTAAAAAAAAATAAAAATAAAAATAAAATCAAATAAAGAATAGATGTATATATATATTAAAAATTAAAATAAAATAAAATAAAAAGTTATTTTAAATAAAAATATTAAATTTAAAAAAAAAATTAATTTTTTGAAAAAAAAAATTATTTTTTGAAATTTAAAAAAAAAAATTTTAAAAAATTAAAAAAAATCAATTAAAAAAAAAAAATTAAAAAAAAATCAATTAAAAAAATATCAATTAAAAATAAATTTGTGGTGGTGGTTGGGGCGCGCGGTCGCCGGGCGCGCTTTCATTTGGCGCTCAGGCTCCGCCTCCCGGCCCCCCGTCAGCCGCCGAGGGTCGATTCTCGAGCTCCGCCCGTTGTCACAAAAAATGAGGCCGGCTAGTCGCCGTGGCGCCGCCACTGTGGTGGTCGCGCCTCGACCACCACCACAATTTATTTTTAATTGATTTTTTTTAATTGTTTTTTTTTTTTTAATTGATTTTTTTTTTTTAAAATTTAAATTTTAATTTTTTTTTTTTTTTTGAAAATATATATATTTTTTTAAATTATTTAAAATAAAATTGGTTTTGTTTTAATTTTATTATTTTTTTGTTTTAAATTTATTATTATTATTATTATTTTTAATAATTTTTATTTAATTTTGCCCATTTTTTTTATTTAATTGATTATTTTTTATTTTTTATTTTTTTAATTTCATAATTTTTCTTTGTTATTAACTTTTACGTTTAGATTTTTAATATAATTTTATAAAATTCAATAAATTATATATATATATATATATATATATATATATATATATATATATTTTAATTTATTTCGATTTAATATTTTTTTTTAAATGTTTTACCTTTTTTTTTTTGTTTTGTTAATTACATAAAATTTTTATATTTCAATTAAAATTGTGTATTTAAAATTAGATTTTTTTTTAATGAAACTTAATTTTTAAATTTTTTTTTTTTTTTTTTTTATTTAATATTTTTTTTTTTTTTTTTCAATTTTCCATTTTTAATTGATTTTTAAAGTTTTTAAAGTTTTTCGTTTAACAAAATATATATATATATATATATATATATATATATATATATATATTTAAAATTTATTTTTTCTTTCAAAATTTATTTGTTTATTCATTTATTTATTAAAATTTAATATTTTTGTTTTTAAATTTAATTTGTTATTTTAATATTAACCTCTTTTTTTTTTAATTTAATAAAATTTGATGTATATAACAAATGCCTATTTTAATTTAAGTTATATATATATTTTATTTTTTATAATTTAAATTTAATTTATTTTTTATAGTTTATTTGTTTTTTTAATATATATTGTTTTAAATTTGATATTTTCATTGTATTTTATTTTTATTTTTTATTTTTTTATTATTTTTTATTTTTTTTTCCTTTTAATTTGAATAGTGTTTTTTTTTTAAATTTTGAGTTTTTGAATTTATTAAAATTTAATATATTTCCTTAAATTTAATTATTTGTTTTAAATTTTTTTTTTTTTAAAATTTAATAAGCATTTTCTTTTTCTTTTTTAAATTTAATTTCTATATTTAATTTTTTATAATTTCATTCTTTTTTTAACTTGTTTTTTTTAAAAAATTTAATATTTTTATTTTTTAATTTCTATATTTTTTTAAATTTTAATCTTAATTTTTTTTTGGTTTATTTTTTAAAATTTTTTCCTTAAATTTTAGGTTTTTTTAATGATTGAATTAAAATTTTTACTTTTGTTTTTTTTTAATTTTTTTATCTTCATATATTTTTAAATTTTAAGCTTTTAAATGTTTTTATTTTTTAAATTTATTTTTTTCTTAAATTTCAGGTTTTTTTTTAATGTTTGAATTTTAAAAATAAAAAAAATGTTATTTCTATTTTTAAAAATGCCAAAAATATGACACAATTTTTTTTTTTTGTTATTCCAGCATCAACTTGTTTTTTTTTTAGGGTGTTTTTTCAATCCTTTTTTCAAGAAACAATTTTGTTTTTACCATAATTTTATAAAATGTTGAAATTTGACCTTAAAAAAAAACGAAGTGCGTTCTGGAAGAGACACTTTATTTTTTGGGGTGTTTTTTCAATCCTTTTTTCAACAAACAATTTTGTTTTTAGCATAATTTTAGAAAATGTTGAAATTTGACCTTAAAAAAAAACAAGTGCGTTCTGGAAGACACACTTTTTTTTTTTGGGTTTTTTTTCATGTTTTTTGAGAGTTTTTGGGCTAGAGTTCCCGTTTTGAGGTCAGGTTACCTATTTCATCGGTAACAGTGTTTTCTGCATTCTTCAATTTTGACTGTATTTATTTTCTACACAGGAAAGCATATGTGTGGACTAGCGCAGGCTACAGTAGGCTACCACAAATTTCTAAAGGAAAATTGACAACTATAGAATCAAGTTCAAGATCTGAAAGGTGTGCTTCCTGGTCGTCTATCATAGTGTTATAGTTTAATTTACATGTCTCAAAAATATTATAATGGAGTACGAATTAGGAGTCTATTTAAATTGTATATATCAAATCTGTTGCATATTTATTCCCAATTCAGTGCGAATGAATAGTTTTAGCTAATTCAATGTGGGGGGAACATATCCACGGCTTGTAGTAGGAACATAAAAGGCCAAAAAATTCTAGAAAAGGGAAGTTTACTGTGCATTTAAAGAATCTTGTGCTCCCACTAATTGGGAAGTTGGCAACGAGGTTGGCTCAATAGAGTAGGAGATGGATGAATGAACTGGGTAAGATTGCTTCCATACAGGTGCAGATGTAGGAACAACTTATCTATGCTGCATCTTCCTGTGACTGTGGGCTTTGTGTTTGAATTGCGTGTATGAGCTTGCCTCGGGCCTAGAAGATGAGCATTAGTAATTCTGGGAGAGAATATAGAATTATGTAATTTGCTTCCACTCTGGCCTCTTCTTGCATGGTGCTGTGTTATCTTATTCTGCTTATAAAACACAAACTTAGAAGCTGAGGTAGGGCATACTTGCTTGACCAAGCTGGTAGTGAAAGCACAACAGATGCCATTTGATAGGATAGCAAATTTATGTTGTTTTGTATATCGAACTTCATGTTGAGTCTGTGTTTCTCATTCTTCTTAGGAAGCATAAGGGTGTATTGCTGAGTCAGACCATTCTTGCTTGGCCAATCCAACTGTCAGAGTACAGTGGACTATAGTAGGGAGGATGGTCAAATTATGATTGCAAATCATGTAAAGCAAGGAAAGGATATACGTAAATCATTCACATTCAACAAAGTATTTGGAGCATCTGCTACTCAAGGTTGGCTCTCTTTTTAGAGTGTTGAAAACCTTTTACATGATTGTAAGGTGCAATCTCTTAAATCATAACATTATTCATGTTGAATTGTAGAGGAAGTGTTTTTGGATACCGGGCCATTGATCAGATCTGTTTTGGATGGTTACAATGTTTGCATTTTTGCATATGGGCAAACAGGTTCTAGAAAGACATACACAATGGTAATAACAACCATCTTCTAGTTAGTCAATTTTAGTTTGAAGCACTATCTTGCAAAACTAATAAGGAATTGAGTTCATTGCTGAAGAAATTCTTGCGTAGAAATAATTTGCTCTAATATTGCTTCTAGAGATGAACTGAATATGGAAATCAGTCATATTGTCAATTGTAGGAAAGGGGTTTATGATTATATCCTCAGTCAGAGTTTCCATTGTACTTGCCGAATTCAGTGTATTGAAAGGGAATGATTTGCAAAGAAGTTATGCTGCCTACAATTGAGTGATTGCTCTTTTGGATCCCATGTTGATTTTATTTCATGGTCGAGCTATTGGGTCCATTTGGAAGCTTTACAATCTAGAATGATATTAGTTCCATATTCAAAATTTCTCAACAACACAATATTACAAGGGCTATAATTTAACCGTTTCCCTAATATGGTATTTCTAATAATGATGGCTCACACAGACGTTCTATGAGTTCTGATTATGTGTATTTTTCTTACTTGCAACAGTTGAAGCCTTGCCTCTTTATATCTAGTTATTTTTGTATATGGTGTTGCATTTGGCTTTGAAATTCACATTGTATATTTCATTGGGCCTTCCTTTCGAAATTTCTTCTTAGATGGAGACTCTATTGTTCATTCAATATTTCTCCCAACAATTGTTCTTAAAACTAAGTAGGCCCTGCCAAGCCAGAAGATTTACATTTGTTCAAGATATTCCCAACTATGATTACTTAACTGCCCGGGCTAGGCACATTTGACACCTTTTGGTGAAGATATGCTATCACACATTAAAAATATTCTATCACTCTAGCCTGAAATGTAACAAAATTTGACAATTTAGTAGCACAAGAGTGCTTCATTTATTTTCAAATATTTGAAAACTTAACAACACAAGAATCTAGAGATTTGTGCCAGATAAATCTCACAAAATCAACCTACAGGATGCTATAGAGCTTATTCTGCACACAACGATTTTTTCAGTTTATGCAGAATTTGTTGAAGCTGTGTTTTTTAATTAATTCTAAAATTATGGGTAAAACTGAAAAAATAGATTATCTTATAACCCGTGATCAATTTTTCTCATACTAACAAATTTTTGATCCCGTAGAGAAAGAAACTGCCTTGGCACCTCAAGAGGTAGAAAATGTTTCACATAAGGGTTTTGAATGCTTGTAGCATATTTAGAAAAATGGCCACATGCAGATTTGAGAGGTTGGTTCTCATGCTTCGGCTCCAAAGGAAAGTCTAAAATGCCAAAGGGTCAACTGGTGGAAAGTTGAAAGATATAATTTATTTATCTATTAATGCCCTGTCTTGCTTTCAAAAAGTTGGTCTCAAAGCCCTCTCAATAGTTGGTGATGTTCCTGCTGACTCCTAAGGTGATTACAGAGGAAAATTGGAGTGTGAACTATCGAGCCTTGAATGACTTATTCCAAATATCAAAACAAAGAAAGGATACCTTTATATATGAGGTTATTGTTCAAATGATTGAAATATACAATGAACAAGTCTAGGGTCTTCTTGTTTCAGACAATTCCAATAAAATATATCCTTCTTGATCTTTGGATTTTAGTTTCTCAGAATAAAATAATCCTTGACTCATAGCACATTGGAAATCCGCAACAATTCACAGCAGAATGGACTCAATGTGCCAGATGAAAATCTAATACCCGTTGCATCTACATCTGCTGTGATGGAGTTAATGAACCTTGGACACAAGAACCGTGTTGTGGGAGGAACTACTCTGAATGATCGGAGTAGCTGTTTGCACAGGTTTGAAAAACAATCTTCAGAGAATTTCAATAATATTGGTCTCTCTTGAAACCTTTCTTCAAACAATAAAAACATTGTTTTGTTTGCAGTGTTTTGACAGTGCATGTTCAGGGAAAAGATCTTACTTCTGGAAAAATTCTTCAAGGGTGTCTTCATCTTGTTGACCTTGCTGGAAGTGAGAGAGTTGACAAATCCGAGGCCACCAGAGATAGGTTAAATGAGGCACAACATATTAACAGATCACTTTCAGTGTTAGGAGACGTGATTGCTACTCTCGCACAAAAGAGTTCCCATGTTCCTTATCGAAATAGAAATCTCACACAACTGCTTGAGGATTCTTTAGGTAACAAATTCAATCTTGTCCTTAATGAATAGTTATGGAAGGAAACTACCACTTTTCTCTAGCCTGGGGTGGTAATGATGTTGGACTTTGTTCTTAAGGTGGAAAGGAAAAAACTCTAATGTTTGTGCACATAAGTCCTGAATTAGATGCACATGGGGAGATATTCTGCACTCTAAAATTTGTAGAGAGGGTTGCAACTGTTGAACTTGGTGCTGCACGTTCCAACAAGGAAAGTGGTGAGGTTAGGGAGCTGAAAGAACAGGTTTGTGTTAGAATTATTCTTGAAAAATATGTTGCTTTCTGAATGATAGTCTTATTTGTTCTCCATGGATCAAAAGGAATAAAAACAAGGGATATTTTGGTCTGTTTGTTTGAGGACCTATGAGTAGTTGAAGAATTCTGATAATGAATGTTGTCCTCTAGAGCATTCAAGAGTCAAAAGTTTCCCGATATTTGATGTTGCATATTGCTAGCTTGAAGAATGCACTGGCAAAGAAGGTAGAAGAAGTTGAGCAGAGAATGAGGATCGGTGTCTCGCCAATAACTAGGGATTCCAGGAATAGTCCTGAAATACAGAGAATGAGGATTGGTTTCTCACCAATGCATCAACAAATGCAGACCATTTTGTGATTATATATGTAAACAATCCAATGATATTATCCAAAAAGTGATAGATATTTTTTCAGGCTTTTAAAAGCTCGCACAATATATAATTGGAACAAACTTTTATTACTATAAATCAATCAATTACTTCTACATACCACTAAAAGTGGCAAAGGCTCTATAATATTTTATCACCTTGAACATCAAGCACACTAAGAACCTTGACAATGGGGTCTAATAACATCGCCAAAGATCCAAAATTGACAAAGCAAAATTTAATGAGTATTGATTAGTCAAAATTACCATGTGGATCAACTACTCATGTCGAAATGATGGCATATTGGATTAGGTATGGGTTTCACTTGCATTTGAAAGAGTGAACACAACGTGGATAAAGAAAATTGACTACACTAAGAACCTCGACAATGGGGTTCTAATAACATGGCCAAAAATCCAAGAAAGCTGACTAGGTTGGCCTTAGCCTAAAATAGTCAATATTGAAAAAATACAATTTCTTGCCACCTTTAAAGGGTTCATGGAAAATATATAACATACTCTATTCACATTGCAATTGAAAATAACACTGAGAAATAATTTGGATTTTTTAGAGGTAATATGGCTTGCCATCCATTGAAAGAAAAGTTAAAACACTCTCAAAATGATTCACTATAGGTTGTTTAACAGGTGAGACTCACACATCATCTGGAATAAATAACCTAGGCACCTTAAAAGAAAGTATTCTTGCAACTTTTGATATGGTAGGTTGATAATTAGTGTTGCAAAATTCTCTCACTAGATCCACTGTTTTGCAACCGGTCAAAAGTTTACTCCCATTAATTTGTTGTTCAACCTATTTTATGCTCTTAATAGGACTAGAGCCTTCAGTAAGCTTTGATGGTTTAACAAAACAAATCAAAGGAAGAATCTCATTTGCACCCTCACTTGTCAAGATATTTTGAATGTCTAAAAATCAATAATTTTCAACTGTTGTATTCAAATAAGCCACACATTGATTTTGTTGGACTTCCCAATAAGGATATGAAACATTGTCTCTAGTTGTGGACAACAAATCACATTGCCCAGGTATGGTGCTAGTGAGCTCCAACACTTAACTACCATTCCACTTACTATATATGTTGTTGCTTAAAAAAATTGAAAGCACAAAGCCTTGATATGACTGGGACAGTTGAATTTTGAAAGAAAGGGTGTAAGGGAGAAGGAGAAAGCAATGGATTCAATGCATCAGGAGAAACACTAGGGGAAGAAGGCACAATAAGAAGATTTATCTTTTCTTCCTTTTGGATTGCATCTGGATCAATTGAAATGGGTGACTTTGTATCTCTGGCATTTGGTTTTGCCTTTGATTTTGGCATTGAGGTTAATATTACCAAACAATGGAATGCATCTCATTTATGTTAGAGGAAAGTGCATATCTGTGGAACAATCATCCCCAGTTGTAGCTCCAGGTTCTTATGTTGTTTATGCTTGAGCTCTTGAGTAAAATTACAATTAGTTTGATAACCAATTGGGACTTGGAGGGCAATATGGGTGGTGGGCCATGGAGGTATGCTTGATCAGGGCACTTATTTTATGCTAAAGGAGCTAACGATATATCTAAATATTTATCATATTGTATGTATTTGCCACTTCATAGTTGCATTCACCATAATAGTCTTCATGTTGATAGGTCTTCTACTGAAAATAATGATCTTGATCAGTTTGTAAAAATGTCTTTTGTTTCCAATGAAGGGATGATAAAGTGGAAAATGTTGGCACTGAATCTAGAGATTTATATGTCTAAGATTAGTGATACATTCTCATTTGAAATTGGAACAAATAATGTTCCCATTGGTGAGGGTATTTATGGCTTAGTCGATTTCACCCAATATGGTGAGATAGATAAAAAGGTTGGATGCTAGAAACCCTTTCAGACTAGCCAATCAAGTGAAGTGATTCAGAGAAAGGCTTCTAAAAGATGCCAAATTATTTCCACCCATATAATCTTTACAAAAATATCAGTAAATATCATACTATGTTTCTTAGCATCTATGCTAATATGAACTACCAAAATAATTATAGGTCCTCTACTCGAGTAAATAATAATTGAAAGCACTTTTCTAAATCTCTATACCCCTCAGGGTGCCTCAAATGTTTTAGAAACAAGTTTTTGGTGTAACCTGTTAAGAAAATCTCATTAACTCACAACATTTCACCAATCAAAACCTCTTAACTATGGCCAATACTTCCTAAACGTAGTAAATTTAACCAAATGAATGTCTTACTGTATCATGATTCATATCCTCCTCACTCACATAGAACACCACTCTTTGGATGAATGCCCTCAAAAGTACCAAGAAATGGTTGAAAGTGCAATTTAGAAAGAAGATATAAATGTATGATTCATTGCCAATCAAAAGCAATTTCCAAAAACCAACACAACACATTCAAAAGAAGAATTCAACTCTTAGAATAAGATTACATAAAGGACTCAAAACCACTATTTTTGTTTTTCTTCAATGAAGAAAAAAGGAGAAGAGCAGAAATTTACTCTGTAATCGAGCTAGAACCTTCAACAGATTTACGATTCAAGAGTAACTCGATGATCATCATTCAGACAAGTCTCAACCATAATTTCATTAGGATGAGTTCTCCACCACTGCCTATTATGACCAACTAGGCATCTTCAACAACTTCTCTTCTCCTCATCAAACTCTTGAAGAAGATGAAACTTGCTCCAAAGACCATAAACAATGCATGTTGTCAAACGAGTAACTTTGATGCACAATTAATTTGGTCTTTACATAGTATCATTTACATTATAAAAGAGTTATTTATTTCTATCTTATTTATGTAGATTCTCATGTTATTTATTCAAAATAAATAACATGCAGTGGTTGATAATATCTTCAGAAAGAGATCCAAAAACTAAACCATTAACACTTCCATAGGAATGTTGGTTTGCAAGGATTTAGAATATTGTCAAACATAGCCCTCAGGGTTGCTGACTGGTATTGTCTTGAAAGAGAATGACATTTAAAAATGATATGAGACAAAATAGAAATTTAGCATTTGAAAAGTTGTTGGGAAAAACTCATTCCATCAATCCAAGGAGAAAAGCACTTCATTGATACCTCTAAAATTTGTGCTTCAAAATATAGATTCAATTATCAACTACAAACCCCAAAGTTACTTGAGGACATCACCCATTGTCACCTTGGTGATCATCCTTCTCACATAAGGCTAGATCTCCTCCAACATAAGGGAGGAATCCATAATAAGCCTACAGATCTGTCCTTCAAATGCTAAAAAAATAGATTTTCAAAATGATATTGTTTTCGCCTTTTAAGTCTTAAAATGGAAAGCTAGGCAAGACCTAGTTCCTAATCCCTGGGATGTAGACTCTAGGCAACAAAAAGAACTTTAAAATTGATGAAATATATGTGAGTCATCACAAAACAACCACACAGCAAGTGTTATCAGTCAATAATGTATCCAATAAATATGTAACAGTGCTATCTCCTGATAGATGGAACATTTGAAGACAATGTGCTCCCCCAACTTGATCTCTTGTAAATCACATAGCTGAAAATTCCATTTGAGGTGTGTGATGCAGTGAGCTATCTCAAACAAAATCTAGTGGGATCCCACTCTGAATTAACCAAAGGGAATCCTAAGGTTGTGCATCCAATGTCTATTAGTATAGATAAGCACTTAGCTACATAAAGCACTCAAAATAATAAAATGGCATATTGAAGCTAATGCCCTCAAGGAGGGAAATCCAAGTGATTTGGATGTAGTTTGTAGATATGCTCTCTAATCTCCTAGGTTAAGTCACATTTAGATAGTATGAGATAACCTAGAGTGTCCAAATATTACCTAAACATGGCAAGTTGATTGATAGAAACGGCCACTAACTGAAGCAATTAAGAAGAACCCACAACAATTACACCAAGGAGGGGTCTATTGAAGCAATACCTTGAACTCCACCTAGATGATAGATTGAGGAATTGCATGTTAGCAGAAGATGAAGCATCGTAATATAAGGTTTTAGAATCTCTCTATCCTATCCCAATCAACCCAAAGCAAGCCAGGTCCCTAGACCTTGAAGCCATAACAGGTCATGGCTCTAATGATCATGTCCAAAGAGGTGCATCTTGAAAGAGATGTCCTAGAGCACTATCTCTTTAGCCAAGTAAACCATATTCCTTATGAAGTTGGGGCTAGAAAGCATGCCTCAAGCTAAGCTAGAATCCTAAGATATGAACCCCAAGTATGTGTAGGTTGTATTAATATAAATCCCATCTCCTCCAACGTAAAAATGTTAGTCAAAGAGAGCATGCTGATACATGTTGAAGATCATAACCTTAGTATTACTAAGTTGAAATTTAAACTATCAAAGATCACAAGAGTTGGAGAAGGCCTCATTTTGTCTCTACAACCCCTTAGGTGAGGTGCCAAGAGGATCATGTTGTTGAAAACTAAAAGCAAGGATATCAAGACATCGGGTAGAAGAAAATCAACACCATCCTATATGTGCTCCTAAGAAAGGAGTCCATCTCATCGATATAGAACCAAATGAGAGTTAGTGAGAGAGGGAATTCCTATTTTACCTCTATAGTACTCCTAAGGTAGTCTAAGAAGATGTCGATAGTGCACAAATGACCAAGCACTGACTCATATAGTCTCGTGATAGAAGCCAATGTCGTATCACATGTTCAGATACATGTTTGAGAGCTCTATTTGAGTTGACATACAAGGGTTGTTTTGAAGCATTTGAAATCTACAACACACAGTGAATTTTGTCATTCAAACCTATAGAGGTATGGTTCATTCTCTTTGAAGTTTTGTAGCCATCAATCATATAGTGTTTGTTTGGAATCTGGATTACACTAGAGTGAAAGTCCTGAGTAGATACTATAAACCTCCAACAAATAAGTTTTTGTTGTAAGCTATGTTGAAGTAGTAGTAAACAAGTTTACAAAACACATATTTTGGCATTTATAGAATATTGAAGTATTATTTGATCCTGTTTATTATAGAAATAGAATAAATTAAATTTTTGGTTCTGTCAAATTTGAAAGGTCCATTTAAGAATCTCGCTTTGTAGCATTTCTCCTTGTAAGTTGAAATATTACCAGAGATAGAGGCACAAAGTATAACTAAAGGTGGGATCCCTCCAACAATATAAGCAATGAAAGCTAAAAAATGTCATAGTTCTTCTGGTTTCCACAAAGTGTACCAAAAACAATGTCTAAAATAGCATGGAATGTGGACACTTATTCAAGTTCAATAGACTCTGGCTAAATGGAGATGTGATGATAAACTAGATAATAAATTATGGACTAAAATCTATATAAACCCCATGCCAGAACCAAGTATCATCACCTTGGAATAAGGTGAATGAAAAGAATATTTTCAACAATAAAGAACACCATGTAGGCCCAAATATTTTGCTATAACTTCTCGATTTTATATATCACAGGATGGGACAATCATATTTATTTCTAAATTGAATGACAGATAGTCAAACTAATAGATTCCTAAATGTTAGTTGTACATTTATATCACTTAGAAAACCTTTACAGCTCTTTTCCAACTTGAGATTTTCTAGTATTTTGGAACCTTCATAACAATACAGAAATAGCTCTCAAAATGAACATTTCCACAGAAAAGGAAAATTGACCTACATCACCAAATGTGACTTTTCCTGACAAGGACAAAGCTTAGTCTTATGTCAAATTATGTAGTTGTTTAAAAAAAAATGGTTGTGTCATAGAAAGTAATTTTTAAATCCCATAAGTCCATAATAGATGCACTTTCTCATTTTTTCATTCAAACTAAATCAATCCAAGGTCTATCTTGAGACCAAAATAATTTTTTTGTTCTCCTCCCTCTGATAATTCCCTCCCGGGCCATGCAAAAATGTCTTTGCATACTTCAAAAACAAATTGTGATATGTATACATATTCTTTAAATAGAATTGTTCAATTTCTAAATGGCCACTGCAATATGTACTTACTAGATGTTTCCTCTCAAGTTTAACCATCACTTGTGAAAAGTTCAAAAACACGTATTATGGAAAAGGTATTTCCCTTCAATTGTAAAGCATAAAGTAATAATTTATACAAAGAAGGAAAGAACACAACAATGAAATAAAGGATGTGTTGGACAAAATATTTATTGAGAAAAACTACCTAAAAGGCTTCATAGAGAGGGTAGCTTCTATGTTATTTTATTGCTACTAAGAAGAGTATCCTTACCTATGCATGCTTGATATATGAATGAACCACCTTCCAATGAAGCATACCTAGTATAAATAAGCACGCCATCACGACTCAATACTAGAGTATTTGTAAAATCATGATTCCGAATAGAATAAGATATATTATAGACACATGTCGCTATGACTTCCAACCTTTTCTGGTCCATTTTATAAAATCTATAAAAGATGCAAATGCTCCTTTCCAAGCTTCATAAACCAGTCCATTGCATATTCCTTCATGCGTAGGGAAAAAATATAATTATGTTGTCTTCACGAATGAGACCATTCTCTTTTTTGAATTAAAAGAATGAAAAAAATCCAATAACACAACAACAACATCATAACAAATTCATAAATTAGGGAAAAATAATAGTTACACACCTCTAATTAATGCTCCAAATGAAGGCCCATGGTCATGCTTTTCTCCGCGGCATCCCATGAAACATGGAAGATAAGTTTTGCAAGTCAATTTGGGTGATAAAGTTCCCAAATAGTCAGGTGACATCAAAATATAATCCAATTAATATCCACTCTAGTTCGCTTATTCTCGAAGATACTTCAACAAAACCTTTTCCACATCATTTAAGTTGCAACAAGGGAGTGACATTATCCACATCGCCTTTCCATGTCACCAAAAATTTTTGATAAATCCCCCCTGATTGCCATGTTTGTAAAGCAATCCTTACAAGTACAAATCAAATCATAAAGGGATAAATAGGACAAAATTCGAGGAACATCCACACAACATGAATAGGAGAGGTCCAAGTGTACATAAACAACCCAAAAAATTCCTCAAGAGATATGACCAATGCCTTAGAAAACATGAAGTGCCTCAAACAATATGACAGGGCCTTGGGAAACATGAAGGTACCCAAAAATAAAAATGCAACCAACCCGTCAAGGAAAAACTACCCTACTTATCCAAAAACAATATTATGGTGCCACTACTAAAAAAAGGGGTAACATTTCCAACAAAAACCTTAAAATAACACCCCCCACCCCCCAACAACAAAAAAAATGGACAATCTTAGTAACAACCTAACTTTTTTACAAAGTTAAAATTACAATTTGTTTGAAATTGTGGCCTCAACAATTAAATACCATTGTGAACAAAGACCTTGAAATCAAACCTTGAGTCAAAAAGTGGTGTTACTGTCAGCACTTGCATTTTCACTTCAAGGTTAAAATTATGACTAGTTTGATATGGAGGGCATGATAGATGGGCCCACTTCAATCCAAAACCTCAAATTTAAAACTTGAATCACAACACATCATTACCTCCAATGCCATATTTTGCGGGGTGCCTAAAATTACAAAACTAAGGAAATAATTTTCTTTTAAATTGAAAAAAATGGACCTTTCAAATTAGAAATTAAAAATAGAAATGATTTTGAATGTAAATATTAAAACATTTTTTAATAAGTGGATAATTTATTGTGGAGGAGAGCTTGACGACAGGAACCCTTATCGTCGCAACCCTCTATACTATTTTTTATTCCATGATCCAGTTCGAACACCATTGTTGTTGCCCTGGATCATCACCACCATGATGTTGTGTCTGATGCTTGGTCATTTTTCACTAAAATCTTCATCCTATGATTTTTTTTTTGTTTCCATTTTTGGCCTACATCTTACAAACAGAGTTGAGGGGGTTGGGGTGTAACAACTGCATAATCGTCATTTGTCCAGTTTCGAGCCTCTCTTTTCTACAGTTGGCCTAGGTCTTGCAAAGGAATTTGAGGGGGGTGGGGTGTGCAAATCTATAGACATCCTATCCCCAATTCATGCCCTTTTTTTTTCTAATCCAGTGGAGGTAGGCTTTGCAGGTGCATGTTCATGGTGGTTCTTAAGTTGCCTTGGCTATGTTTCTCTTTTCATGGGTGTTTGATGTTGTTTTTGTTGCAGTTGTTGTCATCTGCCAAGTGTTTTTGCCACATTTTTTGTGGGTTTTCTTGGGGTTTCTGGGCAGAATGTGCCCAAGTTTCTTTTAATGGGGGGTTCAGGATTTCTTTGTTGCTCCTTACACGTTTTGGCAAGCCTACATTCTTATCATCTTAGTTTTCCTCAAACTTTGGCCTAGGATTTTATTTCTCTAGGGTTTTTTGGGGATTTTTGGGGTGCTATCTGGGGATCCTATGCCCGATCTTTTAAATATGTTTCATGGACCTTCGATTGGAGGAATGTGAACTATGGATCTTTGAGCTCTTGTTTTTGGTATGACTTTTGGCTAATGTGACTGTTATGCCCTCGTGCATTTGAAAAATGTAATTTTGTCCATGTTTTCAAGTTGAATAAAATTATGATTTTTTCTTCAAAAAAATAAATGGAGAATTTATTAAGAAAAAAAATTATTCTATATATATATAAAAATAAAAAGCTAAAAATTTAAAAGACTTGTATAAATTTCCTACTATTCTATATATATATAAAAGGCTTGTATAAATTTCCTTTGGCCTAGCAAAGGACGCAACAGAAGCATCCCCTAGTAAAATGGGATAGACTTGTTCTCCCCAAAATATTGGTAGTTGGGGGTTCAGAAATATTGTTCTCTTCAGCAAAGCACTAGTAACCTAGAACCTTTGGCAGCTAATTCATAACACATCCCTCTAAAGGAAAACTCTCAAATCCAAATATCTCCCATCCTCCACATTCGTGGACTAGATCTACTAACCAAGGAAATCTAGAAAGGGATCAAATGTCTAGAATACTTCATACTAGCCTTCCCTCTCATTGGAGAATGGGCTGCATTAAAAATTGGTAATCATGTAAGTGTGAAGCTAGGACTAGATCCATGCATGGGATTATTTGATGCCTATATATTATCAAACAAGCTCACTGAGCACTTAAATTAAAAGTGGTGTTATGTCCTCACAAATGCAAAAGCAAAATCCCCCTTGGCATGGGGGCCTACAAGATGGAAAAATTTCACAAATTTGCACCTTGTAGGACAAGATGTTGTAGAATGGGAAACATGTTTCAATCCCCTCACTACAAATCTCAAAAAACTTTGGAAGGAGATCAATGTTAAGTTGTTATTGTCAAAAAATCCCAACAATGGGGACTTCACTACAAAATTGGGCTACAAGTCTCACATTGATTCCCTATTTACTAGGGAAACACACTATCAGTGGAAACCTCTGCAAAAAATACAAGCACCCCTAAAATATAAAACTACACTTTGGCTAGCATTAAATAGCAAACTTTTAACTTGGGACAATCTCATGAAGATGAACTAGGAAGGTCCTAGTTTCTACTATTAATGTGAATATTCATCAAAGAGCATTGCACAATTAATTATCTCCTATGCATACACAATGCAAGTAATCAACATAGTAGTGTCCTAATTCCATATAAATGGCTCGTGGTCTTCCAAAAGTTTGACAGAAAATCTCATGACATGGCTGGAAAATAAAGACAACTTCTTCCATGGGCATCCCCACTATTTTGGTAAACAATATTTGGTAGGCTAGGAACAAAGTTATCTTCAACACTCGAAACATCCTTCTATAGATCACAATGGGTTTAGTGGTAAAATTATGCATGAAACATAAAGCTGATCACAAGCGATAGAGGAGGTGCATACTAATCATGTGCCCTCTTACAGAGCAGATTAAGGGCACCTAAACAAATGTGGTGTTAGTGTGGTTTTATTTATCACTCAATCACATGATGTACCCATATGGTATCTCTCTTAGGCAAGGTACAAAAAACCATTCATAATTTATTGCATTGTGCACCTTGATATAGTTTTCTTCATTAAAAATTGTTAAGAACAATCAAGTAATGGTCCATGGGGGATTTGAGGCTTTCCATCTACCGAGGAAATAATAAAATCCAAATCAAGAATATCTACCTTCACTATAATCTTCAAGACATAAAGGAAACTCTCTTCTCTTTTGAAGCCTATCTCTTTCACACATATGCTACATGAACTCAATTCCACTGTTGATGGGCTCTCCAAAATTTCTGTGGAATTCCTGGAGGTGACCTTCCTCATCTATGACCTCTTGAATGGTGTGGAACATGGCCAAAAGGTCATACATGCTTAACGTGACATTTACATTTATACTTTGTCTTCAATTTTTTTGTTTTCTTTGTTGTTTTAATATGCCACAGTCACAAATTTTGTAGATGCCTGTCTGAAATTTTTTTGACTCTCCATATTGCACGTATCTTAACAAACATCTAATGACTATTGTGTGTCCCAATTCTATGCCTTAAAATTTCCAAATAAACTAAAACACCGAGAATCTTTGCAGCTGGCGTGAGTTCTATTCCCTGGGTCTCGCAAGTTGGAAGGCACTGAAAGGAAGCTTAAGGGCACTAAAGATGAATATAACATGTCCATATTGAAAGCCATTTCTCCTTTTTTCCATTTAGACAATTAGGTGGATAGTTGACCTCATATCTTGCCCACGTCCTTGAAAGCCAGCTCGTGGATAGATATATTTTTTTTGAATGAGGAAAGGTCTATCTACGTGGCTATCGGTAAGAGCGAACATTCAATAGGCCTTTTGGGTGGAAAATTTGCTATAGTATATCTCTTGCCTATCCAGATATAAGGTGAGGAACTAAGAGCCAACCCAACCAACCCAACGATTGTGTCGCTACCCAATTGTGCTGCTACACTTCTGGCTTTCCTCACGAAATAAAGAACCAATCCATTCAGGGCCTTTGTTAATGTCTCTATGACGAGATCATATGTTAAAGAGATCTATTCTCTTTTTTGTTCATGGAAGCAAGTAAATCTTTATGGTGACATCATATAGGAACAAGTAGAATTTGGCTCGCTAGTATTACTGGCTTGGCCTTGCTGGTTGGGAACATGATATAGTTCGATCCTCCCAGGGGGGGTTGGCCAAACAGATAGAGACCTGACAGAAACGGATTAAGTCAGAGGGATTTACTTGGGGGGGGGGGGCAAATTCAGGATTAGGGATTTAAAGTGCTGATGGGAACCAGTGAAAAAATGATTGGTGGCAGGAATAAACTTAGTGGAGGAGCATTAAGACGCTCTCCTGAGGAAAGTAGTAGGAGGGACCCTAAACAAATAGAGGGGGCGAAATCCCTATGAAGGGCAAGACCTATCAGACGTTTCAGTCAGATGTATCAACTGGATAAACTATTGTTATCTAACTATGGACCAACATAATCACATCTAGATTCTATATACAACTACTTCATCTAAATTTAATTAAGAGGGAATCAAATCCCTCCCTATCCTCGCTGTAGATGATCCCTCCAATCTTCGGGGCCATCACCCCAACTACCCATCCTTTCATTCCATATTGACTCATTATACCTCTCATATTGATTGCTTCCCAACTCGGGGAGCATTCATTAAGGCTAGCCCAAGCCCAACAGGTCAGGATATTGACCTAGGCACTTCTCATCTATCGGTCACCCCCACAAGCAAATAATTCCTTTCATTTTCATTACAAGAGAGAATGGAAAGGATCTAGACCAAGAGGGAAATGGATTAACTACTTGACTGAGTAGTCTTGAACTGTTATGAATTATAGGAGGGATATGACATGTTTTAAATATTGATTCCTGTGCATTCATTTCACTGAGAAATCGCTAGCACTAATACACAAAAGATATTAATACAAGAAAAGAGAGGGGAGAAGATCCAACCCATCCCTATGACTACCTTTCATTTTTACTAACCGGATACGTATTAACAACTTCCCAAGGAAAATAAAATAATTTACCTTCTACAGTTAGGCGGTTGAAATGCCATGAAACCCTCGACCATTAGCCATGATATGAGAATGATTTCAGTTTCTCCCTCGACCTCAATCAATGATCAGCATCCATAATACTCAATGAAAAATTGTTATACCAACGCCTTTATCCATAATGATGGCAGTCTCAAATCTTCACCCACTTCATCAAATCGGCAGAAATCTGCACAAATTTGTTATAGATTCATGCTATCCATGTACAAAAGGTTGTTGTTATGATAAGAGAAGAGAACAACCGCTCTTGCAATTCCATGTACAAACTGCAAAATATTTTGTCTTTTGGATGCTATAAATAGAAATCAGATAAATGTTTGGTAAGAGAGACAATTAATATGGGGTTATGAAACCGTTGTCTACAGGACAATGATATGTATATTCAAGTGGCTTTCAGAGCCAAATTTGGAAATTTTGCACCCATTTTTATAATTTACAACATTCTTAGTAGTTAAAAGGTTTACGGTGTATCCCAGATGCTCTAGGGCTGAGAAGATTTCGTCACAGTTGCAAGATCATTTGGGTTTGACAGTGCTAGTTGGAAAAATTGTAGTTTAAATTTAGTAAGTTGTAAGTTACATAAAATTCCCCTCAATTTGCATAAAATGGATAAAAAGACCGCAACAATGACGTTATAAAAAAAATTGAGTAGACTATGGCCAAAAAATATTTTACTTGCTCAGACATGGGTTCAAATCCCCGAAGGACGTGTATCCGTGTTGGCATGACCAACAATTCTAACACATTATAAACGAACAAAAATACCACAACTCTTCCTGAACAGGAAATTGTATTTAGCTTATTATCGAATATAACATGAATCCAAAAATTCCTAAATTTCATCAGTAGCAGGCATATCTGACCAACATGAGAATACATGTATTTTAATTTCTCTAACACTTTGAATGGACATAAACATGGCGGATTAGCAGAAATTAATTATTTTTTCTTCATAATAGAAAGATAAAACTATTAAAGTCTTAAACGGAGATCTTACCCATTGATTCATCGCAACTCCCAGTGTCATCAATCCAAAGATCGAGTTGAACTCTCCGGCCTGCCGCACTTTGGGCTGTATGCCGCTGCTCTTTCCACTTAAGCCTTTCCCATCTTTTATTTCTGAAATTACCCTAGAAAACGACCAAACGTTTGGGGAAAAACTCTCCCAGAATGACTGATTTTGAATCCATGAGACACTAGGGTATGGAGCAAAAATCCCTGGAATCCATCAATACCCTAAAAATTGACTGAAATCACCTCAATTATGAATAAAACCCAACAAATTGTGCTCGAACCATTTAGTATTGATGCCAAGGTATAGATGGCAGATGAAAACCAGACAATACATCCCTCGGACAGTCGAGTACATCTATTCCCATAACATTATAAGAAAATTACTCGGTTAAGATTCCATTAAAAATATCAATGAGTCGGTCATGGCGCCATCTAAAATTTGAATGTAAATGGCTGGTCTATCCATTCGATGGTTTATATTTCACTAAAAGAACCGTGTTTTCCTTACGACCTCTAGAGCTTAGTTTGAGTGGCTGGGTAAAATATCGTGTATGTTTAGCTTTGAGGTTGTGGTTAGCTTTGTGGTTGTATTCTAACATGTGGTTGTTTGGTCCCACAAGTCCTAAGGTTTATTTTCGGGGAGTATTATGTATGACTCTTTTTTATTAGCCCAAATAGATAATGTGTAAAATAAAAAGTATGTATATTGTTAAAAGTATTTTATAACTTAGTGTTAAGTAATGTATAAAATAAATATGATTTGTGTGTCAAATATTTGGAATAAAAATATGTATATTAAAATTATTTTTAGATATAAATAAGTGAAATTTATATAAATATAAATAATATTATTAAGAATCAATTTAAATGCATTTTTTTTTATTCTACTACACATCTCATCAAGAGATAACATCTCATCATGTAGTCTTTACATGTGTGTTATTTGGAGTAAACTTGATTTTGAAGTGAACACTTGTTCATGAGTAGTCTATGATAATTTTTCCCACTAGACATAGAAATATTATGCAATCGGTGAAGCAGAAATAAGCATGGGTATCAGTAATAAGATTGTGCAGGGTCAACCAAAACTCTTTTCATATGTATGGCCCTGTGGGGGTGGTGGACTCGACAATAATCATGGATGCTCCATGCGAGGGTGGCAATACTATGGGGTGTGCACAAATCACTAGTGTGGGTGCTCGTGGGGGTTATGGAGGACGTAAGAAGGGGGCTAGCAGTGGTGGGGATTCGATGGTTCAAAAGTAGAGTCGTCAAGGTGGAGGAGCCCGTGGTGGCAGGGGGAATCGTGGGTCTGATTGATTTGAGTTAAATGAGGGGTAGGGTATTGTTGAAGCCTCGAAAATCGGGTCTACAACAAGGGGGATACCCACCCTGTCCGGACCTTGGTTAGCAGCTCCTTTTCCTTTTGGTGTAGTGGGTCCGATGGGGGATGATGGGACCAGTTTCCCAATATGTGTGTGTGTGTTGAGAATAGATATTTCCTTTATAAAAAGGTTCCTAAGTGAAATGATTTTATTCTATTTCTAATCTAATCATATGCAAATTGTATTCTAATTTAAACAGAAATATCTAATTCTAAACTAACCTGGGATGTAATTTTTCTATTTATGCGATCTAAAATGATTTCAAATAACAATCGATAATAAAGATCATTCAACTGTTATGAGAAAAGAATTCAATAAAGATAAACCACTTCATATAAAAAGTTAGATGAAACAGTTGTGAAAAATATATCGCATAATAAGTTATTCATACATTAAGCATAAATAAATAGCTATCACCGTACAAAAGTGTCAAATGATAACTTAAACATTCAAGCATCAATATATAAATAATTGAACATAAATATCACCTTTAACACAGAAGCAGAAATAGTTAAGAGATAAAAGTACCATTTATAACTGGTTCTACTCATGAGCTAGAAGCAATAATGACTTATCTCTTCTTAATCCAACATCTACTAAGAGTACAAAAATGCAACATCAGTAGCAGATATTAGACACAGATATCAATAAATCTCGTTCCATTCATTCATCAAAACCTCCTCTAAGGGTGCAGAAGTGCATGTTCTGAGGACAATTTTTCGACAAATTTCAGGACCCTTCTCTAAATGCATGAGAAGGGTTTAAATACTACTAACTAAATCTAAAAATAGTTTATTACAAAAATTTAGGATTCGGTTTAAATGGCCGTCCTTTTTCTAGGAAAAAATAAAGTAAAACTAAAACTAAATCTAAAATTAAAAACTATCAACTAACTACTTATGAATATGATCTTTTAATTTGCAAGCATCTAGCATTGATTTGAGAAGA
The DNA here is from genome assembly GCA_034641835.2 of Pinus albicaulis. Taxonomy (NCBI): domain Eukaryota; kingdom Viridiplantae; phylum Streptophyta; class Pinopsida; order Pinales; family Pinaceae; genus Pinus; species Pinus albicaulis. The sequence goes on from CM076581.1 coordinate 1,231,038,323, forward strand.
GGAGGCTGACCGACTTCAGATTTTAACTGTCCCGAAAAAACAGAATCGGCAAGTGTTGGTGTGATCTTCTCAGCAGAATTAATGATGCAATTAAGAGCACTGCATTGACTGTGTGGTTTTACCAGACATGTCCAGTAAGAATCCCAATTTAACTTCGTCAATCCTTGAATTGATTTTGCCTTTTCTTCAGCTTTTTGTTTCCACTCTGTTTGCAATTGTTGTGCTTGTGGTAGGTATCCTGGAATAGTTTTTGAAATCAAATTAATCTTGTGCAAATTTTCATTTACACAATCAGTAATATTACTTGCTGATGTAGCTGCTTCCTCTGCTGCTTTTTTTTCCTCTCTAATCTGTGCATCCCAATTATTGAAGAGCATTTCTTTATGACTGTCATTGATGATTGGTGCTCCTGCTCTTTTTCCTTCCTCTGTCTTTTGCCATGCCAAATAATTAGTAACTCTTTCATTAGTTAAATCATAATCCATTGTGAGATTTTCTGGCATAATATATCTTGTTGTTGCAGTAGTTGATTATTCAAAGAAATAGACTCCGAGATAAACTCTGTAAGCTTGGGGTCATCTTTATGCATCTCTTGGATAATCTGTATTTGTTTCTCTTTTTCGGCCAAACTTTTCTGATATCTGATTTTCATTTGTTAAAACTCTTGCTGTAACTTTTCAAGTTTTATCTGTGCTTCACTGTTAGCATGAGCTTGTTGCAATTATTGTTGCAGAACTTGTATTTGATCTTCTTTTTCGTTCAATAATAGTTGTACCTCAGATTCTTTGTCAATAGTTTCGGAGGCATAAGCTCCTGTAATCTGAGATAATTTAGTAAGATTTTTAGTTGGAACCGTAGTAGGATCTTTCCATAAAACATCTAATTGTTCTGCATCAGTAGAGAGCACACTTTCTAATTTCCTCTTCTTCCTTTGCTTTCTTACTACTGCTTTATGTTGTGGACTATATAATATATCCAGAGGAGGAATTTCCTCTATTTTAAGTACAAGCTCAAAGGAGGTAGTAATGGGTATATGTTCTGTTTCTGTGACATTGCCACTTTTTCCTGTGATTAAACCTTTTGTTGTCTATACAGGAGTTTGTATGTTCTGTCCTTCAACATTAATCAAATCATTAAATGTTTCCCATTCTTTATCTAACTGAGTGCTAACGGATGGTTGCTGTACATTGAGAGGTGGAAGGTTCAACTGTGGAGTGGTTGAAGTCTATTGTTGTGAAAGCTCTTTTGATTGAGCTGTATCCTTCACTGAGCCTTCACTTTTATCTTGATCATTATCAGACTTTTTAGAACGTTCATAAGTTTCTTTGACAGACTTTGACTTAGACCTTTCTGTGTCTGAGCTGCCACTGAGACTGACACTAGGAGTTGGTTCCCTTGTGGGTTCCAATCTCAAATTATCCAAAGGGATAGTGGTTAATCTTCTTTCTATGTATATTTTAAATTCTTGAAATTCTTCTGGGGAAAGCCGTGTTTGAGCTAACTGCAAAATCTCTTTAAATGTGCATTTTTCTTGAAACATATAATCAAAAAGATCCTCTTCTCCAGAAAATATTCTTACCTTGACTGCAGTGGTGAAATTATTCACAACATCATATGGGTCGAATATCCTTCTTGGAAACTTGAACAATTGTAAACATGTAATATTGTTTACTTCCTTAAACGCATGACCAACATCAAATAATGAAAATGCTCCGCAGGCTATAGGAAATTGTGGCCAGATCGCTTTCTTTCTATCCTTTAATTCTTTTGTCAAACCTCCCTCTCCACAGGTTTGATATGCAATTTCCTGAGCTATGAGTTTATCCGGAACATACAAGGGTAAAACATGAGGAGAAGCAAAGCTTCCAAAAACCCTAACATAGGTAAACAATTCTTCTCCAAACCATCTTGCGACAGGGAGAATGTCTACTTCTGCTTCAGGGGAGAACCTTGGAGCATCCTTATTATACAACACTCTGTACAGAGGCAACATTATGCCATGGCAAATTTTATAAAAATGAGGAATGAACTTTGATTCCCACAATTCTTTGTGATAAACGTGAATAGGTAGGGGATCCTGAATTGTCCATTGCCAACCCATTAAAGGGAACATAGAAACAAAGCAGATTGAATCCATAACACAGGCAGATAGATAAAAAGGAGGATAAATCCTCTGAGAGACAGTCTGTTTAGACCGGTAATTGAAAATAGCCATGGCTAAGTTATCAGACAATATTTTGGCCCAGTCTACAATGGTATCGTTAACAGCAGCATTCAATAAGGGAAGCCATTTAGGCAAAAACTTATTAATATCAGGCTTTCCAAAAATCCTACATAGCATAGCAGCAGCAAAACAATATGGAGAAGTGAGTGAACCAGTACTGTACATACCGTGTTTATCTTTCTTCAGTGGTTCATCTCTTCTGGATCATTCCTTGGTACATTCCGCCAAATTTGCATTTTCCTTGGAAAATTTCTCCATAAATTGTTTGTTGTAAGTTGCCTGAGGCTCCGGAAAATGATACATAAGCCTCAAATCTTCTAGAGTAAATGACCCAATGAGCTCTTGACCTTGAGTTATAAACTTCTTGTCCGTAATATCAGTGCCATCCAGCACCCATTTTACCATGTCTGTATACGGAAGAATTCTAGGTCTTGCTGCTATTCGGTGCAAAAATGAACAAGCCAGATCTATAAGAGATGCTTCAGAAGAATTACTTGAGCCTCTAGTAGCCACAACATCCATTACTCTTGGGTTTTCTTCTTCAAGAAAATTAAACATACCCTCCCAAGTGGTGATACCAGCATCTTTGTTACAGGCAGTGTCTGCGTAAAAGGAAGCCATCTCTTTATTTTCAGAACTCAGAGCTTTCTCTTTCTTGCCCATAATACTATGAATATTGCTTTGTATAGTCTTTTGTTCTTCGCGCCTGCGGTTTTACGAATTAAGTGAGAATAATGATATGAGAAAGGTGACGGGATAGTTTTAAATGTTGAAGGCGTATGAAATATATTATTTTAACATGAAATAACCTTTCAATCAAAACGAAATCCTTTTCATTAATAATTGACAATCCGTTCATTAATTTGACATCAAAGCGCATAACGGATATCGATTTATGGAAATATTTTCTTCGTACAACGAGCTTTAAGAATCTGCGATAATGCGATCTGCGATTTTCTTTGCAATATCACAAATCGCAACTTTCGTATCATCGTAATATCACAAATCGCAACTTTCGCAAATCGCAATCTCGTAACATCTCGAAATCGCAAGATCTCAAATCACAACTTTCGAAAATCGCAATCTCGTAACATCGCGAAATCGCAATATCGCAAAATCACAATATCGCAAAATATAACATATGAAAAATATCCGTTAATATATTTTCTGCGATATGTGATTTGCGATAAATATTTTAATGTATAGTTTTTGGATCGCGCTATCGCAATTTAGAAGATTCTGCTTTGAAAAATATATCTTATACTTTTTTGCGATGGATGCGATATTTTCTTCAAAGAATGGTTTTATTCTAATCTATCATAAACTTAAGTTTATTTAAATATTTTCCAAAGAATTTTCTTAAGTTAATGATAGTAAGTTTTATTGAAAATGAAAACAAACACCAATAATTTTTTTGGATTTTTAAACTAATGGTCTCCACTTATTTAGTATTATTACTAATACTAAATAAAAGGGGGGGTTGTTGCTGGCCACAACAATTGGCGATTTACTTGGAAGAACCAGTTATCTCTTCTTTTCTTTTTAATTTTCTAAACTTTTCAAAACAGAAAATTTTCCAGAAAATCAAACTTTATTATAAAAAGACAAAGTACATTATGTTTTAATCTATAAATGATATTTCATTTCTTCTATGTTCAACTTTGACTATTCACTTCCTCAAGCTAGTCCTTGTATCTATATCAGTCATTACTTGGTTTAAAAAGATAAAAACAAAAGGCTTCTCTGTAAATCAGTTTTTTAAATATGCTCATTTGTCGTATGTAGAGCCACTGCTGCCAACAAGCGTCTATAGCCTCAACAGGGTTACCTGTTACCCAACAATGATCCCGTGTCCCATTTAGAGAAATACACAATTTTCAAAGAGAAATCCATATTCACACTTATTTCTTTTTATTTTCTTTTTACCCTTAAAGAACAATGTCTTGGTTTGGTAGCCAATTTATGACAGTGCCATTCACTTGATTTATAACTTTGCTGAACAAGCTGGCTCGTGATGAGACCCCTTGCCTTTTGATTGTAGTAATCTTGAGTCATTGCCTTGTTGTGGTATGCAGTATTGGCAAAGTCAGCAAGCTATAATATCTATGATCATGATAAGTCGGCTCGTGATGAGACCTCTTACTCTTTAAGTTAAAAGTGTATCATTGGATTATTCCCTGAACATTGTAATTTTCTAAGTGGGGAGGAAGTCATTGTTTCCTTAAGATAGCTCTGGACGACAATGATAGAGTTTTTTGGAAAGAACTTTTCTACAAAGAATCTTCATTTTGTTATAGATACCTTTCATTGGACTGATATAAAACAATCTTTCACTAAAAGTTGTTTTTCATCAAAATTTTCAATGTTGAAACTAATATCATTTCTAGATTTAAAGCTTTTAACTGTATCTTTGAATAATAATGATCAATATTCTAAAAAGAATTCTATTTATATAAGTGAAGAAACAAAATTTAAAAGAGAATTTGTATCTTTTTCGTGAATTCCAAATATAACCATTAACAACTAGTTTTATTATGAAAAATAAAGAAAACTAATCTACAAAATAGAAGAATGATCTCCTATGGAAAATATTTTTTAAGGATCTGTCCATTAACAGGTAAAGATTCTCTTTTCCCTGTTAAATCCTGTAATATAAAAGTTGATGGACCTATGATCTCTGCAATTTGGAAAGGACCAAGCCACATTCGTTGAAATTTTGTATGTTTTCCTTTTTCCTCATGAGCCTTGTCCCATTTTAAAACTAGATCTCCTATCTGAAAGTCCTTTCTGGTTATCATGTTTGAATCAAAAGAAGCTTTCACTAATGCTTGGTGATGAGCATGAGTTACTTTGGCCTTTTCTCGTTGTTCTTCTAGCTTAATTATTTCCACCTGCCTTAGTTGTAAGGAAGAAGTTGGTTCTTCATCAATATATTGGACTAAGGCTAAAGAAGGGATTGTTAGATGAGTTGGAAGAACCACTTCTCTCCTATAAACTAAATTAAAGGGAGAAGTGCCAATAGAAGCCTTTTGCGTTATTCGATCTACCCATAAAGCATATATTAAAGATTTATGCCAATTTTTATGATTTTGATCAATGGTTCGCTTAATGATTCTGATTAAGTTTTTATTTGTGGATTCAGCTAACCCATTTCCCTGTGGATAATAATTGGCAGAATATTTAAGTTTAAAACCTCTCTTGAGTGCAAATTCAGTCATAGCATTACCAGAAAAATATGATGCATTATCAAACATTAAAGCAGAAGGTAAACCAAACCTGGTGATTATGAACTGATCTATAAACTCGATGATATGTTCGGCATTAGCAGTCTTGAGAGGGGCTGCTTCTACCCATTTCGTAAAATAATCAGTTGCTGTAATGATATACCTATGTTGTTTAGAAGAGTGAGGAACGATCTCACCTATTATGTCCAATCCCCATTGATCAAAAGGCTGCTCAATGTTGACTGGTTGTAATGGTAATGATGGTTTCTTTTGTCTTCCAGCTGCAGTTTGACAAATTTGACATTTCCTTGCATATTTATGTGAATCTTTGAATAATGTGGGCCAGTAATAGCCTGCACGGAGGATCTTATGTGTAGTAGCATCTCCAGCATAATTTCCACCTGCTGGCCCATCATGAAGTTCCTGCAAGACTTTTTCAACTTCAGATTTCTACAGACATCTAAGAAGAACAGAATCATAATTAATTCTAAAAAGAACATCATTTACAAGCTGATATTGTCTAGCCTTCAACCTTAGAGCTCTTTTCTTGGTGTGATCGAGATTTGGAGGAGCATATCCATTCTTCAGATAAAATATGAGATCAGCATATAATGATTCAACATCATTTAGGCTTACCTCATATGTTTGACCTTCTTACAATACTTAAGCGCTTGATTTCTACATCATATTCTTTAGTGAACTCAATTAATTTCTTTATCAACGCATATTTTCGACAAAGGTTTCTTACCGCTAGAAACAGTACTATGATTTTTGTATGGGTTTTAAGTAGAAAGGGTCTGAAATATTTAATTGCTTTGAAAACAACATAAGCTTGTTTCTCCACATCTGAATAATTCAACTCGGCTCCCTGTAAATTTGAACTGAAAAAAGAAATTGGAGCTTCTACTTTGTCTTGATTTTCTTGAGTGAGTATTGCAGCATAAGATTTATCAGAGGCAAATGTGTACAAAATAAAAGGATCGGAAAAATTTGGAGTTGCTAAAGATGGAGCATTAATAATTGCTTGTTTGATCAGATTAAATGCCTTATATTCATCTTTGCCCCATTTGAAGTTTGAATTATTTTTAATCATTGCTTGCAAGGGTGATACAATTCTTGAAAAATCTGGCACAAATCTCTTTACAAAATTAATTTGGCCAAGAAAAGATTGCATAGCTTTTTTGTTGTGAGGTAAAGATATTTCAGAAATTTCCTTGATTCTATCAGGATCAATATGAATTCCAGATTTTGATACTATGAATCCAAGAAGTTTTCCTTCATTTAATGCAAAAAAGGATTTTTTCGGATTAAGTGAAATTCCATACCTTTGACAACGTTGGAAAATTTTCTTCAAATCTCTAAGATGATTGCTTCATTTTTTGGAATATACAGTTATATCATCCAAGTAAATTACCACTGATTTGTTAACTAATCCCTTGAAAGCAATGTCCATAGCTCTCTGAAATGTGGCACCAGCATTGATCAGACCAGAAGGCATCTTTTGATATGCATAAGTGCCCCATTTGGTTCTGAATATAGTTTTCAATTGATCATCAGGATGGACTAATACTTGATTGTAGCCAGAAAAACCATCTAAGAAAGACATTAATTCTGATCCTACAACTGCCTGTAATATTTGCTCCATGGGAGGCAAAGGAAAATTATCTTTTTGGCAGGCTTTATTAAGGTTTCGAAAGTCAATGCAAATTCTAATGTCTCCGTTCTTCTTTCTAACAGGAACCATATTGGAAACCCATTTAGAATGTCGAACGGGAAAAATAATCTTGGCTTTCAATAACTTGTTAAGTTCAGATTTGATTTGGTTTTCTAGATTGGGATGGATCTTTCTTAACTTTTGTTGGACAGGTTTTTCATCATTTATCATTGGGATAGTATGTTGGATGATAGAAGTGTCATAAGTTTTAAGTTCATCGTAGTTCCAAGCAAAGACACTTTTATATTGTTTCAAAAGACAAACATACGCTAATTTTTCTTCAGGAGCTAGGCCAAGGCCTAGGTTGATATTTTGTGGTTTGGCATCAGTTCCTAGATTTACTAATTCATAATTCAAAGTTGAACTTTGCAATTTTGAATTGGTAGATCTTTTAAATCGATCTTTCAAATCATAAAGGTCTTCTAACTTGACTACTGATTTCGGCATAGCATTATTGGTGCTATCTTGGAGTAATTGTTTGTCATGTTGGTCTTCATCAATTATCTGATTGGTGTAAGATCCTTCAGATGTGAGAAAATTTACAATATCAGGATCATCATTGAAAATCCTCCAATTGGTAACGTTATCAGGAATCAAGGGTCTAAAGATTAATTCGATTGAAAATCGATCAGGACTAAAGTCTTCTACAGGAATGAGCTTGGAAGCTACATTAGCTAGGAGGTCTGAACTAGCATTCTGAATTCTGGGAATTGATGAAATATTAAATGCTATAAAATGTTCAGTCAGATCTTGGACTAAATATTGATAATGCTTTAAATGACCTGATAAACAATGTATAGTATTGCGTACCTGTTTGATTACAATTTCCGAATCTCCAAAAACTTGTAGATATTTGATGTCTAATCCGATTGCTTTGTATAATCCTTGGACTAAAGCCTCGTATTCTGCGGTGTTATTAGTGCAATCAAACTCAAGTCTACAAGTCAACATAATTTTGTTTCCCTCTGGACTAACCAAAACACATCCTGCTCCTGCTCCTTCATTAGACTTAGAACCATCAAAAAATAATTTCCAAAATAAAGATTTATTTACAGGAGTATCTACAAAATTAATACATTTAGAACTATCTATTTGAGAAAAATTTTCTATTTGAGATAAAACAGAATGTTCTAAATAAGGTGAAGTATGAGCATTGAAATTTCCTAAGAAAGAATCAACTGAATAATTTCCAATGATATTACTGATGTATGCAACTGGTTCATTCTCTCCTTCCAGTTCTGTTACTATGTATTTCTGATGTTTTTCTCGCTCAACCTTTATTTGATTTGGTTTACCATTGTAAGGAAGCCACATATGCGACCAATCAGTTGCAAAATATCCATGAAGTTTTTCTGACCAATCTCTGCTAAGAATTAAGCCATAAAATTCTGGAATATCTGCAACTAAAATATCGATAACTTGACATACCTTTGGATTTGATGACAGTCTTATGGTAACCTGATTTAATTCGCCAATCACTTCCACTTGCGATCGATCTAACTGGACTATGCGCACAACAGATTTTTGTGGTTGAATGTTCAACTTTGTACATATTGATTTTGGTAGAATATTAGATGAAGCTCCAGAATCCACTAAACAATTATGCAAATTTTTATTGAAAACTTCATAAGTAAGAAGAAATGGAGGAGTATGAGATCTTGACCTTCCTCCAATTAAAGCGATATTTTCTAGATCGACTTTACTGATCGCATTAGCTGGAGGTATTCCCATCTCGTTGGAAGCTTGAGAAATCACAGGATCGGGCAAAGGTTTTTCTGGTACAGCATGTAATTCTTTCAAAAGTACCTTTTGTTGGTGTTTTAACTTGCTCAATTCATAAAAAGTGATGTTAGCCCTAGTCTTCTTCATGTCTTCTATGATATTATACTCCATTTCATCTAGAACAATCAGTGTTCTTGATGGAGTTGATGAATCTGTCTGGACTGGGCTGGTTTGAATTGCTTTAGATGTCGTTTTCTTGGGTGCAACTTTATCCTTAGTCAATGAGCTTGCGCTCTTTGACTTAGGAGTAGGTTGAGGAGGATCAAGTTGATTTCTACTTAGAGTGCTAACCTGGGACGCTTCTTGATCTTCCTCATCTGGGAGGATGAAATCCCACATACCTTGTACTTCTACAACTTCTTCTTCATCAATAGTTTCCTCTGTAGCAGTTTCTTCTTCTTCTTATTCTGATTCAGCATTAGTAATAGCATTTGGTGGTTTTGGATCAGTTGAAGGGTTTCTTCTAAAAGGTTTGAAAGAATTTTTAGAAGATGTTTCTGCCACTTGTTTCTTAATGTCAACCATTTCGTTCGACATGGTTTTCAAAACTTTCTGCAATCCTTCTAAATCAAATGGATCTTTTGATTGTTTTTTCTTGGGGTCTTCCTTAAAAGTGATTTTCTTGGATTTTCGTTCTTCTATCGCATTTTTCTTGTCTAAAGCAATGATACGTTTCTCTACCACTATTGCCTCCTTCATGTTTTCTACTAATGTTGTTTTATCAGCCCTATCAACGAAGATTGCTATGTTTGATGGTAAAGAAGAAATGTACCATTCACTTCGCACTTCTTCACTAGGCTTGGAAGTAGTAGGGATTTTATTTAACAATTTATTGAAACGTGAATTGAAATCCTTGACAAGTTCTTTTGAGTCAGCTCTAAGATTAGATAGATCATTGATCAATGTCGCTGTAGACCTGTCATCACCAAATTTAGTCAAAAATTGATCTTGAAAGATATCCCAACTAGTGATAGATCCCGATGGTAATGCAAAATACCATGATCCAGCTGCTGCTTGTAGAGTATAGGGGAAAATTTGGACAACAACATCTTCATTAATAACTCCATTGAGATTTATGGACAACATAAAATTGTTTATGTGTTCTTCTGCAAGCATGCCTGCTTCAGGATTAAACTTAGGCAACCATTTTCAGGATGGGCTGGTAATTGACTCAAGGGTGCAGGCATTAAGACTGCCCCTGGATTATTCCATGGAAATTGGGCCATCACTGAACTACTAACAGAGGAAAGTGCAGAAGATGATGTCTGTGATTGGGAAGATGAGGATATTACAATTATAGATGATTGAGAATGTGATGTGGAAATTCTAGTGGAGTGAGGGACAATAGTCTAAAGTGGAGGGGTGGATGGTTGACTTCACGGTGAAGAGGTTGAGATGGATGATGATGATGAAAGAGTCTCACTATCAGCCCCTTTAGGTGATTTCCTTACTCTTTTCCTTGTAGGTAGAGGTAACTCAGTTGGCTAAATGCCAAGCTTTTCACTTTGTAATCTGGTGAGGGGATGAGCAGGGTTATATTGCAAAGTCACACTGTTTGAGATTTATCAGATCTTTGAGGTGATATTGAAAATCGCTGAAGTTTATGAATCAAAGATTCAACTTCAGGAGGTTCAATAACAGATTCTTCTGAAAAGTCAAGGTTTGTAGCAATGTCTGTTCTTCTTTCGACTTCTGGCTCTAGATTTAAAAACTCTATGTGCGATGGAGAAGTCAGGGAAGTAGGTGAGGGTGATTTACTCTCAGAATGGTATTTAGATTTAGATTTACTTTCCATTCATAGTTTGTGGCCTTCCTTCTAGCGCCAAATATGTTGAAGCCCCGAAAATCGGGTCTACAACAAAGGGGATACCCACCCGGTCCGGACCTTGGTTAGCAGCTCCTTTTCCGTTTGGTGTAGTGGGTCTGACTGGGGATGATGGGACCAGTTTCCCAATATGTGTGTGTGTGTTGAGAATAGATATTTTCTTTCTAAAAAGGTTCCTAAGTGAAATGCTTTTATTCTATTTCTAATCTAATCATATGCAAATTGTATTCTAATTTAAACAAAAATATCTAATTCTAAACTAAACCCGGGATAAAATCTTGTTTATGCGATCTAAAATAATTTCAAATAACAACTGATAATAAAGATTATTCAACTGCTATAAGAAAAGAATTCAATAAAGATAAACCACTTCATATAAAAATTTAGATGAAACAGTTGTGGAAAACATATTGCATAATAAGCTATTCATACATTAAGCATAAACAAATAGTCATCATCGTACAAAAGTGCCAAATGATAACTGAAGCATTCAAGCATCAATATATAAATAACTGAACATAAATATCACTTTTAACACAGAAGCAGAAAAAGTTAAGAGATAAAAGTACCATTTATAATTGGTTCTACTCATGAGCTAGAAGAAATAATGATTTATCTCCTCCTAATCCAACATCTACTAAGAGTACAGAAATGCAACATCAGTAGCAGATATTAGACACAGATATCAATAAATCTCATTCCATTCATTCATCAAAACCTCCTTTGAGGGTGCATAAGTGCATGTTCTGAGGACAAGTTTTTGACAAATTTCAGGACCCTTCTCTAAATGCATGAGAAGGGTTTAAATACTACTAACTAAATATAATTATAGTTTATTACAAAAATTTAGGATTCGGTTTAAATGACCGTCCTTTTTCTAGGCAAAAAATAAGTAAAAATAACACTAAATCTAAAACTAAAATTAACAACTAACTACTTATGAATCTGATATTTGAATTTGCAAACATCCAACATTGATTTGAGAAGAAGAGGCTGGCTGAATTCAGATTTTAATTGTCCCGAAAAATGGAATTGGAAAGTGTTGGCGCGATCTTCTCAGCAAAATTAATGATGCAATTAAGAGCATTGCATTGACTGTGTGGTTTTACCAGACATGTCCAGTAAGAATCCCAATTTAACTTTGTTAATCCTTGAATTGATTTTGCCTTTTCCTCAACTTTCTGTTTCCACTCTGTTTGCAATTGCTGTGCTTGTGGTAGGTATCCTGGAATAGTTTCTGAAATCAAATTAACTTTGTGCAAATTTTCATTTACATAATCAGTAATGTTGCTTGCTGTTGTAGCTACTTCCTCTGCTGCTTTTTCTGCCTCTCTGATCTATGCATCCCAATTATTGAAGAGAATTTCTTTATGACTGTCATTAATGATTGGTGCTTCTGCTCTTTTTCCTTCCTCTGACTTTTGCCAATTTAAATAGTTAGTAACTCTTTCATTAGTTAAATCATAATCATGTCGTAATTCTACGACATGATTAGTGATTCTATCACTTTCTTGACAAAAAGAGTTCCATTGTGAAATTTTTTGGCATAATATATCTTGTTGTTGCAGTAGTTGATTATTCAAGGAAATAGACTTTGAGATAAAATCTGTAAGCTTGGGGTCATCTTTATGCATCTCTTGCATAATCTGTATTTGTTTCTCGTTTTCGGCCAATCTTTTCTGATATCTGATCTGCATTTACTGAAACTCTTGCTGTAACTTTTCAAATTGTATCTGTGCTTCACTGTTAACATGGGCTTGTTGCAATTGTTGTTGCAAAATTTGTATTTGATCTTCTTTTTCGTTCAATAATAGTCGTACCTCAGATGCTTTGTCAATAGTTGCGGAGGCATAAGCTCCTGTAATCTGAGATAATTTAGTAAGATTTTCAGTTGGCTCCGTAGTAGGATCTTTCCATAAAACATCTAATTGTTTTGCATCAGTAGAGAGCACACTTTCTAATTTCCTCTTCTTCCTTTGCTTTCTTACTACTGCTTTATGTTGTGGACTATAGAATATATCCTGAGGAGGAATTTCCTCTATTTTAAGTATAGGCTCAGAGGAGGGAGTAATGGGTATATGTTCTGTTTCTGTGACATTGCCACTTATTCCTATGATTAAACCTTTTTTTGTCTGTACAGGAGTTTGTATGTTTTGTCCTTCAACATTAATCAAATCATTAAATGTTTCCCATTCTTTATCTAACTGAGTGCTGACGGATGGTTGTTGTACATTGGGAGGTGGAAGGTTCAACTGTGGAGTGGTTGAAGTCTGTTGTTGTGAAAGCTCTTTTGATTGAGCTGTATCCTTCACTGAGCCTTCACTTTTATCCTGATAATTATCAGAATTTTTAGAACGTTCAGAAGTTTCTTTGCCAGAATTTGACTTAGACCTTTCTGTATCTGAGCTACCGTTGAGACTGACACTAGGAGTTGGTTCCCTTGCGGGTTCCAATCGCAAATTATCCAAAGGGATAGTGGTTAATCTTCTTTCTCTGTACATTTTAAATTCTTGAAATTCTTCTGGGGAAAACCGTGTTTCAGCTAACTGCAAAATCTCTTTAAATGTGCATTTTTCTTGAAACATATCATCAAAAAGATCCTCTTCTCCAAAAAATATTCTTACCTTGACTGCAGTGGTGAAATTCTTAACAACATCATATGGGTCGAATAGCCTTCTTGGAAACTTGAACAATTGTAAACATGTAATATTGTTTACTTCCTTAAACGCATGACCACCATAAAATAATGAAAATGCTCCGCAGGCTACAGGAAATTGTGGCCAGATGGCTTTCTTTTTATCCTTTAATTCTTTTGTCAAAGCTCCCTCTCCACAGGTTTGATATGCAATTTCCCGAGCTATGAGTTTATCCGGAACATACAAGGGTAAAACATGAGGAGAAGCAAAGCTTCCAAAAACCCTAACATAGGTAAACAATTCTTCTCCAAACCATCTTGCGATAGGGAGAATGTCTACTTCTGCTTTAGGGGAGAACCTTGGAACATCCACAACACTTTGTACAGAGGCAACATTATGCCATGGAAAATTTTGTAAAAATGAGGAATGAACTTTGATTCCCACAATTCTTTGTAATAAACGTGAATGGGTAGGGGATATTGAATTGTCCATTGCCAACCCATTAAAGGAAACTTAGAAACAAAGCAGATTGAATCCATAACATAAGAAGATAGATAAAAAGGAGGATAAATCCTCTAAGAGACAGTCCGTTTAGACCAGTAATTGAAAATAGCCGTGGCTAAGTTATCAGACAATATTTTAGCCCAGTCCACAATGGTAGCGTTAACAACAGCATTCAATAAGGGAAGCCATTCAGGCAAAACCTTATTAATTTCATGCTTTCCAAAAATCCTACATAGCATAGCAGCAGCAAAACAATACGGAGAAGTGAGTGAACCAGTACTGTACATACTGTGTTTATCTTTCTTCAATGGTTCATCTCTTTTGGACCATTCTTTGGTGAATTCTGCCAAGTTTGCATTTTCCTTGGCAAACTTCTCCATAAATTGTTTGTTATAAGTTGGCTGAGGCTCTAGCAAATGATACATAAGCCTCAATTTTTCTCGAGTAAACGACCCAATGAGCTCTTGAGCTTGAGTTTTAAATTGTCTGTCCGTAATATCAGTGCTATCCAGCACCCATTTCACCATGTCTGTATATGGAAGAATTCTAGGTCTTGCTGCTATCCAGTGCAAAAATGAACAAGCCAGCTCTGTAAGAGATGCTTCAGAAGAATTACTTGAGCCTACAGTAGCCGCAACATCCATTACTCTTGGGTTTTCTTCTTCAAGAAAATTAAACATACCCTCCCAAGTGGTGATACCATCGTCTTTGTTGCAGGCAGTGTCTGCGTATAAGGATGCCATCTCTTTACTTTCAGAACTCAGAGCTTTCTCTTTCTTTCCCATAATACTCTGTATATCGCTTTGTATAGTCTTCTGTTCTTCGCGCCTGCGGTTTTACGAATTAAGTGAGAATAATGAAATGAGAAAGGTGATGGGATAGTTTTAAATGCTGAAGGCGTATGAAATATATTACTTTAACGTGAAATAACCTTTCAATCAAAACAAAATCCTTTTTCATTAATAAATGAAAATCAATTCATTAACTTCACATAAAAGCGCATAACGGGTCTCGATTTATGGAAAGATTTTCTTCGTACAACGAGCTTTAAGAATTTGCGATAATGCGATTTGCGATTTGCTTTGCAATATCGCAAAATCGCAATATCACAAATATTGCAAATCGCAAAATCCGCAAATAGAAATCATCGCAAAATCGCAACTATCGCAAATCGCAAAATCTGCAAATCGCAAATTCGTAACATCGCAATATCGCAAAAATATAACATATGAAAAATATCCGTTAATATATTTTTTGCGATATGCGATTTGTGATAACTGTTATCGTACATTAATGATTTGAAGCGTAAGATATGATGTTTGAAGTATGCGATGCGATGAATATTTTAATGCATAGTTTTGGATCGTGCTATCGCAATTTAGAAAATTCTACTTGCAAAAGATATTATTCACTTTTTTGCGATGGATGCGATATTTCTTCAAGGAAAGTCTTTATTCTATTCTATCATAAACCTAAGTTTTTGATAGTAAGTTTTATTTGAAAAAGAAAACAAGCACTAATTAATTTTTTGGATTTTAAAACTAAGGGTCCCCACTTATTTGGTATTAGTAATAATACCAAATAAGAAGGGGGGTTGTTGCTGGCCACAACAGGTATCCAACATTGTTGCTTGGAGAATTTCCATGCCCTTATCAACAAATTGATGGAAAGAGTGGACACGGCTGAGAGAATTTTAACACTGCAGATGGAATCAGAGACCCCTATAGTGAAATGTAACATTTCGTTATCAAAATTGCAATTTACCATTTATGTAGTTACACAATAAAAAATTACTGACATAGATGACTAATTCATATGCTTGTTGTACTTGTTATTTGGTCATATTTTTATTCTTGGACTATAATAGTCATTTACATTCATCATTATTAATTTTTTCACTTATTATCTAGTCATATATTTTATCCCAAGACTAAATTAGTCATTTAAGTTAGTCGCTTTTAGTTTAGTCACTATCATCTAGTCGTATATTTTATTCCTAGACTAAATTAGTCATTTTTAGTTCGATCACTTAAAATTGCGCAAATTTAGTAGTAATTCACTTGAAATAATTGCGGTGACTAACTTTCTTAGTCACCTGGTCATTAATTTCATCGTTTTTTACTAGTGATACCATGTAGAAATTTTAATACAAATTATGTATTTCCTGGATTCTCTTGATCTAAAAATTATATGCCACTGTTAAATACATAATTGCTTCTACAAAAATTCTTGTGGGATTTAAAACATGATCGCCAATTGCAATATCAAGAAGAAAGATCAATCACACATAACAAAGATATTTTTACCGGGAAAGCATAAAGCTAAAAACCCCACTATCATATATTATGTATATATCATGGATCATGAAACAATCTCATACAAAACTCTAATCCAAGAGCTCTCAGTACATTATACAATCGTCTCACATTGTCATACAAAAATTGGAAAATACATGCGCCAATTTACTGCCTCCAGACAACTGCCTCTACTATGAAATCTGTGATGGTCAAAAACCTCTAAATGAATTGATACTTGTCTGCCTTGACTGCGCAATCCTCATGGGCACATCCAATGTGTGTGTGGTTGCATGAGTGCACCCACTAATGTCACAACTGATAGTCAAACTATCCCTTTCACCTACATCTCAACTGGGTCTCCACTGGATCTGACATGCATGTAGTTAATAGTAGTAAATATCTCCAGTTTCATGTGAGACCACTGATTGTGAATTAATTAATAATTAGCTCACTTGATCTCTCTCTAGTGTATCTTCAGTTATAACTAGCACAACTGATTTTAACTCACTTAATTGAGTTAAACTACTTTACAACTCTCATAGCCGCACTTCCAACTCTGTTACAACTTCGAATCACTGCAACTAAGTCCACTTGCATGTCCCACCAACCAACCTCTTCAACTCAAAATTCACTTAGCTAACTGATTTTCCACTTCAATTAACTATTTCCAAGTTCTCATTGAGAATAGATTATAGTTTATTTTCCATCTAATATTAAGGGATAATAAAAATAGACATGCGATCTATAAATAGAACTCACACATACATCTATAAATAGACCATCATCTATAAATAGAATTTTCTCAACCATCTATAATTAGACATCACCTATACATAGAATTTTCTCATGCATCTATAAATAGACCTCCACCTAAAAATAGCCTGTGTGGGCCCCACCTAGTGTAGGTGCTTAATTTTCACTAGGATTAAGGACGTTGTTTCCTGATGCCAATTTCACTATTTCTTGTTGCAACCTTCAATAGATCTCAGCCCAATGGAGGGCCTTGTTGGTGCCCAGAGTCAAAGGCAGGCCAAGGTACTTGATTTTATCCCAGCTAGCGAAGCCCACAAAGCCAAGAAATTGAGCAATCCGATTCATGGTTTGCTGTCCAATCTCCCAGCCATGCACTGCACTTTTTCTCCTATTGAATAGGGTTCTGGAAACTCTGTAGAAGCTGTGAATAACCTCATTTAATTCCCTTTCAATCTTTAGGGAAGCTCCTCCCAAGATTAATGAATCATCAAGAAACAAGGCATGGTTGATTGGCTCAGAGCCTCTCACAACCCTAATGCTAGGAAGAGTCCCTTTTAACTTCTCTGCTCTCAGCTTCCAACTAAGGGAGTCAACCATCAAGATGTACAAGAAGGGGGATAGAGGGCATCCTTGCCTGATGCCCCTCGAATATTTGAAGTAACCGGCTGGCCTTCCATTTACTAAGGGGGAAATCCACGACTCTCCTATACAAGATTTTATTAGCCTTATAGAGCCAGAGCTAAAGCCAAAAGAGGATAGAATTTGGAGGAGAAAATAATGTCTTACCTAGTTGAAGGCGTTCATCATGTCCAACTTGATAAGCATCCCTTTCTCATGACGTTGGAGGCTGGAGTGAATGGTTTCCTACACCAGAGCCACGTTGTCAAGGATATGCCTTACTTTGACACACCCACCTTGGCTAGTAGAGATAATCTTTTCCAATAGAGGCTTGATTCTGTTCAGCAAGAGCTTGGAGAAGATCTTGTAGGATGCATTGCAAAGAGAAATTGGCCTGAAGCGGTCAAAAGAAATAGGGTTCACTTCTTTTCGAATAAGAGCTAGGAAAGTGGAGTTTATGCTTCCTCCCACTTTGGATTTCTGTTGGAATCCCTTTATCATTCGGATCAGGTTAGCCTTTATAATATCCCAACAGATTCTGTAGAAGTGAATGGAAAAGCCATCGGGACCAAGAGCTTTGTCTAGCTCCATCGTCCAGATGACGTTGTTGATTTCCTCTTCCGTGAAGGGCTTCAGGAGGCTAGAATTATCCTCCTCCTTAATCAGTCTTGGGATGTGAGTGAGAAATTATGGAAATTCCTCCACATTGTCTGATCCATTTTCTATGAACAACTGTTGGGAGTGAGAGGTGGCAGCCTCAACTCAGCTGTTCCTTTATGCATAGTCCCATCAGTGGAGGTAATTTCTACAATATGGTTTCTCAAGAGGCGAGTTCATATTCTCTTGTGGAAGAAGGTAGAATTTTTATCTCCAGATTTGAGTGAGAGATTGCGTGAATTAAGCCTCAAGGTATCTTCCTCAACTCTGAAAGCGTGGAGAGTGCTTTGTTGGGCTTCTTTCTCATTCTATATTTCTGAGGAGGTGATGTATTGCTGTTCCATGTTCATTTGCAGATCGAGAATCCTCTTAGTGGCCTGCTTTATAAGACTAGAAGGGGAAGCAGAGGGATTTTTTAACATCTTTTAGGGTTGTTTTAGGGGCCTTGAGTTTTTGTTCCCACACATAACTAGTTGATCCACTGACAGGGGTGGACCAAGATTTCGATATTGTCTCCATAAACCCATCCCTTTCTGACCATAGGGGGCTGAGCCGGATGGGGATGGGCCCCAGATTTTCCTCTTCTTCTAACAACATAAGGATAGGTTTATGATCAGAAGCTAGTTTGGGCAGAATTTTAGTGGAGATTATCTTTTTTTCAGAGAGGAGGGTTCTCTGAATTATAAATCTGTGAAGCCAGGCAAAAATATGCTCAATCCCTGCTCTATTGTTTGACCAAGTGAAAAGCCCAATTTTAGGCTTGAAATCTAGTAAGTCCCATTCTTGGATCAAGTCTTCTAGAAGGGTTAGGGTATGATCCTTTCTTATAATGCCTCCTCTTTTCTCCTTTGGCTCGAAAACAAGGTTGAAATCTCCAGCTAGAATTATATTCTTAGGGGATTAGGCTTCAAGAAAATCAGATAGGGTTTCCCAACAATCTTTTTTTTCAGCATAGAGGACCGGAACATCAAGATTAAAGAGGGCAAGGGTGGTCTTAATCGCAAGATGTTGAAGTTCGATGTAGATCCAATGTTGTGTTTCGAAGGAGCTGTCGAGATGGAATTTTTCATCCTCCCAGAGAGTGGCAAGCCCACCGCAAGTACCCCTTGCACTTATTTCTTTCCCGAATTTTGTTTTCCGTTTCTCTTTGCTGAGTTATAGAAGGGTTGCTCGTTATATTTTAGTCTATTGGAGCATGAGGATATCAGAGGTTTCATATTTCAGGAGATTCTTCACTACTTCCGCTTTTGAGGGATTCCCCAAGCCTCTGCAATTCCAAGAGACTATACACATTATTTACTTGCAGAGGGGTGGCCTGGTTCAAGTGTTTTTGCCTATGGAAATCTCAATCGTAAACTGGTTGCCTTGCATTTTTTGCTTCTTAGCCTCTTCTTCTCTTGCTTCTCTATGAGACTTCCTCCCGAATCTTTTTGAGGGCCTATCGAAAGTTTCTTCCTTTGAAGATCTAGAGGATTTAGGGGGCTTCTTCCTTGTCATCTCTGCATAGGATGGGGAGGTGGAGGCTCCTCTTGGAGATTCTGTTTGTATTGGAGTAGTTTCTTCCTGTCTTTTGTCTTCTTCGGTTGGTTTAGGTTGCTGTTCCACCACTTCAACTTCTGTTGTAGTTTGTAGTTCTTCTGGGGTGCTTAGAATTTCAAAAGGGTTGGAGTTTGCATCTGTTCTTGAAGGGATAGAAGGCCCCTCACCTTGTGTCTTTGAGGTAGGGGTAGCGCTACTTGATGGCTTACTTTTCCCTTTAGCTCCGTTGTTCTGTTTATTTGAGGCAACTCTCTAGACCTGAGTCCATTGATCCTCCTTTGAGGTCTCGGTCTCCTCCACTATTTTCTTTTTGCAATATCTGGCAAAGTGTCCGTATCCATGTCAATACCGACATTTAAATGGGAGTTGCTTGTAATCTAGGTCTTGGATGTGAGACCAATCAGCCATCGTGAGTTTAATAGCCCCAGGGAGGCCTTCCTCCAAGTCGAATTCTACACAAATTCTTGTGCAGGAGTACTAGTCCCTCCTTTCTTCTCTGTTAATGTACTTCCCAAGCTTTTTGCCAATGGTTTCTAATGATTTGGGGTTCCAAAAGTGAAGAGGAAGGTGGGGCAGGTGAACCCAAACCGGAACAGCTGAGGGGACATCTTGGCTTGGGTCAAAATTCGGGGTCCATTGATTCAAATATAGGCCCTAAGGGCTAATGAAATGCGGGCCATTTCGAAATATCAGGTTCCTATCTTCTACTGCCTAAAAGACAAAGACAAAGAATCCCTTATCGACTAGGTAGCTTCTGATGCCTTCTTTGATAAGGGGAGTCCAGTTCTTTTGAATCCAAACTTCAACAACTTTGGGCAAGGGCCAGAGCCCAGTGAACTTCCCAATGAGCCTGCGTTATGCAAGGTTTAAGGCCGATCTGCAAGGTTCTTCAATTAACATTTCAACTGTGGGGATTGAATCTAGTCTTTTAACAGATTTTTGCTGGAGATCATTAGCTGGGCACTTGTTGCAGCCAGCCACCAAATTCTTGAAAGCAGATAGCTCAGGTGGGAGAGGGGTAGTGACCTCTGGCCCCCCTCTTGGGGCCATGGCAGCGATGCTGTCTCAGAAGTGCAGAGATAGATTTCCAGAAACCGCACACGCGTTATCAGAAGAAAAATAAATAAATAAATAAATAAATCAATATTTTTAATGTACTCGATATTGGTATAAAAATATATATGTATAATGCTATATAAATAAACAATAAATTGATAATTGTCATAATATATATACAAAAATATACCACATAAACCCCACACAACAATTTTAAGTTTTAAAAGATACATTCAATAGTTAAAGCTTTCATGTCTCTTCATAGAACCAAAATTAATACCCTAATTATCAATCCATAGCCTTTTGTAATAATAGATTTTCTAAAAAACATCATCAAATAAATAATAAACACTTTGCAGGAGACAAATATTATTTTTTATAAAAACTAAATTTACCTTTATATCATAATAATATTTGAAAACATAAATTAAATCTAAATGTTATAATCATTTAATTCTTATATAAGTTTTTATACTAATTCTTATATAAGTTTTTATACATATTGATGAATGAAGGCAATATGGCCATGCCTTCAAATCTACTATTTGCCCACGTTCCTTAACTATGGTCATCGTTATTTGATGCAAGGAAAGAAAGGTTGGATTTTGTGCTGCAAAGTTATCAAATAATTGTAATATTATATAAAAATAGAAATGGAGGAGAGATAGTATATATAATTTTTCATTTGCAGTTTTAGTTGACAGAATTCCAATGCAATATAACGTTGAGATTTGTAAATAATAATTTTATCCATTTCACATATTTATCTTCTTGTTATTGAATGCTAACTATACAACCTTGTTAAATACCATAAAATTATTTTATAGATTAATAAAAATACTCCAAAAATAAGTACAGATTCTCATTGGAACCGTGCCCATATTCTCATACAAAAAATAATCGCAATGAGCATACATTATGGATTTTCTCTCACAATATTTTATAAATTTTGTAATTTAGTAGAAAATATTCGTATTATTTATTATAAATTTTTGGTGAAATGTCTTTATATTGTCAGTGGAAAGGGTACAAATATGGTAAAAGTAAATGTCATAAAATTATTCTCCATGGATCTTTTGGGTAGACATTATGGATCTTTCCCTTTCTGGTTTTTTTTTTTTTTTTTTTTTCTAATATGTTTTTACTTATGAATATGTTTTTATTAATTTTATGTTAGTAAAAAATATGTTCTTTGTTAAATATTGCTATTTCTTCTCTTAAAACATATTTCATAATTAATAATTATGTATTTTATAATGAATAATTATGTGTTCGAAACCAGGAAAGTCAACATAAAAGGAGTTGTTATAGATGTTTTTAATGAATAGGAATAAGTGAATGAGATTAAAAATGTTAAATATTAACTTGATGAATATGAATAAGTGAATGAGATAAAAAAATTAAATAGGGAAAAGTCAACCTAAAAGGAGCTGTTAAAGATGTTTTTAATGAATAGGAATAAGTGAATGAAATTAAAAATGTTAAATATTTTTTTAAATGAATATGAATAAGTGAATGAGATTAAAAAGTTAAAGATAATTTATTTTTAAGTAGATATTGTTGATGTTGTTTGTGATGTTTTTAATTTTTTTATATTTTTTTGTAATGTATTTATGTTATTTTTATGTAGATATTGTGGATGGGTGAATGTATGAAGATAGGTTACATTTTTAGGTCAAATGTGGCCATAAAATTTCAAAATTTTATTATTTGATTGAATTGAAGTTTTCAAAATTCATATAAGCATTGTGAATTTTGATTTGGAGTAAAAAACCAATTTGTGGAGAATTATATTGTAAATTTAGTATCATATAATCTGTCAATTTTCCATAAAATGAAATTCTTGTGGGTGCAAATTTTAGCACATCATAACAAGCATATATATATATATATAGTTTTGCATATTAAAACATTATTTTTTATGCAAAATTATATTTTTTATTATTTTTTTGAATTTGGAAAATTAATATTTGAATTGCATTTTTGAGTCAGGTGTTGTTCATGTAAGATTTTTTCTACTATTTAGATAAATCTAAAAATCAAGAGTACCCTTTTGAAGAGAACCATCAATGAAGATGGTGGTACTTTTTGAAATTTTTTAGTTTTGTGTATTTTATGTTAATGATTTTTCATTAAGCTCCTTTGAAATTGTCCAAAAAAATTCAAGCCCAATGTTTAAAAAAAATAGATGAAAAATAGCATATGAATTCGAAAATGTGAAACTCATATGCCATTGGATACATGATTCCTTCAGGAATCCAACATGATCAACTCCACCACTTAAGGACAAATAATGCCTTAAGCCCGTTGTTAACTAATCTGAGATTATTTTGTACAATATTAATTAGATGTTAGTGTTTCTTTTTCATTAATACATTAACCAAACAAAATTGTGTCGTACCTAATTTACATTTGTATAAATGAATGAATTCAACTTCAATACAATTAATTTTCTATTGTGGAGTTCATTCACGGGCTTGTCTACAATGGTATCATAGCACTGGTGAAATTATTAACTCCACATTTTAATGATATATCCATATTAGCATTTAGAGTATGGTTTGATGATCAAGTTACAGATAAACGAGCTTTAAAAATGTTTTCCACTGCTAGAGTGGTTCTGCTCTTAGTGTTGCTTATGTTGGGGTCGTTATCGGTGAATCTCTTGCTGGAAGGGTTTCCCTTATAATAGAAAGGAGGATGCATGACTACCATTGAAATAAATGAGGCGTCTTGTCAACACACTCACTGTGAGTCTTAAATCAAAGATTCAAGCCATTGGTTGTGATATAGCAGGCATGCAATACAATGAGCCCATCGTTTATGCTAACAATTAGGATTCGATTTTCAGGTTCACTGCATCAACCCCCTTCTTATTTGGTTTTATGAACATATTAATTGGTATTCAACTTGTTTGTGCATATATATTGATTTTGAGAGTTTCATTAGAAGTTGTCTACCCAACATACATAATAGCCCGGACAACAGTTTTTTGCCGGAATCCAGTAATTTTTTTTTCAAAAAATTAGGTACTTGGAGTGTTTGAATTTCATTTTTGATAGTGGAAATGGATTCAACACTATAAAAAACCTTTAGGGCACCCAAAATACTGAAGTTTAACAACTGTAAACAAGATTCTGATAAAATCTTTGCCAGATTTTTTCAAAATCTTTGCTGCATTTTGGGCCATTCTGTTACTTTTTTAGACTATGCAGTTTCATTATTGGTATTTAATCTGGTTAGCATGCAAATTTCAATGTCTACATGACTCAATATCTTGAAGTCAAACTGTTTGTATTTACCAAGAGGCTCTGTTCACTTCAACACTATGTTGTTGTATGTTTTATTGGTTTTTCATTTATGGGTTCTACAATGTAGACATATGGTATATAATTCGATCAAAATAAAAATTCATAGATTGGAAATGTAGTTTTATATGTGTGTTTATATCATATTCTAGTATTTTTGGGACACAAACCATCAATACGTCATGAAAATAACAAAATCGTGAGCATCGACCGATGTTGGGGCCATAAAAATGATTTTATATTATTGTGTGAGAATGGGATTTCTTATTGAAATTTGAAGTCCAAATTTGTCAGCATTTATGGATAAAAATTTGTCTTTCTGGGGTCTCCACTAATTGAAATTTCATGGAAGCACAAAATCATGTTTTTGAATTTTTTGTTTAGACAGATATTGAGTGTTGGTGGTCTTTCAATTGCATGTTTTTAAATTCAATGCAAGCTAAGACTTTGTAAGAAGTGGTGAGAATTATTATTTGTCGCCAAATTATTTCTACTAATATGAATTCTTTGGTCTCCATAGTAAGCGTTGTCCTCTGTGGAAAGGAAAATAACCAAGAATGGTTATGGGAAATAAATAATACTCTTATTTCTAATGATTTGTGGGATAGTGTTTGTGAAGGAAAGGATGACAATGCACCTGAATAGCCTAAAGAAGAGGTAAGTCGCCATATTATTTCTAGCGCCACGACATTGGAAACATTAAAGAAGTTAAAATATCTTTATGAATCCCATTCAGAGATGGAAATCATACAATTATTGATGAAGTTTTTTAATTTGGAATTGAAAGATGATGATCCCATGAGGTTGGCTTCATAAATTAAAGTTATTTATCATGATATTGATTCCACTGGTGTTAAAGTTGATTTGCAACTTACTACATTCATTAAAGCCCTATACCATGCCTATTTTCATGACTTAGAATCTCTTCAAGCTAGTGAACAAATGAATGAAATTCCCTTTCATAAACTTGTAGGAAAAATTGAAGAGAGAGGGAATGCCTTTGGGAAGAAAGAGTCACCTCCCAATTCCAATGTTGAGTCTTCATGTCTTGCACAAAAGGAACAAAAGTCTCAAGGAGAGTCTGATAGGGGTGGTAAAAGTGGTAGAGGTCATGGTAAGAAACAATTTAGAGGTAGGGAGGTTATAATCATCAAAGTTACAAGAAAAGGGGTTATAATGAAGGCGACACACAACAAAAACATTTTCAGAATGATAAACAAACGGTTTAGTGCTATAGGTGTAGTAAACTTGGTCATACCATCTCAAATTATTGCACTCCTTGGGAAAATTTTAGTGGGAAGAAAGAACAAGACCGTGAGAAGCAACAACCTCTTGAAAAATGAAAACCACCTAAATATTCCCATTATATTGTTACACATTATAATTTTAGTATAAATAATGTATTTATAACTACTTTATCTGATTGGCGAGATACTTGGATGCTGGATACTAGATCCACTTGTCATATAACCTTCAGAAGATATTGTTTTTAACTTTCAGTGATAATATTGATGGAGCGATTTATTTTGTTGATAAATCACAAGTAAATCATTTAGGAATTGGATCTATTCGACTGGAAATATTAAGACTTGTTGATTATATTTTACATGATGTCCTTTACATTCCTCAATTTCAAAGAAATTTTATGTCTCTCATACATATCAAACAACAAGGGAATTCTATACATATATTTGAAATCCATAAATAATTTGATAATATGATTGTTATGACTAGTGTTGAAGAAGATAAACTCTTAAAAATCAAAGGTAATTCATGTTCTACATTCAATTTTTCTCATTTAACTTAGTAAAGTGATACTTTGTCTTCCAGTTTGTTGTGGCATGCTTGTTTTGGTCATATAAATTATGATAGTATTATGATTACGAGATAACAAGACATTAAGGGATTCCTACTATTCCAAGAAATATTACTTCATGTGATGCTTGTATTTTAGGCAATCAAAATAATCAAACTTTTCATTACTCTACTTCTAGAGCTTCCATGAAGTTAGGTCTCATACATTCTAATTTATGTGGGCCCCTGTCTATTCCATCTGCTAATGATAATAAATATATGCTAAATTTTATTGATGAATATATGGGGATGTGTTGGGTTTATATGTTGAAATAAAAGTCTCAAGTTTTTGAAACTGTCAAGAATTTTCATTTATGGACTACAAATGAATCTCAAATTAATATTGGCACTCTACGGTTTGATAACGGTGGTGAATACACATCTCATGATTTTAAAAAGCATTTGCAGGACAATGGAATCAAACATAAAACTACAATTCCTTATAATCAACAACAAAATGGTGTTGCAGAACATATGAACATAACTTTTCTAAATATGGTGAGATCAATTATGTTTTTTAAGAATGTTAAGTTGATGTTTTGGGGGGAAGTAGTACTTTGTGCAACCTATATTTGTAATCATTGTCCTTCTTTTGTCATCAATAATAAGTCTCCTTATGAAATGTGGTATAATCATCTTCCCGTTGTTCAAAATTTTAGAATTTTTGGTTCTCTATGCTATGCATTGATTCCTAAACATCAACACAACAAATTGGGTGCCAGGAGTTGCAAATATATTTTCTTGCGATATTATACTACTTCCAAATCTTGTAGGTTATATGATGAGGTGAACAGGAAATTTATCTTTCACGAGATGTATTTTTTCTTGAATTTGATAAATACGCTTCCACTGTTGAGAGACAACTCAGTCATTTGGAAAAAATCCCTTCGAAAAAGTTTTATTATGAATTTGATAATGATCTTCCACATACTGAAGGTGGGATTCCCATTGAAATCAGTCTGTGGATTTTCCTTCTATAAATTTTCCATCTTCAATAGAGAATGAAGAGAAATTGGATGATGATAATGTTTATGCTGAAGAAAAATTGGATGATAGTAATGTTTCTATAGGAACAACTATTTCTCTTGAAGAGATAATTCTAGAGATTGTTTTTCAAGATGAGAAACCATCACAAAATTCACTACAAAGATCAACATGCATTAGGACATTTCCAAGAAAGTATGGTGATTTTGATACATGGAGTTATTCTAAACAGAATAAAGGAAATGATGGAAATGTTACTTCAAGTTCAGGTCACAATTCTCATGATTATGAATTCAATTTGTCTGTTGTTAATGAGCCTTCTACCTTGCAAGAAGTTTCTAGTTGTGATGAATGGAAATATGAAATTCAAAGAGTATGATACTCTCATTAAAAATGACACTTGGAGGTTGGTGGATCCTCCTGTTAGCATCAAACCCATTGGTTGTAAGTGGGTTTGTAAAATTAAATATAAGTCAAATGGTTTTCTTGAAAAGTACAAAGAAATAAATGTAGCAAAGGGGTATGCACAAAAACAAGGTGTTGATTATACATAAAAATTTTCTCCTACAACTAAATGGGGAGCTATTAGAACCTTGTTTTCTCTTGCAGTTCAAAAGGGATGGAAAATACATGATATGGATGTAAAAACAACATTTTTCAATGGAGATTTGAAGGAGGATTTCTAAATGTTTCAACCAAAGGGTTTTTTCTGTTAAAGGAAAAGAACATAAGGTATGTAAATTGGTGAAAGCTTTGTATGGTTTGAAACAAGAATCTTGTGCATGGTATGAAAATTAACTAAACATCTCCTCAAATTAAATTATAAGCTTTTCAACCTAGATGATGCAACTCTTTTTGTCAAGAAACTTGGAAGAAAAAATGTACATCTAGTTGTATATGTTGATGTTTTGATGATCACAGGGAATAATGTTGATTATATGGAAGCCGTTAAAAAAGAACTACTAATTTTTTATATGAAAAACCCGGGTTTAATTCATTATTATTTAGGAATTGAAGTTGTTCTTAGAAAAAGTATATTGGAGAGTTATTGAGAAAATTTGGAATGTGGGATTGTAATATTCTTTCTACTTCAATGGAATAGAGCCTAAATCTCACTTAAAATTAAGGAAGTGCATTTGAAGATACAAAAAGGTACAGACAACTTGTTGGAAGTTTAAATTTTCTTACTACTACTATAGAAATTGCGGAAATAAATTCACAATTGAGATGCAATATCAAATACATGTGGCATGAATCAATTAACACACATAACAATAGGAGATATATAGGGGAAATTTTTTCTCAAAACCCCTTCCTATCTATTTGTTTTAATCAGAAAATAGAGAAGAAATACAATGCTTGTTCAATCCTGAACAATATTTTCACAAGTATAATCTATCTCATTGTCTCACAAGATGACTCTGGCCAATACTTAGCCAATTTTACTACCTGCCAAGCCCCTATTTCCTTGCGTTTTTTACTTGGGAATTACCCCCCTATTAATTAGGAAATTCCACATCTAGAACTATGCTATCCTTATAGGTCCTTCTCTGACTGCATGCACCACCTATAGAACTTGGATAATTATACAGCTGATAGTAAATTTCTATTGATCTCCAATATAAACTGTGTAACTCATAGATCTTGCATGCATGATCTAATTATGGTTGATTTATTAGTTAAATGGTTGATCACTTAGTACACGCCCCACTACTTGACCTTCGACTAGTTCCTCCAATAGTTGAAACTAGTTTAACTGACTTTAACTTTGTTTAACTAAATTAAATTATTACAACTAAAATTAAACTCATCTTAGGCTCTTGAAAAGTAGGAGACACTCTACATGCCCAAAGTTAGGCCCTTAACTCGAATTAACTGAGCCAACTATGTAAAATTAACTTAGTTAACACATTCTTGTTGTCTTATGATGTGGAATTACAATTTTCTCCTAATTTAATTCAAGGGAAAATTAAATCAAGATTTTCTTGTTTCCATTTTTCAACACTCCCTCTCAACAAGAAAGGGATTATCAAATACCCCAATCCTACCTATATTTAATTCGAATTTTCCTCTTGACAATGTCTTTTTCAAAATATTTGCATCCCATTTTTTTGTAGGAATGTATTCCAACAACATAATATGCCTCTTCACACAATCTCGTAGATGGTGATACCAGATGTTGATATGCTTGGATCGATCATGAACAAATGTATTTTCAGAGAGTTTGATATAACTCTGATTATCACACTAAATCACAGTGGGATCCATCATCTGACCAAATAACTCAACATGAATCTTCCTCATCCAGATAACTTCACAAGCTGCTTAACTAACAACCATGTGATCTACTTCTGTTGAACTGAGTGCAATTGATATCTGGTTCTTTTTATACCAAGAAATTGTTGTTGACCCAATACTGAAGACTCCTCCTGAGTTTCTCTTCCAATCTGATGGAATACCCACCCAATCTGCATATGTGAAGCCTTGAAGCTTCACTCCCTTTGTCCATCTATACTAAGGACCATAATAAGTAGTGCCTCTAAGGTATCTCAACACATGTTTGGCCACCTTCCAATATAGTTTGGTTGGATTATCCATTTATTGACTAACATGGTTATCTTCATAACACATGTATGGTCATTTGTTCACAAAATCCATGAGTGAACCCACACGATGCATGTAAATAGTGGCCTCCACCTCCTCACCTGAAGTTGCATCCTCTTTCCTTTAACTCCTCGTTAGAGGAGTGTCCATGGGTTTGATACTATCCATGCGAAAATTCTTCAATATCTCGTTGGCATACTTGCCCTGAGAGACAAACAGTTCCCCATATCCTTTCCATACTTCCAAACCGAGGAAATAATGCATGAGTCCCATGTCCTTCATCTCAGATTCTCTTGCAAGATCCTCTTTGCAGTATTTGATAAAATTTTCATCACCGGTTAAAATTAAATCATCGACATATAATACTATAATAAAAAGTTTACCTTCAACAACAATATGGTAAAGGTTTGCATTTTCTTCACTTTTGGTGAAGCCCAACCTAGTGAAATAGTTGTCAATCCGAGTGTACCAAGCACAGGGTGCTTGTTTCAATCCATATAACGCTCACTTGAGTATTCACACATGAGTCTCTATGTAAAAGGTCTCAAATCCTTTCGGTTGTTCAATGTACACCTCCTCCTAAATCACACCTTTGAGGAATGTTGTCCTCACATCCATTTGATGGATTTTCCATCCCATTTGCACTGCAAGTGCTAGAATTGATATGATAGAAGAGTACCATGCTACTGCAGAAAAGGTTTCATCGTAATCAATTCCCTCCAACTGAGAGCACCCCTTGGCAAAAAATATGTCCTTGTGTTTCTCGATGCTTCCGTGTGCTGCTTGCTTCACCTTGTAGATCCACCTCGAACCTACCACTGAATTCTCCTCTGGTCTTGGGACCACTTTCCAAACACTATTTCTGGATATGGAATCATATTCCTTTACCATGGCATAAACCCATACTGGCTTCTGCACTTCTTCCTCGAATGAGGATGGTTCTGTCTCAACTAGCTCACTCATCAGAGCCATGTACCCAGTGTACCAATTTGGTGACCTCCTCTACCTATTATGTGATGTTGATGCTCCCAAATTCTCTCTAGCATTATGAAATAAAATTTTAGCTTCAATGGTGCGCCTCCTTCCATATCTAGATGTATTTACATGAGTGTGTGCTTCCACTCTCTGCTCCTCTTCTTGTGGCTGCTCCACAAAATACTAAGGTTCTTCCTTTGGAGCCAAAATCTCCTCATATGCATGCAACTGAAGCTACCTCTAAAGGGAACATCTCATGGCCTTCTCTTCATCGAAATTCACATCTCTATGAAAAAATTTGATCTTGTGAGATGGTAGGTACACCTGATAGTTGTGAGGTGTATTAGTGTACCCCAAAAATATTCCAAACTCTCCTATCTATTATAGATTTTTATTTTCATCCTTGGAAACATGACAGTAAAGTGATGAACCAAATATCCTAAAGTGTGACACATCTGGTTTCTTCCCTGAAAAATATTCTTCTGGTGTAATCATCCTGAGAATCAGATGAGGACTCTATTTTTCACATATATCACTGTGTTGCATGCTTCAACCCACAAGTGCAACGATAGTACCTGATCATGCAACATTTCCCGTGCAACTCCCACAATACTTATGCTCTTCCTTTCAGCAACCCCATTCTGCTGTGGGTTATGCAGTGCAATTAACTCCCGTCGAATGCCTTATTTTTCACATAATTTATTGAACTCATTCGACACATATTTACCACTGTTATTGCTCCTAGGAGCTTTCACTTTATTTCCAGTGTCTTTCTCAACAAGTGCTTTAAATTCACAAAATTTTGAGAATGTCTAGTCTTTATTCTGCATGAATAATATCCATCACTTACATGAGAAATCATCTACAAATATAACATAATACTTGTGCTTGGCCGTAGAGGCTGTTGAGAAAGGTCCACACACATTTGAATGAACTATTTCAAGGACCTCTTATGCTTGAATGTCCTTATAATGAAAGGTGGATTTGGTGTACTTCCCTAGTGTACACCACTTGCATGTATTGATCCAATTTTGGATTCTCAAATTTGTATCGAAATTACAAAATGACCAAGATGGTCATTTTGAAATAAGTAATTATCTATTATGTAATAAAATAGGTGTTTTGACCAAGATGGTCATATGTACAAAAGATTCATCGACTCAAGTTTAAAGGCTTCGACGTCAGTATCAAAGACTTCGCCATCAGCATCGATGTTTTTCCAAAGTCAAATCTGTCGTCAAAGAAGGACGTCATTATGTCGACCTGCAACATAAAAACACATCAAGTTATGATTGTAACGAATTAAGGAAAAACAATATCCTAAGTATTAACACTATTGATCTAAAGTGTTGAAGTAGACGAAATTGTCAAATGGCTAAGGTATTAGAAATTCCAAGTTGTAAAACTTAAGGGAAAAGAAATCCTAAGGTAAAGGACTAATTTCTAAAGTCCTAGGTCTAAGAATCAATCAAAATTCCTAAGGTGAAGTTTAGCGCTAGGGTGTTGGTCCTAATACACGGTGTCAAGTGAAAATACACCTAGGCTATGGTGCAAAAACCTATATCCCTAAGCCAAAGTCTTAAACCTTTTGGTGCAAAGCATATGTTGATGTTGTAAAAACCTTTATGCTAAGGTTTAAAAGTATTCGTGGTCATGAAATGGGTTGAAAACATTAAACCATATGTCAAAAAATTTTGGCGCAAAACACATATGAATTATATGTTGTAAAAGGTTAATGGTAGTGGAGTATGCAAATTAAAGTTTGGGTTTATGTTATAAAACTTTATATTAAAGTTTTAAAACCCACAAAGTGTTATCCTAACCGAGTAGTTATGAAACCTTTTTGGGGATGTGAAAATTCCGTGTGACCAACCTATTGTAAACTGCAGCGGAAAATTTTAGTTAGCGGAACCTGGTGTTAAAGTTCCAGACCGCGTCGGGATTGGTTTCACCATGTGACTGGTCTTAAGTGTTACATATGAATCGGTTAATGCAACCACAATGGGAAATCAAACCATAAACCACAGAGTTAGTGAAGACCATGTCGGGGAAAGGCTAGCCATGTTAACAAAGAAATGTTATATGGCGGAGACCGTTGTATTGACTGACAGTTATAAACGGAGCATAGACCACGTGGATAATCTATGTCAACACAGGATATCGAAACCACCCAGGGTTAAGGCCGTGATCGCTGGAGATAACCCCTATCCCCTGATGCTATCTCTAACCGACCGCCTGATCACACGCAACAGTTAGCACCTCTGCTCGGTTAGCCTAACCGTCGAGCTAAGATTTATATTATATGGTCTAAATGTGGGTTTTGCAGGAAATAAAGGTGTGGTGTTAATTTATCACCATGATCCTAGGTGATATGTGTCACTAAACTCGAGAAGAAAATTATGATGGGAATCCATGATTGCTTAAAAAGGAAAAGAACCATTAATTCGATGGTTAAAAAAAAGAAATTAAAACCTCTTTGAAGAAATGAAGAGATATTTTTTCCATGTTTGTATACACTCCTATTATAAAAGAGAGGATATTTTTTTTTGTAAAGGAAGAGAGGAACATAAGAGAAAGAGAGTAAATTGTTTCAGCTTCAGGAAGAAGGAGAGATTAATCTCATTTAAGATCAACTCAAATACGTGGTGGAGAGTGTTTTATTTGCAGGTACAAAGAAGGAGGAGGAGCTTATCCTTTCTTGGAAAGCTTCGGTATTGAAGTACGTTGCTGTCAACGTGATCAACTTCAACACTCCAAACTCTATTCAGCCACCATATTGCCCAAGGTCCTTAAAGCTTCAGATTCTTAGATTAAGTGTGCATTTTCTCCTTATCTATATTTAGTTAGCTTCTTCTGGAGATAATAATTTTCTACAAACATTAGTAGTGTTTTCTTCACACTCTTCAACTGATGATTCCTTGTAGACTTATTCTCTTGTCTTAAGAAATACTGCGGACACACCTTTCTGAGGCGGACCTGGAGATGTAGTCCAGGAGGGATGAACTCCGTCACAAAACTTTATCTGTTTTATGGTATCGTTTATATGCATCTTGTGTATTTTTTAAAGCCATAACATAAACAAATTTATACTTTAAAACAATTGATACTAACAGCTAATTTTGTTTAAAAAGTAACTTTTCAGTAAAATACTTGCCATTCACATATTGTATAAGAGATAGAAAAGATCTTGTCAATTTCTGCATTTCAGATCATGTATCTTATTTCTCTAGTGCACCCTTGGGAAGTCCTATAGAAATATGTTGCATGATCTTCAAAGATCCATGGTGCAATTGGCCAAGTCGCATATTCCATAATTCACCGATGTCTTGGTTCTGCACCTTCTCTGATTTTGTGCTCAAAGAAGAACAATCTTCTACATCCAATTTGTAGAGTTTATTCACCTGAACCCTGATCCACTTGAATTGTCCCGTGGTGATGTGGCAAAGGAAATAATTTCCTTTGCTAAATATCACATCGTAGCCACGGTCTTCCAACATAACAATTGAAACTAAATTCTTCTTAAAACCCGAAACAGACTTGACATTTTAAAATGTGTGAGGAGAACTAAACTCCCTCTGAAAAGTAACTATACTTATACCGATCGTGCTATACCTTCCATCATCTCCCATATCGATGTGCATATGGAGGTATTTCTCCTCCAAGTCACTGAAAAATTATTTGTTTCCTGTCATATCGAATGATGCCCCACTATCTAGATACCACACACTACCCATCACTATTGTCACCATGCATGCAATGGGGGTGAAATCCAACTCAAATTGTGAAGCAAGAGCTTCACCTGCTGGTCCTCTTGAGGGATTCTTTCTGACCTTCTTGTCTCGAGACTTCATGTCATAGTTTCCCAAATCATGACAGCGAAAACATTTAATCTCCTAAAAGTCCTTCTTCTTTCCCGCCTCACCAGAATCTCCTTTGGATTGGGATTTATACCCTTTCCCTTCCTTTGAATTTCTAGAAAACACATAATTCTCCTCATCCTCAACCTTAGATGAATTCTCGTCTTTGGTGTTCTGCTTGAACTCTTCCTATACAAAATATGACCATAATCTTTGCCAATTTGATAGCTTCTCCCTCCCATTGACCGAATCCTGGTAGTTGTGCTAGCTCTTTGGAAGGCCTAGAAGTGCTAGGATTACTATATCACATTCCAAGAGTAATACCAACACACCCAAGTTCATCACAACCTTGTGTGAACTTGTCGAGGTACTGTTGTATTGTGTCACCCTTCTGCATTTTGATATTTCAAATCTTTTCTTTTCGTGCCAAATTCCCGTGGTCACTAATGTTCTAGAACCGTTCTGTCAATCTCTGCCATATTGCATATGGAGCTTCCTTCCCATGGATATTAGAGACAATATGCTCTCATACTCCCTCCAATATGATTCTCTTAACCTTGATGACACTCTTCTTCCAATCTTCTAGATCCTCGGCATCAACTGGTGCTGGTTTCGGGACATCATTATCAATGAATTCCTTCAACCCATTGTCTTCCATGAGTACTTCCATCCGGTCCTTCCAAGAAATGTAATTCGAGCTACCCTCAAGGGAATACTCGAGCGTTAGACCATAGAACGCCATCTTGATCCTGCTGCTAACTCTGAATAATAGATTTGCAAAACTCATTCCTCCTACAAAGATACCTTCAAATTCTATTCTATGTTGTGATTATAGCTTTGATACCATGTAGAAATTCCTTGTAGATTAAAACTGCTAATGTAATTTAACTAAAACAATAGATTTGAATTTAATCTACTCATTTTCGGAAACAATTCACAATTGAGATGCAATATCAAATACATGTGACATGAATTAATTAGCACACATCACATAGGGATATACTAGGGGAAATTTTTTTCTCAAAACCCTTCCTATATGTTTTTATTAATTAGAAAATAGAGAAAAAATACAATGTTTTTTCAAGCTTGAACAATCTCTGCACAATTATAATCTATCTCACTGCCTCACAAGTTGACCCTGGCCAATGCTTAGCCAATTTTCCTGCCTTCCAAGCCCCTCCTTGTGACATTTCCTTGGGAGCTAGCCCCCTATTAATTAGGAAATTACCCATCTAGAACTGCGTAATCCCTATAGGTACTTCTCTGACTGCATGCACCACCTGTACAACTTGGATAATTTTACAACTAATAGTACACTTCCCTTGAACTCCAATCTCAACTGGGTAACTCATAGATCTTGCACGCATGAGTTAATTGTGGTTGATTTATCATTTAATTGGTTGATCACTTAGTACACACCCCACTGCTTGACCTTCCACTAGTTCCTCCAACAATTGGAACTAATTTAACTGAATTCAACTCAGTTTAACTGAATTAAATTATTACAACTCAAATTAAACTCATACTAGGCTCCTAAAAAGCACGGGACACTCTACATGCCCCAAGTTAGGCCCTCAACTAGAATTAAATGAGCCAACTAAGTCAAATTAACTTAGTTAACACATTATTGTTGTCTTGTGGAGTGTAAAATTTATTAGCATTATAAAATAATGTGTAAAGTTAAATTTGTGTATGACATAGACTATATAAATAATTAAGTTAATAATTGATATTAAATATAATTGAGTTAGTATTTGATATTAAATATAATTATTATTTTTTATTAGTTCATTTTCATAATTTATATATAACCATAATAATATTTTAAACGATATATTGGTGATTTATAAAGTGACATAATTTCACTTAAAAGTAGTTTTAAGCCTTTCTTTATGACCAAAGGGTAGTTTCAACCTAGACAATATCTTCAAGAAAACTTGTATTTCATGAGATTATATGAATGAAGTTATATGTTTTCAAGTAGCATTTAGCCTTAGTTCCATACTAGAATGAACAAAGTTCGTACCTCTGTAGGAATTTACAGGGTAAGTTCCGTAGATCAAGAACCAAAGGTCACCGCTCACAAACAGATCACAAATCGATACACCAGTATAACCACGTGATTATACTGGTGTATCGTCAGATCCTGAGGCAACACGGCCACTTCAGGGAATTTATTAATATAAAAGAAAAGTTACATATGTTTCTCTCATAAACGGTTACCGGAAAAATGACCCTCCATGCTCTTTAAATAGAGATCATGGACCAATCGGGTGTTAAGCCATGGATCAAGTGCCATTAATACTGAGGTGAGAGATAACCATCAGATCACTACAAATCATGACCATCGGATTATAAGTTACAAATGTACATGGTAAAGAAACACACTTTACCTAACTCTACACTAGACTAAGTTATTCTTAACTATTTCCTATGTGTCAGAATATCCTAACATCCCCCCTTAAGAACAACCTGGGATAGGATTGAAGGATTTACAAAGGTGACACAAAAGGAGCCTATTTCCTATGTGTCGAAATATCCTAACATCCCCCCTTAAGAAAAAATTGGGATAGGATTGAAGGATTTACAAAAGTGACACAATAGGAGAAGGAAGGAGGCATTAGAGCTTATCCCCCCTTAATGACAACTTTCCTGAACTCCAAGCATGGATCGAAGTTTGGTAAACTTCGCTTCTGTGAGAGCCTTCGTAAATATATCGGCTACTTGATCATTGGTCGGACAATAATGCACTTCAAGAACACGATCATGAATGAGCTTTCTGATGAAGTGTATGTGGAGTTCAATGTGTTTCATACGCTGATGCTGAACTGGATCTTTACATAGCTGAATGGCACTCTAATTATCACACCAAAGTGTAGTTGGATGTCGTTGATGAAGACCAAATTTAGACAGGATATGACGAAGCCACATGGCTTCCTTGTTGGCTTCAACTGCACCAATATACTCTACTTCTGCTGAAGAAAGGGAGATGTCTCTTTGTTTCTTACAAGACCAGGTAATAGGTCCTGAACCAAGAGTGAATACATATCATGTAGTGGACTTTCAATCATCAGGCTCACCAGCCCAATCAGAATCAGTGAAACCAATCAACAAGGGAGATGCTCCTGCACTGTAATGAATCCTAAAATGAATTGTACCTTGAATATATCGAAGTATTATTTTAGCTACTTTCCAGTGACTTTCATGAGGTTGGCGCATAAACCAAGAGAAAAGACCAACGAAAAAGGAAAGGTCAGGACAGATATGGGTTAGATACAAAATTTTACCAACAAGTTGACGGTATAAGGTAGCATCAACTTCGTGGCAGTTTTCTTCTTTGACCTAAAGCTGAATCCAAACTCTAGCGGGAGAAGGGGCGTACTCTGCGCCTTCTATAAAGTGGTGTAGAAGATCACATGCATACTTGGAATGAGAGAGGGTAATGCCTTCCTTGGATTGCAAGACTTGAAGACCAACGAAATAATGCAAGTGTCCTAAGTCTGTCATTTCGAACTTATTTTTGAGGCTAGACTTCACATGGTTTATATGATTTGGATCACTACTAGTAAGGATAAGATAATCAACATAAATAACAAGGATGGTGAAGGAATTACCCACCTTCTTGGTGTAGATAGTGTTGTCAGAATGGCACCTAGAAAAGCCATTATCTAATAGAAATCTATCCATTTCGGCATACCAAGCCCGAGGAGCTTGTTTGAGACCATAGAGAGACTTCCTAAGGTGACAAACAAGGTTGGATTCATTTTGGATATAGCCAGGGGGTTGTTCCATGTAGATTCCTTCATGCAAATCTCCATGTAAGAAGGTGAATTTAACATCCATCTGATGGACTTCCCATTTAAAAGGAGGTAGCAAGGGAAAGAACAGGGTAGATAGAATTCAGTTTGGCAACATGGGAGAAGGTTTCAGTATAGTCAATGCCTTCAACTTGTGAAAATCCTTTAGCAACCAGACGAGCTTTATGTCTATCCACTTTTCCATCTGGTCCAATCTTTGTTTTGTAAACCCATCTGCATTTGACAAGTTTTCTTTCTTTTGGAAGAGGAACAAGATCCCAAGTATCATTCACCAATAAGGAACGATACTCTTCATTCATAGCTTCATCCCAATCTGGATGAC
This sequence comes from Pinus albicaulis, assembly GCA_034641835.2. Taxonomy (NCBI): domain Eukaryota; kingdom Viridiplantae; phylum Streptophyta; class Pinopsida; order Pinales; family Pinaceae; genus Pinus; species Pinus albicaulis. The sequence goes on from CM076581.1 coordinate 1,231,076,874, forward strand.
CGGAGGCTTCTTCAAAAGTTTCTGGATCAAGTTTTTCTGGAACTTGAGCCAACAAGGAAGAGGCTCTTTCGAATTGAGAACGTGTACGTCATCGATCGACAGGGTCACCTGCAAGAGAACCTGCTGCATCCCGAGTAGAGCGAACCCATCTTGGAAGCGGTGGAGTATAAGGAACAATTTCACGAGATGGAGGAGGATTGTCATCCTCGCTGTCATCATCTGAACTAGAAGGAATGCTATTAAAAATAGAAGAGAGAGAGAGAGGTGGCACATATGCCGAATCAAGCTCGCAGGCCAAAGGTGGCACACCCGCCGAACTAGGCTCACAGGCTGATATATTTTCATCAAATTTTACATCTCTTCTAATGATTATATTTTTGGATTCTGGTTGAAGAAGTCTATATCCTTTGACATCTTCAAAATATCCAACAAAAATACATTTTTCACTCTTAGGTTCTAAGGCTTTATGTTTCGCATCTGGAATATGGGCCCAAGCATCACTTCCAAAAACACGAAAGTGACTTACATATGGTTTGATTGAGCTCCAAGCTTATTCTAGAGTTATATTCTTTAAAACCTTAGTAGGAGTGTGATTTACTATGTAATTTGCACAATTAATGGCTTCTGCCCAAAAATTGGGACCAAGTCCTTTAGATTGAAGCATACAATTAGCCATTTCTTTTAAGGTGCGATTCTTCCTTTCAGCTACACCATTTTGTTGTGGAGTATATGGAATAGTACGTTGCAATTGAATGCCATGCTCAGTGCAGAAGTTGATAAATCTGTTATTAACATATTCTCCGCCATTGTCTGATCTTAACTTAAGAATTTGATGTCCATATTGTTTCTCAACAAAGGCCTTAAAGGCCAAGAAAATGTTAAAAAATTCACTCTTGAGTTTTAAGAAATATACCCAAGTGCATCTGGAAAAATCATCAATGAAAGTTAAGAAGTACTTGCAACCAGAGAAATAAACAACAGGAAGCGGACCACATAAGTCATTGTGCACAAGTTGCAAAGGGGCTGAAGCGTTCCAAGAGGCACGCTTGTCAAAACTATCTCGATGATGTTTTACGAGTACACATCCGGAGAAAACACCATCCTGAAAAGATACCATACGAAGGCCCGTCACCATATTTTCCTTACATAGAGTTTGATGAGAGCGATATTTAAGTGAACAAATCTCTCATGCCAAAGTTTGCTCACATCATCATTATGAGCAACAGAAACAGAGGGAGGAGATGATGAACCAAAGTTTTCAAACTTATAAAACCTTGTGGGATCATTAGCAATGCCAATAGCTAAAATATGTTTAGGATCTTTGAGGTCCTTGATTACAACATCATGAGGTGAGAATTCTACTATTTTACCTTCACCTGAATGAGTTATCTGATAAACAGAGAGAAGGTTGCATGACAAGGTAGGAACACATAGTACATCATTAAACTAACCATTATCTAGATGAATGGTTTTAGATCTTACAACACTAAGAGATATATCATCACCAACATAAATATGTTTGGTGTTACAATCATTTAAAGAAGAGAACATGGCTTTATTTTTAGTCATGTGGTAAGAAGCTCTAGAATTAATGAGCCACTCATGAGAAGGAGAAGAAGAAGATACATTTAATGCATAACCAGATCTTGATGCTTGAAAACCATAAGAAGAAAGTGCCATGCCTGAAGAGGAAGGTGAAGAGTGCTCCAAATTGATGTTGTTCTTCTTCATTGCAGCTTCTAAGGTTTCCATCTTCTTAAAACATTTGGAATCTATATGGCCATCCTGATTGCAAAAGTTGCAATGTCTATCTGTCTTCTTCCCTTTGTTTTGATTTTCCTTAGTATTTTTATGATTTGATTTTTCAGTTTGCGGCTGAAATTTCTTAGGGCCCTGGTTTGGTTTAGGACCATATTTTTTAGGATACTTCTTCTTCGGATTCTTATGATATGGTTGTTTTTGGGCTGCTAAGGCTTTCTTAGAAGCATTTCCAGCAGTGATAAGACCAAGGTGTAAAATTTTTCTTGTTCTCTTATCAAAGAATCACAAAAGGCATCAAAAGAGGGATTCTTGTAGGTGGTTCCTGAAGAAATGATGGCTTCTCTGGTGGAATGGAAGGCAAAAACAAATATAGAGTATGCAGGGCCAAGCTTAGAAAGAATGCAATAGATGAGGCTACCATCTTCCTTTTTGACCTTACACCCTTCTAAAAGAAGTCTAAGGGTCTTGAATTTGGACAAAGTCTTCAATAGAGGAGAAATTATTAGGGTCCAAAGTAAGCAGCTCATTTTCAAGCTGGTGGAACCTGATTTGATTTTGAATGCCAAAAACATTATTTAGTTTTTCTAGGGCTTTATCAGGGGTGTCAATGTCAAGGATGTGAAATCGAAGATCTTGAGTAATGGACATTCCTATCAACCCTTGTGCTTGATCTTGTCTATTTTCCCATTTAGGAACTTTATCATTATTGAAAGGTTTATTTTCTTGTCTTGTGGCTATTATATGAAGCCCTTTACTTCTAAGTATATCTACCATGTGAGGTAGCCATTGGAAATAATTGGGGCTGTTAAGAATAACTGGGCATATAATTTCCATTTAAAAAAAAAAAAAAAAGCTAAGAAAAGCTGAAAATAACTGCTCCAATGGAAATATCTCGAAAAATTATGTTGTTTAAAAAAAAACGGCTCGAAAAACGGCTTCCGGATGAAGAAGTTATGCCTTTTGAAAAAACTGAGTTGTAGATGCCAAATAGTTACGAGAATGGGATGAAGTGCGGCTTTTTTAAAAAAATTTCCGCCCCTTTGAACAATTTTTTTTTACAAAAGAAGCTTGAGAAGGAGACCTGAACCCAAGACCTCTATTCTCATAAACTAACGCCTCACCAAGTGAGATAGTAAAAGGATCATGTTATTTTAGAAAGGAGGGAGGTGATATTCTTCTTCTTCTTCTTCTTCTTCTTCGGTGTGCGTGCCTTTTCCTGCACAAAAAACACAAAAAACGAGAAAAAAAATGAAATGCAAAGCCTTACGGAAGAATGTTAGATTCTCAGTCAGCCTTACCGGAAACTATCACTTTTTTCACTATTTTTGATTTCCCGAGATCACACAAAGACACGTGGAAAAGCATACACAGCAAAAAAAATCCCTTTTCCCTGTTTCTGATTTGTCGAGATCACACGGAGCACACAAAAAAGAGCATACATAGAGAAGATGGTATAGATCCGGAAAATAAATAAAACCTTAATACAGAAAAAAACCGAAATAAGCAGAACTATTAACAAATATAACTGCAAAATAGATGCTTTATACCTCTAGATATAAACTGACATAACTTGGGTAGCCGGAAGCCTTTTCGCATGACACGAAAGGCGTTCCTCACTGTAATAGATGCTTCAGACATAACCGAGCAGTTCTCCAAGCCCAAAAATGTTCATAAATAGTAGATCTACAAAACGAAATTTTCATGCAGTCAAACTGGTTTCGGATTTTGATCAACAATGGATGCGACCCTCAAAATAGCTCTGATACCATATAGGAATTTACAGGGCAAGTTCCGTAGATCAAGAAACAAAGGTCACCGCTCACAAAAAGATCACAAATCAGTACACCAGTATAATCACGTGGTTAAAACCCTCAAAGGGGGAAACAATTCACGCCTTGTGCCAACGCGGCCACTTCAGGGAATTTATTAATATAAAAGAAAAGTTACATATGTTTCTCTCATAAATGGTTACCAGAAAAATGACCCTCCATGCTCTTTAAATAGAGATCATGGACCAATCGGGTGTTAAGGCATGGATCAAGTGCCGTTAATACCGAGGTGAGAGATAACCGTCGAATCACTACAAATCGTGACCGTCGGATTATAAGTTAAAAATGTACATGGTAAAGGAACACACTTTACCTAACTCTACACTAGACTAAGTTATTCTTAACTATTTCCTATCTGTCAGAATATCCTAACAACCTCAAGTTAAATAATCCATAAGACCTGGAATATGTAGATCTCCATTGATATACAAGAATATATATTAGAAAGTATGAATGAGAATGATGATTGTTGATGTTACAAATGAGGCCGCCTATATACCTAGGTAGGTGCCTCTTCATGGAAGCTCATGTCCAATTAGACATGCCTTTTTAGTACTAATTACTAATTAATTATCATTATTTATGATTATTATCTTTAAAATTATTTTCTATATATTTTATTCATAACATTGCCCTTCCACCTCAAAAAGCTTTGTCCTCAAAACTTATTCATGAAATGACTTGATCTCTTTTTCTGCTATGAATGCCTTCTTCTTGATCTCTTTTCTGCTATGAATATCTTCTCGTCTCGGGTCAGTCATATTTATCGATACTAGTTGATATGATCCTCTAAGTGACAAAAAAATAAAATTCGCATTGAGAACGGATCAGACCATCTTAAATTAATCTTTTGTGGAATCTTGCACTGACTGGAAACTTGTGATGAATTGTTATCACATGAGTGCATTTCACTGATATTAGTATTCTTTGGAATATCAGTTTTTTTTTTTGTTCTGAATACATAGCTTGATTGAGTTGGCTACTCTCGTGATTCAGATGTCGATAGGGAATTCTAGTGATTTGATTTTCCCTTATCTCGTTTTTGTCATTTTCTCGATTTATTTGAAGTACATGATTTCCTATAGTTATGGAAGTTGAATGGTTAATTTTTGGATCTTCACTTGAATCTTTTGTTGTTGGGACTACAAATTTTGAGTTGATCCAGGTGGATATTGTTGGCCACCTGCCTATTCCACTTGGAGTTCCACCATTGTTTCTTTCAGTTTTTCAGTTTCCTTAATTGTAGCACAATTTACTATTTTTAATAGTTTTTTTTTTCAGGTTTTGAACTTCCAAATCCATTTTGAGGGCCTAACCAACGTTTTTTGGGAAAAATGGGATCACAGAGGACTTCAACTAATTTTATTCACATCAAAACTTGTAGTCCTCAGATAGATATTTCTAACGAGGTATTGTGCACATTAAACGAAGATCGTATATCAAAGTTACGTCCCCAGGAAGTTGATGTACCAATTTACCAAAACCGGGCCCATAGTTTTGGCGCTTCATCTCCTAGGGTTAGGTTTTGGGATGTTTAGGGTTTTCCATTGTTTCTCAATAATAAATAGGCCTTCGAGGCTCATTGTAACATAGTTCAAAGGCTTGTAGCCGTCACATCTCTTCTCAAAGATAAGGTACCAACGCTCTAGCTAGTTTATTTCCATTCTGTTTGTAAGCATATTTCAGTTATATGATATTAATGAAATGCAGTCTTATTTCTGCTTCATCTCTGCGATTATGTGTATTTCTATATTTTATTGCGTTCCTGCATAATTCTAGATTAGTGGTATCAGAGCGGTCTGCTCTTTCTCGATACTTCTACATTACTTTATGTAGGATATACATAAAACTAGTTGAGCAGGGAAGATACCATAAAAATATGAAATTACATTATTATTATTATTATACTTGCCATATGCATGGTATTACTGCTTATTAGTTTGTCTTTTAATAAAAATTTGTGCCATGTATACATAGTTTAATATTGGGAATTTAATTTTTGTTAGTTTTTATTATTTTATTATTATTTATAAGGTGATTGGTTGAGGTCTTATTATGGGTTGTTTAATAACTTCTATTTCTATTAGTTATTAATTTCCTTTTTACCTTTATTTTTTTATTTAACTTTTTGTTTTTTTTTTTAATGTTTTTTCTATTATTTTCATTTTCATAAATTGTGATTTTTTCAATTTAAGATGACTTATATATAAATAAAAAATAAAACACACACACACACACACACACACACACACACACACACACACACACACGCACATATATATTAAAGTGTATATATGTTAATATAAAAAATATTAATTAATCATATTTCTTATTTTTTGGTGATGGCATTCAACAATACAATATTTAATTAGTTGTTTAATATTTGTGATGAAATATTTGTCTCTATTATTTTTCTAGTTTAATTAAGCTATTTTTAAGCTAAGCAACATGTACTAGCTACTATGTAGCCCTTGTTTAAAGAGTTTTTAGGAAACTTACACTTATCTTTTCAAACATCTAATTATTTTAGATATGCTTTGAAATTTCAAGTATCATAGATACTTCTCTATAACCATGGTTTTATTTCATATTGAAATTAAAACTAATCAACCTAATTAAAACCTATAAAAAACACAAATATTTAGATAACCCCTATATGAAAATAATGGTTTATATGTATATCCTAAGACCCCCACACACATATGAAGAATATATTTGTGGATTGTATATCTCTGTGAAAAGAATATAGGTGTTTTGGTGGGTGGATGTGTGTGTGGATATATATATCTACACAGATTTATATTGAGATTATTATCCCCATATACATAGGGGGTATGTGCATGTGTGTGCACATGTTGGGGTAGGTATGTGTCTGTGTGTTGTGGGATTTAATATACAATCAAAACACATACACACACATCCCCATAAACACAAGGCACCAAATATAAGCACTCAAGTTCCATTGAAAATTTGTATATGGACAATATTCAAACAATGAAACCTATCTGAGTTGAGGAAGGCCTCACCTACTGATTCTTGAATGGTTAAGAGGAGTAGACCATGGCATAAATATTATTGTTTCATTAATTTTTGTGTGTGGGAGAATACATAATCCCTGCATACATACATACATACGTACATATATCTTCTCTCTCACACACGTGTTGGAAGTGGGGGTACATATATATATATATATATATCTGTGTGTGTGTGTGTGTGTGTATATATATATATATATATATATATATATATTTTTTTTTTTTTTTCTTATTCATAACAGTCATGAAGTCCTAATATATCGCCTTTATGTATTTCACATCTTATCATATAGTTGTTATTCTAAGTATGTTCTAGATCCTATTTTGTCTCATCCTACCTTATCTCTTTGTGAGGTGTCAAGGTGAGAGCAGTTGAGGTGCTTTCATAATTCTATTATATATTTGTATAATTGTAATATGAATATACAATAGACAATGAAGCCTTTCCCCCTGAATTCCTTGTATCATGTATTATCTTTCCTATTTTCTATATTTTATTAATTGGTATGAGAGCCCATGGCTAAGCTCTTTCGGGTTGAGAGTGCCATATTGACATTGGATGCAATCACTAGTGGAGATTTTATGTTGTAGGAGTATTATAGATGTATGTATCAGTGTATGAGAGGATTTGTGAACCTATCTGCATGAATCCATCGAGAGAGAATAAGAGCCTCTTTTGTAAAGAGGAGTTTTATGAGATCATTTGAGGATTCTAAGATGCAAAGAGAAGTTGATTCTCATAGAGAAATATATGTGGTGCCAGATCATGGTCTCAAGTAAAGAAGATTCATTATTATTCTTATTTAAACGCTACTGAAGAAACAAGAATATATGAAGCGATGGGTCGTGGAAAGCAAGGAAAAGCGGTTCGACTGATTTGGAATAAAACTATTTGAATCAGTTTGGAAATCAAATTCTTAGAAAATGATGACCAATGTGTGGTCATTGGTGGAGAAGCCACACTATTAAAATTATGAAATCATGAGCTGAGATAGAAGGTATTTGGAATTTTATATTCCAAATCATTGAAATTATGCCTTAATCATTTATTAAGTGTAGAACACTGTTACCAATGAAACGAGAACTATTACCTCAAAACGGGAACTCTAGCCCAAAAACATGAAAAAACACCCCCAAAAAAAAAGTGTGTATTCCAGAATGCATTTGGTTTTTTCTCAAGGTAAAATTTCAACATTTTATATAATTATGCTAAAAACGAAATTGTTTCTTGAAAAAAGGATTGAAAAAACACTCTCAAAACAAAACCTGTTGATGCTGGAATAACAAAAAAAAAAGTGTGTCACACTTTTGACACATTGTAACAATGGAATTAAAGACAACATATTAGGACATTGAAAAATCATAAAATTCTAAAAATTTTGATAGATGATGTTAAAGATAAACAAAAACATGTCTGAAGGGCTTATCATTTCGAACAATTTTCATCCATGTTGTTAAACATAAAATATCTTGACTCTAAACAACCCTAAAATTGTAATTACTGTCAACCATAACATTAAAGATAAAATTTTGTAGCGCATAAAAACCTTAATGACAAGTTGTAAATCTCAAGTTTTTCAATCTTAAGTTTTCAACATACTTGAACAATGAAATTATGGAGAAATTATATGACTTAATAAATTTTTAAAAATGAACAACTAAATGAAAAATTTATTATTCCAAGAGTAATTTTAATTTTAAAGGATAAAAATTATCTCTTTTCAAATCTTAGCATAAGACAAATTTAAATCTAATTGCAACCAAAACCTAAAAATCAAGCATCAAAACAAAGTGTCCCCTTTCAACGACGCATATAATTATTAAAATTTTTAAAAGTATATTATATACCAAATGGTAACAATATATAATATCATGGTAATATCACTGCATAATCTAAAAATTCAACATTAATTTCTATTTTCTATTTTACTTTTAATCAAAATTCAACATTAGTACATTGAATATAACATAAATTGTTTTTTTAATTCATTGTTCCATTGTCGATATTCTAAAGAAATGAATTCTTCATAATTAAAACATGTAATCCAACAAACATAGAAATGCCTCATAAATTCATGAAAAATCAGATGGAAGTCAAATTTTTTATTTCAAGTTACCATGCAAACATCAATTACATAAAAGTGTCTTTGATAGTTATTCAAAATCAACCATAGGTTCTAGAACACCATCAGAACCTACATCTTCAGATGAATGACTCGATACAGATGAAGATGATCCATATTCTTCTCTTTCATCAACTAGTGCTCCATCTGAGTCAACATGCATGCCTACCATTTCAGAGTTCAAATGTCTTGTAGATCTACGAATACATTCTGCAGAGTCCCATCTCAACAGTAATTGTTCTAGTAGAAATTTCTTCAAAATATTTATGGTCTTCAACCAAAGAGTTCCTCTCTTTGTCAAATTGAAGTCATACACAAGTATGTCAACATCCTCCAATTTTAAGACATCTGTGCGGCGACGATTTATATTTGTACCCTTTATTTTTCTCTTTCTGCCTTATTTTCAACTACCATCTCTTTCTTGTACACACCATTGAAAGGGTGGGTACTTGTGGCATACCAATGTACATCAACAACTGTAATATCTTCATTTTCATTAATGACCTTTATAACCTTCGCAATCCAGAATGGATAACCAAGTGGATCTTCATCTACTAACACTGCTATCATGCAACCCTCCTTAACATCCTGCACAGAACCCCTGTAAAGGTCTTCCATGGCTTCACGTTGTGCATGTGGTCTTCTAGAACCAATATAGATTTCTCTTTCCTCTACTTGTGGGGAATTAATAATAGCTTGAGGCTGTTCTTGTTCAACAATGTGTGTTTCCTGATGTTCATTTGGCATATTTTGTGGCAAAAAAAAGGGAGTCTTCAAAAGCGTATACACATTTATTGATCTTGAAATCATATCACTTTGATTACTGAAAAAAGACTCCCACCAAACTGAATCAACAACATCGAAGTACTCATATGTATCTCTAATACATCTTTTAATTTCCTCTAGACATTCATAATAATTTATGTCTCTCTTATGCCTTCGTGCATTATGGAGTTTAGCAACTGACTGTAATAACAATATATTTGATGAAAATATTGGATGCTCTGGAATGAACTTCAAAAATGCTAAACCTGATGATGGCCCCCATTCTGCAACAGTTGAATACTTCTTGCCCCATATAAGTGTTATCCCATCAATTTTTTTGATACGATATTGATGTTGGAAGCTAATGTCGTTAAGTTGTTCAATGCATTTCTCCTCACCATGTGATCCCAAAATAAACCTTCGCATGTCTATAGTTTCTTCCAACACATCAAAAACAGGCTCTGGAATGTACGATTTCTTAATTCATTCAATTAATGATGGCATGCTTCCAATACCTTTCCTCCTCAATGTTATTGAAAAACGACTGAACATTTGATCAATATGATCATAAGTATGCCCAAAAAGAAGGAAACCAACCTTTATCTTTTTAAAAATTCTCAATTCAACGAGCATGTTTAGATACCCAAAAAGAACTTGATTTTTGTTTTCACGACTTTTTTTGTCTAATTGTAAATACAAAACTTCAGGAAGGATACCAGACCAATGAGTAACCACATCATGGATTATAGTTATGGTCATATTTGCATCATTGTGAATATTTGGAGTTGTGAAGAAAACTCTTGGAAACATCTTCTCATTAAATACCATACAACCAACCAAGTGAAACTGAATGAAATTTTCCTCCTGTAATTTTTTTGGCGTGCGGACAAAATGTGGAAGAAGTGTTTTCTTTTGGTCCATACCATCAATTATCAAACCCAGATATTTATTTGGATGATCATAACACTTCTTTCGATGTTTATACAACTTTTGACTTTCACTTGTTTGCTGATTGCGATGGTCTTGAAGTTCTTTGACAACAGAATCTGTACATAAAATAAAAGAAGCATATGAATAAATATATTTTCATAGTTGATAACTATCCAATTTTAAAAAACAATGTTTTGAATGCATACCTCTTTCTTCCCCTTCACATTTATCTCTTTTTGCTTTAAGAGAAGCACATGTGCTGGAAACCCCCATCCTTGTCTTCTTAGGAATACAAACATTGTTGAATTCATTTTCCATAACCTTGTAAAATAAGAATATGCAATAAAATTACCAACTCCTTCAACAACTTCTGGATAATCTCTGTATAGGATGAATATTTCTCGTCTCGAGAAATTATATGGAATATGTATTGTGTCTTTATTTGGCATACACTCTCCATGATTTGAAAAGAAGTCTTTCATCCATGTCTTAGCAGTATTTGCAAACGACCCCACCTCTCGTTTATAAAGTACTTCTGAATAATATATGGGATCCTTTTCTAGTTTTTCTTGGATTCTTGACAAACGAAAATTACCAATTGAATGCAACATTTTGAATGCCTTTCTATAGAGAAATACATTCCCAATATGATAATCATAACCTTCTAGTGTAGATTGCATGCAACCCACTAAATATGAATTTTTCATGCTTTTATTCATTGACATATATGTTTTCCTTTTCTCAAAAACAAAGTTGAAATCCATATGTTTCAAGCAATCCCTTCGACAACATTCACTTGAAATCAAATGAATGACAAAACTTTTTTTTGTGAGATATTTTGTCCTCACCCTTGTATAACCAGAATGTTTTGGATTGATACAAAAATGTCTACTCCTACTCCTAGTTGCAATATTTTCTTGCAACGGCTTCATCATTCCATCATCCTTTGTAAAAGCAGTTTCATCACCATTAGGAGGAATATTATCCCCACTATCATCATCCTCAACATAGTTAAGAAATTCATCAACATCATTGCCTAGAAAATTTTCTTTACCATCATCACTTGAAGAAAACATTTCACAAGAATCATCGGTGTTTTTGTAACCCCGACTCAGACGAAATTCTTCACCATCTTGATCCATGCTTTCAAATTCTTCCCTGAGAGGATTCAATTCTTCATCACCATGAGTGTCTTTGAAATGATCACTTAGAGAAAATGCAATATTCAGATCTCTGCCTCTAAAATTATCATTTGAAAGAAACTCTTCATCCTCCCCTTCCTCAGTTGTGCTCTCATAATCCTTGGGATTAGGCATAAGTGGAAGCTTTGAATTTATATTCACTAGAATTTCTTCATCCCACCCCTCCCCTTCCTCACTAGTGCTCTCATAATCCTTAGGATTAAGAATAAGTGAATGCCTTGAATCTATATTTATTGGAAATTCTTCATCCCCCCCTTCATCAGTGGTGAAATTATAATCGTTACGATTAGGATGAAGTGAAAATTTTTGCTTTGGAAATTAATCCCCCTCTTCATCAGTGGTGTTGGCATAATCCTTAGGATTAGGACAAAGTGGATATTTTGATGCTGCAAATTCTTCATTCCCCTCTTCATCAGTGGTGCTAGCATAATCATTAGGATTAGGACAAAGTACATATTTTGACTCTGTAAATTCTTCATTCCCCTCTTCGTCTGTGGTTCTCGCATAATCCTTAGGATTAGGACGAAGTGGATATTTTGACTCTGGAATTTTTTCATCCCCATCTTCATCAGTGGTGCTTGCATAATCCTTAAGATTAGGACGGAGTGGATATTTTGACACTGTAAATTTTTCATTTCCCTCTTCATCAGTGGTGCTGGCATAATCCTTAGGATTGAGAAAAAGTGGATGTTTTGACTCTGGAACTTTATCATTCCCCTATTCATCAGTGGTGTTGGCATAATCCTTACAATCAGGACGAAGTGGATATTTTGACTCTGGAATTTTTACATCCCCCTCTTCATCAGTGGTGCTAGCATAATCCTTAGGATTAGGACTGAGTGGATATTTTGACGTTGGAAATTCTTCATTCCCCTCTTCATCAGTGGTGCTGGCATAATCCTTAGTATTAAGACGAAGTGGATATTTTGACTCTGCAAATCCTTCATTCCTGCTTCATCTGTGGTTCTCGCATAATCCTTAGGATTAAGCTGAAGTGGATATTCTTCATCTCCCCCTTTATCAATGGTGCCCTCATAATCCTTAGGATTAGGACGAAGTGAAAATCTTGACTCTGGAAATTCTTCATCATACCCTTCATCACTGTTGCTTTCATAATTCTTAGGATTAAGAGTAAGTGGAACAACTGACTCTCAATTTACAGAAATTTCTTTTTGCTGCGTCTAATCAATTTTGTTCTCATCATCCTTAGGATTATGAACAATTCAATTTTTTGACTCTCTATTCATGGTGAATGAATTCCTGTTATATTCATCACTCTGAATAGAGTTGTTGCATGACGAAGATGTTGATGTTGTATAAAGAAAAATTTCGCTATCAGAAAAAACCATGGCTTTCAACAAGAATAGGTTGAATGATACAAATGCCTCTTCCACTTACAATATATAGATTAAAGACTGAAAATTTCCCTTCAAATTCCCCCCCACAAAATTTCGTGAAAAACTTTCACTCCAAATTTTCCACCCAAAAAATTTGGCGAAAAACTTTCCCTCCAAAATTTTCATTTCAAATATTTCGTAAAAAATATTAGTCAAAAAATGTATTTAATTTTTTTTTAATAAACTGTTTGTGTTGAAATATTTTACCGATATTTATATTCAAAATATCCACAAAATATTTCTATCATGCATGCCTTCCAAACTAAAATAATGTTGTTATTTTAATGATTTAACACTGACTACATGTAAGTATTAACTATAATATTACTATAATACCTACATGCAAATATTAACTATTTTAACTATAATTAAGTTACATGTAAATATTTTAAATTTTAAATTTTAAACCTACATTATATTCATCGAAAATATATTTCAAAATTTCTTAATAAACGGTTGGTCTTGAAATATTTCACCATACTTTCTATTCAAAATATCCACAAAATATTTCTTTCATGCATGCCTTTGAAACTAAAATAATTTTCTTATTTGAATGATTTAAGATTGACTACATGTAAATATTAACAATAATGACAACATGCAAATATTAACTATTTTAACTATAATATTAACTATAATTAACTACATGTAAATATTTTAAATATTAAAATTTAATCAGATGATTTTAAACATTGAGTACATGTAAATATTAACTAAAATATTAAATATGATAACTACATGCAAATATTAACTATTTTATCTATAATATAAACTATAATTAACTACATGTAAGTATTTTATATTTTAAATTTTAATTCGAGATTATATTTGAATTATTTAACATTGAAGTACATGTAAATATTAAATAAAATATTAACTATGATAACTACATGCAAATATTAAGTATTTTAACTATAATAAACTATATGTAAATATTTTAAATTTTAAATTTTAATCCCAAATTCGTTAAACAGTAAACCAATCACACAATATTCGCTATATAATAAGAATCATTGTTTCTATTCATCACATTACATCAAGTTTTCTAGTATTTGTTACAGCAATTTTCTAGAGGTGTTGCGTTGGCATTGGTAATTTCGTGGAGGCATTGCATTGGCATTGGAGGCGTTGTGTTGCTATTGGTAATTTTGTGGAGGTGTTGTGTTGACATTGGTTTAACTTCATGGAGGCATTGCATTGGAATTGGAGGCGTTGTGTTGCTATTGGTAATTTTGTGGAGGTGTTGTGTTGCCATTGGTGACAACGGTTTTTTGCATTTCAAAGATTAATTTTCCTTATATTCTGACCATTTAAAGATGATTTTGTTAAAAATCTATTTTTCTATAGTTTGTGTTCAAAAATTTTTTTTTAAAGGTTTTTAGGTTCGAAAACCATAATTTTTAATATTTTTTTAGTGAAGAAAATGTAGAAAAAAAAACTAAATTTTTTAGAGTTTTTAGGACAAAAATTTAGAATTTTTTTTCTTTTTTAGGGTTTATAGGTTCATCTAGACAGAAAAATCCATAAAATGACCATGCACATTAAAAAAAATAGTTAGATTATTATATTTTTATTTGTTTTTTTATTATAAATATATTGGTGGTTTCATTATTTAAATTGTTTTTTTTTAATTTTTATTTGACAATTTTTTGATTTTTTATTCTATTTTGATTTATTTAAATTTTAAATCTTTGTAATTTTTAATTTAAATTTGATTATATATATATATATTATTGTATTGTTTTTTTTTTTTAAATTTATATGGTAGAGTATAATATTTTATATTAAACAACAGTGGGTTTTTTTTAATTATAGTTGTTTTTTTTAAAATAAAAATTATAAATAAAATTTTTAATTTATTTCTTACTTTATGTTTTAAAACAAAATTTTTATTTTTTTTGTTTAATATTTTTATTTTTATTTTTTAAATTATAATTATAGAGTTTAAAATTTATATTTATATTTTTAGTTCTTAATTAATATTTTAAAACAATTTCTTTAGATTTTTTATTTATTGTTTTGTTATATATTATATCTTATAATTTTTTTTTATTGTATTGTTATATAGTTTTTTTTTAATTTTTGATTTTTTTTATTGTATTGTATTTTTATATAGTTTTTTAAAATTTTGTTTTTATAATAGTTTAGTTTTTAAAAGAAAAATTAAAAAAATTTAATTTTTTATATAGTTATTTATTTTTTGTATTGGAAAAAAAAAATTAAAAAAAAATATTTTGCAGCCCGGGTGGTGCCGCGAGCTGTGACCGGCCTCTAGCCCCGGGTGGGAAGGCGTTCCGTGGAGTCATGCTTGGAAATTCGACTATGTCACGACCCCAGCGAACGAAAACATATATATATATATATATATATATATATATATATATATATATATATATATATATATATATATATATATATATATATATATATATTAAAGTTTAAATATATAATAAATGTTATAAAAAATTTAATTTTTTATTTTAATTTTTTTAAAAAATTTCAACATAAAACAAAACTTAAAAATAATTTAATTTGTTTTTTTAATTTTGTTTTAAATATAAATATTTTGTATTAAATATTTAGTATAAATTTTTAAAAATTTTAAAATAATTATAATATTTTATATTATAGTTTTTATTTTGTTTTTTAAGTATATAGTTATAATATTAATATGATATAAAGTTTAAAATTTAAAATTTATTTTATATTTAACATTTTAAAACTTTAATAAATTTCAATATTGTAAAATAAAATTTTAAAATTTTAAAATATAATAAAAGATTATAAGTTTTTTTATTAAATTTTAATTTTAAGATAGATGCTTTAATTTTATTCAATATATTTAAATTTTATAATATTATTTATTAAGTGTAAATTTAATAAAAAACATAGTTAAAATAAAAAAATAAAAAAAACATTATTTTGTTTTTTTAATAAAAATTTTAACTTAAAAAAATAAAATAAAATTTTAACATTTGTTATAAATAGTAAGCATTTTTTTGTTTTTGTTTTTTAAATATTAAACAAAAACTTAAGTTTGAAAATAATATTTATTTTTTTCAATTATTTTATACAATTTAAAACAAATTTTTATTTTTTTATAAAGAGTATTCAAAACATATTATATAGATATATATATATATATATATATCTAAATATAATTTATAATATTTTATTTTTAAATGAAAAATTTCTATAGTTAATTTCACTGGTTTAATTTCAATTTATTTAGTTTTACAAATAAATTTTGTTTTTTAAATTTATTTTATCGACATTATTTTCTCATTAACTAATATATATATTTCTTTTTATCAGGAAAATGGCATCAAAAAATATTTCTATGAATGCTTCTGCACCTAAGACGCACTATGGATACAACTCCCAAATCTAAAGTTGCAGCTAGATGCACTATGGACACCATTGGACGCAGTAAGGACATTGTTGCACACACTAATAAAAGTCAAGCAAGTGGGGCGCCAGGTTCTTAAAAGCTTATTTCGGATTGGAAGAACATTGAGGAAATAGATAAAACTGATTTCTCATGGTATCTTGAAGATAGTGAAACGGAGGTTGATATACATATCTATCTGGTTTGTGGTATGATTGACTTAAATGAGCCATATGATGTGATGGGAAGAGTACGAAACATTTGTATGATTCCGAATACAAACACTATATATGTTCTTGCAAGAAAGGCTAATAAACATGAGAAGGTTAGATATCATCTATCAAAGGTCAAGTATGACACAGATGAAATATATACAAAGTTTTCTGAAGAAATCTCAAGAAACATTGCAAATAACATTGTAAGTATGTTTATTTTTATTTCCGCTATGCATTATTATAAGGATGATTCAATTTTTTATAAATTATTGATCATTGACATGTTTTATTTTGTTTAATAGGATTTTGTTCCGAGTCTTTCAAACATGTTTGAAGGTATTTATTATTTGGAGCCAAATGTTATGCATGTGATCAACACTTTCCACACGGACAAAGTAGAGGAAAGGAGATTGAAGCAAAGATCAATAGCTCGTGACATTGCAATAGTACAAAGAAGGGATCAACCAAGAGTCACTAAGGTGGGTCAATCTAGTAAACTTAAACATGTTTCTTTTGAAGATGTCGAACATGAAACTGAAAATTATGATAGAATTAGTGAGGAGGAGATTAGAACTGTTGTGCAAAAGGAGAAAACAAATCAGACACCAAAAAGAAAAATCGCCAAAGATGTCTCTCTTTTACCTGATGATGAAGAGCTTATTTATAAAAGAACTGATATGTTAACCAATAAGGCTAGGAAATCAAATATTGGTGAACTTGTAAAGGTCGTGAGTAGCAGTGAAGAACAAACTGAAAGCTCTAATGGAAGCAGAGAAATCATAACACCAGGTGCTGAGTTAGAGGATGGCATTATTAAAACAAAACAAAATGCTATTCGATATGAGTTGAGGAAGAATAAATTGATTCTTGGTGGCTAAACATTTGAGCTTAATGTCAGCCAATTTTATAGGCCAGATGAAGGACAATCTCAATATCAAATTAGAAAAGCCCATCACTTACATGTACATAATATGAAAACATTTTTTAGGTTCAATCCATATTCGCATGTGGTGGATTATGTGGTTCTTGTCGATCCATGCCAGGTTCCCAACAAATAGGCATTTGACAAGACAAAATGTTTTGATTATAAATATTATGTAATTGGAGGGAGCCATTTGGTAGATGCTAAAATACAATTGATTGAGGAATATCCCAATAACTATCTTTTTCAATCAGTTAAATGCATCATTTACGCTAGCTTAACATAAATAGAATCAAATTTATTGGCATGGGATCATAATGCAAATAATGAGTACAGAATGAAAATGAATTTCATCCAAAGGGTCAGATTTATTCATAATGAATTCATAGAAAAATGTGGTGGGGATAAGACACAAGTTAGTCTAACATTTCAGAAGGAATGTTTAATGGAAACAGGTTATCAAATTGATGAAAAAATCAAAGCAAAAGAAGGAAAAATGAATACAAATTTATTCAGAAGCATGGATAACATTTTTTAGTTGGCATTTAGAACTAGGGAGATATGGGATTTGATTGATGAGATTTTTGAGTGGTGGGAGAATATTTCCATAAAAAATCAAAAGGTTGAAAAGAGTAAACCCATAATATGTACCAATAGTAAGACAGGTCCTGAAATGAAGCAGCTTAGAGAGGATATGACTATCACACCTTGGGGAACAATTGAAGGTGTGAAGGATGAGAAACTAGTCAAATCAGTACTAGCCCGTGTGAAGTCGGGTGAATTATCAATGGAAGAAATGTGTGCAAAATTTCAAAAGTAAGTTTCTTGAATTATTTCTTATTTTCCTTTCATTATAATTTATTTTAAATAAAACATAATGATGTTGGTAGAATTTGTTATACATGTCACTATATTAACGGTTTTAACTTGATTTATTTAGTCATATTTTTTTTATGAAAATACAAGAACACATGGTTAAAATGTTGAATGAAGATAGTTGGGATGATGTTGTGCGCCACTACCCAGAAGCAAGTTCTACAACAACACTTAAAGATTTTTATATTGCATTCAATAAGGTATGTTTATTTATACATTCATTTTATTCATATTTAAACTATTTTTATTTTATTGGGTGAAAATGCGAAGATGGGTAACACTTTTGTGACAATTCGAGGCGGAAATTTTTTTTCCTCCATAGTTCGGCGAACTCTTGTCATAGTTCGGCCAAACAATTCAGGATTTCAGCCAAACTATTGAATTTAGTTCGGCTGAACTTCGTTTTCCATTTACATTGACGACGTACTGACGACAATGGCAAACAAATTTTTTGCCTGAGTTTGGAAAACTGGAAAAGAAAGTTCGGCCAAACTATTATTTTATAAATATATCGCCCACAACCTGTTTCGGGTTTTTGTTCACATTTATCACATGCTAATTTCTTCCAGCATTCTCGCGCGCTCATTTTTGACATTTATCGCGTGCTCATTTCTGTCGAGCATTCTCACTTGCTCATTACTGTCCAGCGTTATCATGCGCTCAGTTCTTTCATGTGCGAATTAAGCTCAAGGAGGTAAGATATACCAAATTTTAAATTTCTGTAATTTTTTTGTTGTTGTTTTTTTTAATTTGGTTTTAATCTGATTTTTTTGTTGAAAAGGTATTCCATGACGTCTTCAGGGATTTTTGTCTTCAGCGTCTTCAGGAATCGTTGTCTTCAGCGTCTTCAGTGTCCTCTGCTGTGACTTTCCAGGTATGTTTAACATTCTCCCTATTATCCTGTAGGGAATCTATGCAGAAGTGAAATTGGTTATGAATGAGAGAGGCCCTGTCTCTTCTTTTTTTGGCTCTGTCTCTGCTTTTTTTGGCTCTGTCTCTATTTTTTTGGCTTTGTCTCTGCTTTTTTTTGGCTCTCTGCT
Organism: Pinus albicaulis; assembly: GCA_034641835.2. Lineage (NCBI taxonomy): Eukaryota > Viridiplantae > Streptophyta > Pinopsida > Pinales > Pinaceae > Pinus > Pinus albicaulis. The sequence goes on from CM076581.1 coordinate 1,231,096,360, forward strand.
TTTTTTGGTTGTCTGCCTTATGTACAGTTATTCATTCCATATTATTTATAGATAAAATGTCATTTAAATACAATATTTATCATAATGTACAATGACTCATTCCATATTCATTTTTAGATTCAGGAGGAGCTGATTTATCATAATGTACAATGACTCATTGCATATTTATTTTTAGATTCAGGAGGAGATTTTGAGAATGTTATGATAATGCCAATAAAGAATGAGCTAGAATCATCTTCAACATCTATTAATTAGATATGAAAATTTATAATACTACTGTGTACATTTGAGAATATTTTGGAACATGTTTATATAAATTATATATACATATGTACTTTTTTTGGCTCTGTCTCTATTAATTAGATATGAAAATTTATAATACTATTGTGTACATTTGAGAATATTTTGGAACATGTTTATATAAATTATATATACATATGTACTTTTTTTTGGCTCTGTCTCTGCTTTTTTTGGCTCTCTACCTTATGTACAATGATTCATTCCATATTATTCATAGATCAAATGTCATTTAAATACAAGATTTATCATAATGTACAATGACTCATTCCATATTCATTTTTAGATTCAGGAGGAGCTTTTGAGAATGTTATGATAATGCCAATAAAGAATGAGCTAGAATCATCTTCAACATATATTAATTAGACATGAAAATTTATAATACTATTGTGTACATTTGAGAATATTTTGGAACATGTTTATATAAATTATATATACATATGTACTTTATAAATATTTTGGAACATGTTTGTTGTGTGAGGAAGTGGTACTTTATGATGATATGTTTAGTGATTGAAGGAAGTAGAATATTTTATTTTTGAAATTATTATTACACTTGTATGGAAACACTTAATAGATATGTAGGTTCAATGAAATTTATCTTAATATCTTGTAGAGCCCATTTCATCCAAAACACTGAAAAAGAAGTAACTACTATGTATTCCACTTCTACTCTAGATAGAGAAAGTAATGACTCTTTCTTGCTTAACCATTAAACCAAAGACTCTTCCTAAGTAGAATTATACATTGTCCACTTGTACTTTTCGTGTCATCCACACTAGCCTAGTTGAATCTCTATATGTTGTCAATGTAAATTTCTCACCTTTTGGGTACTATAGTCCATTGTTTTTAGTCTCTTTCAAGTATCTTAATATCTGTTTGTTGGTAATATATGACTTTCTCACCTTTTGGGTACTATAGTCCATTGTTTGTAGTCTCTTTCAAGTATCTTCATATCTGTTTGTTGGTGTTTGTTGCTAATAGATGACTCTGTTTAGTTGTTGATTGAAATATTCCAACTAATATAAATTCCAAAATTATATCTAGTCTTTAAACCTTGTTATGTATATCAAGCTTCCTATCATATATATGTAATGGTTATGATCAATAGATCACCTCATTCATCATCCATCATCTGCACATAAATTGAATTACAAAATTATATCTAGTCTAAACCTTGTTATGTATATCAAGCTTCCTATCATATAGATGTAAAGGTTATGATCAACATCACCTCATTCATCATCCATCATATGCACATAACTTGCATCCAATTGATATGGAGATTCACTTAGGTCATTCATCATCCATCATCTGCACATAACTTGAATTCCAAAATTATATCTAGTCTAAACCTTGTTATGTATATCAAGCTTCCTATCATATAGATGTAAACGTTATGATCAACATCACCTCATTCATCATCCATCATCTGCACATAGATTGCATCCAATTGATATGGAGATTCACTTAGGTCATTCAGCATCCATCATTTGCACATAACTTGCATGTTATGTGCATCCAATTGATTCAACATCTATATAGTATTTAGAAGCAAAAAGTAATTTGATACAAAACATAGGTTTTAACCAATTATATAGTTTTTCAGTTTCACATCCATGGTTTCAAACAATGAGAGAGAAAAAACCTTTTATATTCAACATGTAAAACACAAATTAGCCATAAAAGTTTCCCATTGAAACCAAAAGTGATTTGATACAAAACATAGGTTTTAACCTAATCTAGTAAATTCCCCTACTTTAAATTTCTAGAATAGATCTAATTAGAAGTTTTTCATTTTCATATCCATGGTAGTTCTATAGGCAGAGTCTGTAAAGGGCTAGGTAGCCTCTAGATCTCATCTTTTATGAAATGTGACATATCTAGTAAATGCCCCTATAGTCAATCTCTGGAATAGATCTAAATGCCCCTACAGTCAACATGTATCTAGTATTTAGAAATAAAAAGTAATTTGATACAAAACATAGGTTTTAACCAAGTATATAGTTTTTCATTTTCATATCCATGGTCTCAAACAATGAGAGAGAAATAACCTTTTATATTCAATGTATGTAAAATACAAATTAGCCATATCTCTAGAATAGATCTAAATAGAAGTTTTTTATTTTCATATCCATGGTCTCAAACAATGAGAGAGAAAAAAATCTTTTATATTCAACATGTAAAACAAAAATTAGCCATAAACGTTTCCCATTGAAACCATAAGTGATTTGATACAAAACAAAGGTTTTAACCTAAGAGTAAATGCCCTACAAGTCAATCAATCTCTCGAATAGTTTTAAATATAGAAGTTTTTCATTTTCATATCCATGGTCTCAAACAATGAGAGAGAAAAAAACCTTTTATATTCAACATGCAAAACACTTGAATTAGCCATAAAATTTTTCCCATTGAAACCATAAGTGATTTGATACAAAACATAGGTTTTAACCTAAGAGTAAATGCCCCTACAAGTCATTCAACATGTAAAACACTTGAATTAGCCATAAAAGTTTCCCATTGAAACCATAAGTGATTTGATACAAAACATAGGTTTTAACCTAAGAGTAAATTCCCCTACAAGTCAATCAATCTCTTGAATAGTTTTAAATATAGAAGTTTTTCATTTTCATATCCATGGACTCAAACAATGAGAGAAAAAACCTTTTATATTCAATGTATGTAAAACACAAATTAGCCATAGCTCTATTATAGATCTAAATAGAAGTTTTTCATTTTCATATCCATGGTCTCAAACAATGAGAGAGAAAAAAACCTTTTATATTCAACATGTATATAACTTGTTTAGAAAAAAAAGGTAATTTAATACAAAACATAGGTTTTAACCAATTATATAGTTCTTCATTTTCATATCCATGGTCTCAAACAATGAAAGAGAAAAAAACTTTTATATTCAACATGTACATAACTTATTTAGAAACAAAAAGTAATTTAATACAAAACATAGGTTTTAACCAATTATATAGTTTTTCATTTTCATATCCATGGTCTCAAACAATGAGAGAGAAAAAACCTTTTATATTCAACATGTAAAACACAAATTAGGCATAAAATTTTCCCATTGAAACCAAAAGTGATTTGATACAAAGCATATAGGTTTTAAAATCTAATCTAGTAAATGCCCCTACATTCAATATTTAGAATAGATCTAATTAGAAGTTTTTCATTTTCATATCCATGGTAGTTCTAGAGGCAGAGTCTGTAAAGGGCCAAGTAGCCTCTGGATCTCATCTTTTATGAAAGGTGACATATCTAGTAAATGCCCCTACAGTCAATCTTTGTAATAGATCTAAATGCCCCTACAGTAAATGCCCCTACAGTCAACATGTATATAGTATTTAGAAACAAAAAGTAATTTGATACAAACATAGGTTTTAACCAATTTTATATAGTTTTTCATTTTCATATCCATGGTCTCAAACAATGAGAGAGAAAAAACCTTTTATATTCAACATGTAAAACACAAATTAGCCATAAAAGTTTCCCATTGAAAACATAAGTGATTTGATACAAAACATAGGTTTTAACCTAAGAGTAAATTCCCCTACAAGTCAATCAATCTCTCGAATAGTTTTAAATATCTAGAAGTTTTTCATCTTCATATCCATGGTCTCAAACAATGAGAGAAAAAACCTTTTATATTCAATTTATGTAAAACACAAATTAGCCATATCTCTAGAATAGATCTAAATAGAAGTTTTTCATTTTCATATCCATGGTCTCAAACAATGAGAGAGAAAAAAACCTTTTATATTCAACATGTAAAACACAAATTATCCATAAAAGTTTCCCATTGAAACCATAAGTGATTTGATACAAAACATAGGTTTTAACCTAAGAGTAAATGCCCCTACAAGTCAATCAATCTCTCGAATATTTTTAAATATCTATAATTTTTTCATTTTCATATCCATGGTCTCAAACAATGAGAGAAAAAACCTTTTATGTTCAATGTATGTAAAACACAAATTAGCCATATCTCTAGAATAGATCTAAATAGAAGTTTTTCATTTTCATATCCATGGTCTCAAACAATGAGAGAGAAAAAAACCTTTTATATTCAACATCTAAAACACTTGAATTAGCCATAAAAGTTTCCCATTGAAACCATAAGCGATTCGATACAAAACATAGGTTTTAACCTAAGATTCAATGTATGTAAAACACAAATTAGCCATAGCTCTAGAATAGATCTAAATAGAAGCTTTTCATTTTCATATCCATGGTCTAAAACAATGAGAGAGAAAAAAACCTTTTATATTCAACATGTATATAACTTATTTAGAAACAAAAAGTAATTTAATACAAAACATAGGTTTTAACCAATTATATAGTTTTCATTTTCATATCCATGGTCTCAAACAATGAGAGAGAAAAAACCTTTTATATTCAACATGTAAAACACAAATTAGCCATAAAAGTTTCCCATTGAAGCCAAAAGTGATTTGATACAAAACATAGGTTTTAACCTAATCTTGTAAATGCCCCTACATTCAGTTTCTAGAATAGATCTAATTAGAAGTTTTTCATTTTCATATCCATGGTAGTTCTATAGGCAGTCTGTAAAGGGCCAGGTAGCCTCTGGATCTCATCTTTTATGAAAGGTGACATATCTAGTAAATGCCCCTACAATCAATCTCTGGAATAGATCTAAATGCCCCTACAGTCAACATGTATATAGTATTTAGAAACAAAAATTAATTTGATACAAAACATAGGTTTTAACCAATTATATAGTTTTTCATTTTCATATCCATGGTCTCAAACAATGAGAGAGAAAAAACCTTTTATATTCAACATGTAAAACACAAATAAGCCATAAAAGTTTCCCATTGAAACCATAAGTGATTTGATACAAAACATATAGGTTTTAAAACATAATCTAGTAAATGTCCCTATATTCAATCTTTAGAATAGATCTAATTAGAAGTTTTTCATTTTCATATCCATGTTAGTTCTATAGGCAGAGTCTATAAAGGGACAGGTAGCCTCTGGGTCTCATATTTTACGAAAGGTGACATATCTAGTAAATGCCCCTACAGTGAATCTCTGGAATAGATCTAAATGCCCCAACAATCAACATGTATATAGTATTCAGAAACAAAAATTTATTTGATACAAAACATAGGCTTTAACCAAGTATATAGTTTTTCATTTTCATATCCATGGTTTCAAGCAATGAGAGAGAAAAAACCTTTTATATTCAACATGTAAAACACAAATTAGCCATAAAATTTTCCCATTGAAACCAAAAGTGATTTGATACAAAACATATAGGTTTTAAAACCTAATCTAGTAAATGCCCCTACATTCAATCTTTAGAATAGATCTAATTAGAAGTTTTTCATTTTCATATCCATGGTAGTTCTATAGGCAGAGTCTGTAAAGGGCTAGATAGCCTCTAGATCTCATCTTTTATGAAAGGTGACATATCTAGTAAATTCCCCTACAGTCAATCTCTGGAATAGATCTAAATGCCCCTACAATCAACATGTATATATGTAATGTTCCTAATTAGCCCAAGCTAATTGGAACATTTCATTTTGTCTTAATTTTATGCATTGATGAATAAAATGTAAAGGAGGACAAGAAAAAATCCTTTAATCAAAGAATAAATACATGGCCAATGTGAAAAGGGATAAATCTGGGCCTTTTGTAACAAATCCACTTATGTGTGAACAGAAATTGGACCACCTTGGAGAACCAGCGCAGTTTTAGAAGAGGGATCCAATGTGAAAGGGGTTAAGTCCATTGAAGTGGTTTAGGGTTTGTGCACCCCTTAAAGTTATAAAAATGAGGAGAGGGCTCATGTAAAGGTTGTTGATGTATTTTCAAAATAGAGGTTGCTTGATCAACTCTACTTCTCTTGGCTGTTTAGCTAGAGAAGGAGGATTTCCTGTTTAGGAATCCTCTCTCCTTCCTTGAGTAGCTCTTGGAGGAGATTGTGATGCATTTATCCACTATCTGGAATTTTGGCCAAGCTTCATATCCATTAGCAACGCTGGTCCTGTTGAGGGTTTTGCAGCTGTTATGAAGTTGCAACAAGTCGTGACTCAGATCTGCAAAGTTCTGATTGTTTTGAGGGATTTCTCTCAGGGAGGGTGTCTTGTGACCACTTGGAAGAGGATATATATTTTATTTCCATTTCAGATTTGTATATTTCACATGTTGTCATATTCTGTTCAAGCTATAGCGCTGTCTCCTTAGGGAACTGCGTTATTTTCTATGTACTGCTTCACTATTGTTTAGATCCTTCATTGTTCTTGCTCTCTGATGATTGAGGCTTGCCTCTCATCTTGTGGATTCATCTTGAAGCTTGATGATATTTATTATACATATCTGATATACTATAATAATATTCATCTTCAGCAATATTTAGAATTTTCCTGCAGTTTCATGTATTAAAAGTCAGATCTACATCTTCTTGTGCATTATTTTGTAAAAACCCCAAAGGGGACTTGTGGAAGAGGCTGAGTAGTTTCCAGATCTGGTATGGATATGATGTTACAGACATACATATATCATATATCTAAGATCAATTATTTATCTGCTGAAGCAAAATTAGAGGGACACAGTCCATTCCTTTCTGCAATTTTATGAATGCTGGAGATGTTATTTTAATGGATTTCTGCACTATTATTTCATGTGATTTGCTGTATGTAAATGGGATAATCTTTCATAATTCTGATATGATTTTCTATGACTGAATTCTGAGCCTTATGGCTGGTCTCCAGTGATTACTGGGCAAAACTGCGCAATTCTGGTTGCTGAAACTCCTTGTTGCAGAAGCTCTTCTCATTAGCTGATTTTTAGCTAGTCAGCTTCATGGGAGATCTGTTTAAGGGTCTTAAACTCATTTTTTTTCCTGAAATTCATCAAAAAAGTCCCACATAGCCCAAGATAGGGGAACCAAGCCCTGGTCAGTATTATTCTTGCACCATTTTGCGTATACAGCGTTTTCCTTGAGCCTCTTGCAGAATTTCCTGAGGTAGGAATTTCCCGCTCCTTCCTTATTGGGATTTTGCTCTTTTGGATTCCCTATTTAGATCTGAAGATATAAGAATCCCAAGGGCTGAAAAATCCAATAGTATTTTGTTATTTCCTCCCTTTCTGTGTTTCACCAACTTTCTATAGACAGATTCTGAAATGGGCCAGGTAGCCTCTGGATCTCATCCTCTCTTTAGAGGTGACATATCCAGTAAAAGCCCCTTCAGTCTATCTCTGGTTTAGAAATTTCTGGTGTGTTTCCATACTGCTGTGAATCCATAGTGGAATATCTTAATATATTCCCTACTAAGCCTATTTTTTCCCATTTGGAATATTATAGTGGTATCAAAGCATGATCTCTGACCGAACCTGTGAGATCAAGCTATCAGAGAAGTGCTAAAAAGAAGCAGAAAGCAGAAAGAAAAAAGTATGGAGAGGATGAGATTACTCTCATATCTTTCCAGATCTAAGAAGAACCTCCCCAAAAAGGTTGTGAAAGAAGAAGAAAGAAGAAGCAGTGAAGCTCCCAAGGAGTTTCAAGAAAGAGAAGATATTCTAGTCAGTTCTGCAAGATCTGTGCATGAGGAATATCTAGAATCCTCATCTTATGGATATGTGCACTTGGCCATATGATTATAGCCTCAAAATTTTGTTAGTGACTCCTTCATGAAGAGGGAAAGAGAAGGAGTGAGTTTATTGGATGCACTGCCAAGAGTCAGACTACCTTTGGGTGAAGGGTCCTCTTCTCAAGAGGGAAGCTGCAGTGAAACCTTTACGAGGTTTTGAGAGAAAGAAGAAGACATGGGGATCTCTCCTTCAAGAGAATACCAATCTCTAAGGTCTCCTATTGAGGATGAGGCATGTTCCATCTCTGAAGAAAAGGCTAGGGGTGACAGCGCAGACATAGCAAGAGGACCTCTAGTACTGCATGAAGAAGAAGAAGGAGCAACTGCTCTAAGGAGAGAAGCTCTTGCATTTTTTCGAGTTCCTAAGAATCTCACACATAGAGATTATGGCACAATCCATGGGCAGCATGTGCCAAACTTATCAGATGGTGAGATCTTAAAGATTGCAGAAGACAGAGGGAAGGGCAAGCTTCAAATGGTGAGAAACTTTTTCCCCTCTGTATTTCAGAAACATGTTGCACAAAGAAGGCTGAAAGATCAATGCAAGAAAAGCAAGGACATATCAGTCCCTACATCTTCTCATGATCTATGCCTTGATGTCTCCTTACTGGAAGGAATTACACCAAGGATTTCCCATGATTAGCAGAAGAGAAAAGTGTTCCCTCAACCTTGTGCATCAATGTCATCTCTTCCCAAGGGGGACACTATCACAACACTGGAGACTTTGGGTAAGATGCATGCTTATGAGAATCACATTTCATTTTATGGTTGCATGTATTTTCTTACTTCATGTTTGCAGCCCATGACTCCCAAGAGGAGTGTTATACCATACAAGCTTCATGGCCAACTATGGGTCAAGATTGTTCTCAAACATGGCCACTCCCTTGATGGGCTAAGGGAGATTCTACACCATGATGGGTGCTGTATTAAGGCACCAAATATAATTCTCACTTTTAGCCATGGTGGGATGAAGGGAGCAGCAAGTAAGTGGCTTTTGAACCACTTACCACATTCATATTTGATGCAGGAAAGGGACAACCTGTGCTGGTTCTTGTTGGGTGAGTTTAAACACTCCCCAAATTTTCTGATTTTCTTGTCACATGCCTTTTATCTCAAGAGGAGGCTGCATAAGAAGAAGGCATGTGTGTTTGGGTTGACAAGGAAGAGGCATGGACATCACATGATAAGCTCCATGTCCATACAACTACTTTTGCTACAATGTATGTACATGTGTTTTTGTTTAAGATGCATTTCAAAATCTTGTATGTACTTGGGCTTGGGAGAAATTAAAATCTTCTCATGGGTTGGCATAAGGGGAGTTTTTCATATCATGATATTGATGCCCCATGCATGAGAGGAGGGATGACATGCATGAGAGGAGGGACGAAACATTGGGTGAATGTGTTCATGGTGGATGAGATCTCCCATATCTATTCATGCTTCAAGAGGAGGATAGAATACTGCATGGTTGCTTCATTGTGTATCTTGTTTCTTTTTACAAAGGGCCATGTATCGAAGTTATGTCATGAAGAAAATTCCCTCATATGGAAGAATTTAGAGCATGACATGTGTTGTTTGAATCATATTCAGCCAACACCCATTACTCTCCACTATTCTCAAGTTTTGAAGAAGCTTGTTGCAGCAAGAAGGTGGTGGGATGGCCACCTATTGTACTATGGTTTGGAGCAACATGGGGAGTGCTTTGAAAGAGGGTTACATCAGCGTTGTCAAAGAGGCATGGGCCATGTATAGATGGATCAGCAACATGACTCTTTGGGAGGGTTGAATCAACCCACTCTTCCTTCTCTTGAGGAAGGAAATGGAACCATGCATCTCTCCCTTAGTTGGAGAAAGATTATTGGTGTAGAACATGATCATGTTACACATGTTTTTATTTCTGATTTCATGCACTCTTACACTATGTTTTTCAGGCCAAAGTTCCAAGGAGAAATGATAAGATCATGTGAGCCTTGGCCAATTTTGGGCTCCAAAATTTTCTGATTTGAGCCACTCCCTTGAGAGGAAAAGGGGAATTTTTGCAAAGAGAAGGGTGCTGCCCCAAAGCACCAAGCATACATCACACTTTCAGCCATGATGATGTGGCATGGGCAGAAAGAATGAAGGATGGCATGTGCCTCATGAGAGGACCACTCTCCATGTATTGTATGTCTCATATTCCAGAGAGAGCATGGGGCAAACCATGCTTGTTTCATATGATCTATTGTATCCTTATGGGATGAGCTAATTGCATCTCATGAGAACATTGGAGGAGCAAGACATGGATGGATTGGTGAGAACTTGGCTTATGGAGGAAGCTTATCTTATGTTGGTGTCACCAAGGAGGAAATTTTGCAGCACTCACCTTGTAGTTGCTTGAGGGCAAGCAAAAATTTTTGGAGGGGAGGAATGTAATGTTCCTAATTAGCCCAATATAATTGGAACATTTAATTTTGTCTTAATTTTATGCATTGATGAATAAAATGTAAAGGAGGACAAGAAAAACTCCTTTAATCAAAGAATAAATACATGCCCAATGTGAAAAGGGATAAATCTGGGCCTTTTGTAACAAATCCACTTGTGTGTGAACAGAAATTGGACCACCTTGGAGAACCAACGCAGTTTTAGAAGAGAGATCCAATGAGAAATGGGTTAAGTCCATTGAAGTGGTTTAGGGTTTGTGCACCCCTTCAAGTTATAAAAAGGAGGAGAGGGCTCATGTAAAGGTTGTTGATGTATTTTCGAAATAGAGGTTGCTTGAGCAACTCTACTTCTCTTGGCTATTTAGCTAGAGAATGAGGATTTCCTGTTTAGGAATCCTCTCTCCTTCCTTGAGTAGCTCGTGGAGGAGATTGTGATGCATTTCTCCACTATCCGGAATTTTGGACAAGCTTCATCTCCATTAGTAGCGCTGGTCCTGTTGAGGGTTTTGCAGCTGTTATGAAGTTGTAGCAAGTGGTGACTCAGATATGCAAAGTTTTGATTTTTTTGAGGGATTTCTCTCAAGGAGGGTGTCTTGTGACCACCCAGAAGAGGATCTCTATTGTATTTCCATTTCAGATCTGTATATTTCACATATTTTCATATTTTTTTCAAGATACAACGCTATCTGCTTAGGGAACTGCGTTAATTTCTATGTACTGCTTCCCTATTGTTTAGATCCTTCATTACACTTGCTCTCTGATGATTGAGGCTTGCCTCTCATCTTGTGGATTAATCTTGTAGCTTGCTGATATTTATTATAAAGATCTGATATACTGTAATAATATTCATATTTAGCAATTTCTGGAAGTTTCCTGTAGTTTCATGTATTAAAAGTCAGATCTACATCTTCTTGTGCATTATTTTGTAAAAACCCCAAAGGGGACTTGTGGCAGAGGCTGACTAGTTTCTAGATATGGTATGGATCTGATGTTACAACCATAGATCTATCATAGATCTGAGATCCATTATTTATCTTATGAAGCACACTTAGAGGGACGCGGTCCATTCCTTTATGCAATTTTATGAATGCCGAAGATGTTATTTTAATGGATTTCTGCATTATTATTTCATGTGATTTGTTGTATGTCAATGGGAGAATCTTTCATAATGATGATATAATATTATATGAATGAATTCTGAGCCTTATGGCTGGTATCCAGTGATTACTGGGCAAAACTGCGCAATTCTGGTTGCTAGAACTCCTTGTGGCAGCAACTCTTCTCATTAGCTGATTTTTAGCTAGTCAGCTTCGTGGGAGATCTATTTAAGGGTCTTAAACTCATTTTTTTTCCTAAAATTCATCACACAAGTCCCACACAGCCCAAGCTAGGGGAACCAAGCCCTGTTCAGCGTTATTATTACACCATTTTTCTTATACAGCGTTTTCTTGATTGTTGTAGTATATGTTGATGACATTATGTTTGGAAGCAATGGAGAAGAACTAGAAAAAGGGTTTTCTGATGAGATGAAAACAGAGTTTGAGATGTATATGATTGGAGAGCTCAGTTTCTACTTAGGACTTCAAATTCAACAAAAAAACACAGGTACATTCATCTCACAAGAAAAATACTTAAAAGAAATGTTGAAAAAATTCAAAATGGAGGATTGCAAACCTGTGTCAACTCCCATGATCACGAGATGTAAGTTGTGTGCTGATGATGGATCTGTTGAAATAGATCAAAAAATCTACAGATCCGTGATAGGAAGTCTGCTATATTTGATAGCATCAAGACCAGATATCATGCTAGCAGTAGGACTAGTGGCTAGATATCAAGAAGCACCTAAACAAAATCACCTTCTTGTAGTAAAAAGAATATTCATATATCTACAAGGAACAACACTGTATGGGCTTTGGTATCCTAAAGGCAAAAAATTCACATTGACAACATACAATGATGCTGATTGGGCCAGCTGTGTGGATGACAAGAAATGTACAAGTGGAGGTGCATTCTATCTAGGAGAAAGTCTGGTGGCATGGTTAAGCAAGAAACAAACATCTATCTCTCTGTCTACAGCGGAAGCAGAATATATAGCAGCAGCATCATGCTGTACACAAGTCATGTGGATGAAGCAAACCCTTCAAGACATGAAGGTAAACATTGATGAACCTATCTCAATCAAATGTGATAATACAAGTGCTATAAGTATATCAAAAAACCCTGTGCTTCACTCAAAAACTAAACATATCCCAATCAAGTATAATTTTCTCCGAGAACAAGTGGCTCAGAAGGTAGTAAAGTTGGAATATGTACCAACAAAAGAACAGACAACTGATATATTTACCAAACCTCTTACTAGAGAACCATTTCAATATTTGAGAGATAAACTAGGGGTAGTATCTGTAGATGCGACTCTCTGATATAAAGAGAAAGCACAGTTTCAGGGGGAGAACAGAAATGAAAATATCATGCCAGGGGGAGATCAGCTAGCATGAAACAGGTCCTCAGGGTCAAAGGATTATGGAAAGAATACACCCAGTTTAAAAGATTTAAATAAAAGGCTAAAGGGTCACAATTTTAGATTTAATCCAAAGTTTAGAGTAGCAGGGTACAAATTCAGAAGATCTCAAAGAGAGGAAATGACGAGAGCAAACTAGGAAATGAGCAACCCTTTGCCATTGATGTCAAAGGGGGAGGAAGAGCTAACAACAGAAGGAAGGGTCCTAAAAAGAAAATAGAAGAAGTATATTGCCATCAATGCCAAAGGGGGAGACTGTTGGAAATGTTATCATTGATGGCAAAGGAGATGACAAAGGAGGAACACCTGAAACATCAGTCAAGGAGCAGAGGAGGAAAAAAGAGAAGTAAGGAGCAGCATCAAGGAGCACAGAACTGCTTAGAGAACTGCATAGCCTGCATAGGTTGGTAAAATAGAGGAGAAGGGTCAATCGATTGTGTAAATCGAGTATATTTGTGCCTTGTCGATTTAACCCTGTGTGAATATATTCCTAATGAATCATTGTGACCAATACGAACCTCGGTGATGGAGTTATGTGTAGATAGGCCGTTGAAATCTCAGTGGAACACGGATTAACTATGTGGAAATTATGAGCCGTGTGAGCTCTGTGTAATTGGAATAAATTGATGTTAATGAGAATCATTTATTATGCTTAGCCATACCTGTAGAAGAATTTAGAGGGATCGTAGTTCAAGGGGTTAAATTGTGTGCTAGACCTTGATTTGTATGAGTAACTAGATAGAATAAATGAGGAATAGTGACGATATCTGCTCAAGAATCGAGACGATACAGAGGAAGGGTTTTAGTTGAAGATGGAGGTTGTAGAACAGAAGCGCAGAAGAAATACAAGTGGGCAGAGTTAAGTCAAAATGGTGTATTGAGGAGTAGAACCAGAACCATGAGAGCAGAATCATGAAGGAGGAACAGTGAAAGCGGTTTGGAGCAAACTCGGGGGGTTTGATCGCACCGCCCTTGCGGAATAAGTGGTAATTTATATTTCGGAGTGATTCCACAGGTTGGATGACACGTGGCTCCAAAGGCTCGGGGAAAACCGCCTCCATTGCGCGCCATCGCACGTTATCGTTCACGCATCTCCACCGAGCGATATCCCTTGGATCAACCAAAGTGATGCGCCGTGTCGTCAGCTGTCGGATGTGGAAGGTCATTGGCGCTGGGCCCCAACTCAAATTATGATGATCGGGACTGTAAAACTAAGGTTGTGGAATTAACCAAGGTATGTGTAATTCGGTTACACTAGAAAAGGTTAATCGTATATATTGGGCGGTAAATCTTTATGGATGTCAGGTTATTGGTATGAATGAAGTTGCAAGGTGAACAAAATGGAGAGAAAAAGTCAATTTAATTAAGCTCCATGAATCCAATGTAATTTTGTGATTTAATTTAATAAAGTGGGTCTACTCAAAGGTTGCCTCCGCGTATGCCTGGAGCATTGAGGTTTATTTTAAACCATACACAGTTGAATATAAAATCCCAAGTCGAAGATTGAAATATGAAGTTTAGAACAAGTTAAGTTGGTAATATTTTCCATGGTCGAGCTCAGAAATTGTAACTAGAGTGTGGACTAAAAGAAGTGTTGTTAATAAAGGGAGAGTTAAGTAAAAAAAAATTCACCATATATGTGACGTGTGGAAACCTGGTTATTTAATCAATGCTAAATTGATTGGCCCGGGTTGATTCAACTATGGTTTAAGCCATAGATTCTTCAAGGAGGTAATCTTCAGCATAAATTCGAAACTGCTTAGATTAGAAATTGGGTTAAGTACTAAATTGAGTACAGAAAGAGGAAGTATGATACCTGAAAGAGGTAAACAAAGATTGCAAAATTGAAGAGATGTACAACAAAGGGATTCAAAAGTACAGTGAACAGGTGGAATATGCGAAAGATTGCTACAGAAAGGACAAAACCAGCTAGCCAAAGGCTGAGTGAAGTTTATATACTGTAACTATAAATTTAAATATTTTATTTGTTTTATATTGTTTGTGATGCAAAGGCAGGTATCCTAAGGAAAAGAAAAACTCCCACTGTAATTTGTACATATTGTTATATTTTTTAATAAGTTGGATAAAGAATTGAGAAGACAAAAGTCAAAGAGTCATGGCTGGTCACTCAAAATTCCTTGTGGAATACAAAAATTCATGTGAGGAACTCTATATATAATTTGATATGCATAAGTAAAAAGAGAGAGTGAGAGTAAGAATAGAGAATGAAAAATATAGAAGATTGAGGCAGAAAAGATAAGGAAGAGAGGAGCAGAAAGAAATTCTATAGAACAGAGTTGATATCTGAGGTAAATCAACAAACACTTCTTGTGATAAATTGACGAAGTTGGAGCTTCCCTATCAATTTGAAGCTTGATAGCTGTCAGTTGTAGATGACTGAGGTTGGAGCCTCCTGTAGGTTTGTGCCTGCAGAAAATTGAAGGGAGTTGGTGCTTCCTTGAAAGTTTTAGCTTGCCGAATTGAGGTTGGAGCCTCCTGTAGGTTGGTGCCTACAGAAAAACAGTGGTGAGAGGAAGTTGGAGCTTGCCTTTGCATCACAACAATAATAAGATGTGGTTTTCTCCCTTTATGGGTTTCCACTTATATCTGGTGTCTTTGTGCATGATGTTTATGCGTTGAATTGATTTATATCATCTGCTTAATACCTGCTACTCTCATATTAAGTCTACTGTTATATTATATTAATACTTGCTGCTCACATTCTAAGATTACTCACATATGAAGTTGGACATGAAATGAAGGTGTAAATAAGTTTTAATGAACAGTTTTAAAAGTCCATGAATGTGTTAAACTGATTCACCCCCCCCCCCCCCCTCCCCTCTTAGTTTAACTAAGGGTTCAACAATTGGTATTAGAGTAGGTTCCTTTGTACCAGTTTAACAACTGAAAGGAGATTCTAGGTTCTCAGAATGGCTAGTAAAGAAGGATGCTCAACCAATAAAGCCCCTTTCTTTACAGGTGCAAATTATGCCTTCTGGAAAATCAGGATGAGGACATACATAATGTCTCTAGGAATAGAAGTTTGGGGTGCTGTGGAATTAGGATATGCCCCAAAGTCAACTGACTCAGAGAAAGAATCCAAACAAGATTTTGTAGCTAATGCAAAAGCCATGAATGCTATCTTGAATGGATTGTGTGAAGCAGAGTTTATCAAAGTAATGCACAAAGACACTGCCAAAGAGATGTGGGATACTTTAGAGAACATCCATGAGGGAGACAAGAAAGTAAAGACTTCCAAACTTCAAGTCTATAGAGCCCAATTTGAGAACTTAAAAATGAATGATGATGAAGACATTGACAGTTTCTTCCTAAAAGTAGCAGAAATTGTTAACAATATGAAAGATCTTGGAGAAACCATGCTAGAAAGTATAATTGTGCAAAAGATTCTAAGATCTCTTCCATCTAGGTTTAATCCCAAGGTGTCTACAATAGAAGAAACAACTGATTAGGAAACCTTGACCATGAACCAGCTACTTGGAAATTTAACAGCATATGAGATGAGGCTCCCACAGAAAAAGCCAAGTACGAGGGAGGTAGCCTTTAAAAAAGAAAAGAAGAAATAAGAAGAGGAAGACATATGCTCTTGCTCGGATCAAGAAGAGGAAAATTTTGCCAAGAAACTGGATAGAGGTTCAGGTAAATACAAATGTAAACTTCCTTTCAAATGCTTTAACTGTGGAAGAGTTGGACACTATGCTGCTAAGTGTCCTCACAAGAAATTAAAGAATTAGGCTCAAGAATTAGAGAAAATTACATCAAATAACTGGCAGAAAGGAAAGAAGTTCAGCAGAAAATCCTTCTATGCTCAACAAGACAATAGTACATCTGAAGACTCAGATGAACCTTCAAGTGAAGAAGGAACCTATGAATTTTTATTGATGGCCATAGAAGAATTTGAAGGTCTCTTGCTAGAAGATGAAGAAGAAGAAGAAGAAGGTGAAGTTGACCTTGAGGGGGAGCTAAGAAGTGCTCCAGAAGAGATTGATAGACTCAAGATGAAATGTAGAAAAAAAAGGACATTCTCCTCAAGTATGTACGAGAAGAACAGAATTCAGAAGTCCTTATGCAGCTAAAGATAGAGCTTGAAGAAGCCAAGAAGATAGAGGACATGTTACTTAAGCAAGTCAAGGAGAAAACTCAGGAACAAGAGAAGTTGGAAGAAGAAGTAGTATGTCTCAGGAAGAAATTAGAAAATGCTCAAAGGAAAGTGGCTATAAATTCTTCTCAAACAACAAGCTCTAGTAATTGAATAAAATTCTGGTTGCTCAAAGATCTCCTATGATAAAAACTGGAATAGGCTATGAAGGAGAATCAAGTAAAAGCAAAGAAAAGGAAAACAGAGATATTATTTTTGTAAAAGCAAAGAAGGATGATGAAGCAACTCAAACAATTCCTGCAAAAGAAGAAACATGTAATGAGGAAGACAGAGATCAGAAGAAATCTCCAGTAACAAAGAATGCTATAAACACTAAGACAACAGGAAAAAGATCATATGCCCCTGAATATGTAAAATTTGGAAGCCATCAAAGGAGATTATTCCCTCTTATGAAGAATGCCACCTGTTATGTCTACCACAAGCTGGGATACATTGCTGCATATTGTCATGCAAGGAGGAGTAATTAAAACCAGCAAAAGATGCAAACATTGAAGAGACTGCCTCAAGAAAACAAATGGAAAAGACAACCTTACATCAGGTATGCAAATAGTTTCTATGGTTACTGTTTTTATTGTAAGTAATTTGGCCATAAAATCATTGAGTGTAGAAAGTGTGGACAAAGATTGATGTTCAACACCTCAAGGAGGTTTATGAATCAAATAAATTTTGTTCATACTCACAATTCTGCAAAAACTATGATCAAATACTATATATGCAATCAAGTTGGACATATGCCTTCCAAATGTCCTCTGAAAGGATGTGATTCATCATCTCACAAAAATTACCAAACAAAAGGATGCCTCCAGTGGAAAAAGAAGGAGAATAAATGTGACTTGGCTCTAACTTCTCAAGACCTGAAAAGCCAGTGGTATTTGGATAGTGGTTGCTCAAAACACATGACTGGAGACAAAAGCAAGTTTATAACTCTTGATGAAAGGAAATCTGGAAATGTTACATTTGGTAATGATAAATCAAAAAAAATAAAAGGAAAAGGCTCAGTCAGCATAGACAATGGCAGAGGAAAGGCCCAAGATGTATTATTTGTAGATGGGCTAAAAGAAATTTTTCTAAGTGTCAGTCAAATGTGTGACAAAGGCTGTGAAGTTCTTTTTAGAGCACAAGATTGTGAAGTCAGATCAAGCACCAGAGGTAAGACTCTGCTCAAAGGAGTTCAAACAGAGAGTAATTTTTACATTGTGA
The DNA here is from genome assembly GCA_034641835.2 of Pinus albicaulis. Lineage (NCBI taxonomy): Eukaryota > Viridiplantae > Streptophyta > Pinopsida > Pinales > Pinaceae > Pinus > Pinus albicaulis. The sequence goes on from CM076581.1 coordinate 1,231,114,606, forward strand.
AAGAGGAAGATGAAGCATGTCATCTTAGCAAACTTGAGGAGTCATGGTTATGGCATAAAATATTGGGAAATCTCAGCTTCGATCACATCATCAGACTAAGCAAGAAGAAATCTGTTAGAGACATGCCAGAAATAAAGAGGCCTTCTAATACCATATGCAAATCATGTCAATTAGGCAAACAAACTCACACATCCTTCAAGGCCAAAGATGATTTATCAACAAGAAGACCACTCCAGCTTGTGCACATGGATTTGTGTGGACCTGTAAGAACTAAAACACCAAGTGGAGAATCCTACTTCATGCTAATAATAGATGATTTCTCCAGAATGACATGGGTCGCATTTCTCAAGAATAAATCGGAAGCTCTGGAAAAATTCAAAATATTCAAAGCATTAGCAGAAAATCAGAGAGGATGCAAGCTAAAATGCATCAGATCGGACAGAGGAGGTGAATTCATAGATTATGACTTTGCAGATCTATGCAATGAATATGGCATAACACAACAATTTAATATTGCAGGGACACCTCAGCATAATGGAGTAGTAGAGAGACAAAACAGATCTGTTCAACAAATTGCCAGAGCCATGATGCAAGAGAGTAATATTCCTCAAACCTTCTGGGCAGAAGCAGTACACACAGTGGTGCATATCATTAATAAAGCCCACTTAAGAACAAGTAGTTATAAGACTCCATATGAACTATGGCATGGGAAACCAACTTCAATTAAACATTTTAGAATCTTTTGAAGCAAGTGTTACATAAAGAATAATGATGAAAATATTGGGAAATTTGATGCAAGAGAAGATGAAGGGATTTTTCTAGGATATGCTTCCAAAATTAAAGGGTACAAGTGCTACAACAAGACTCTTCGAAAAATAGTAGAAAGCATTGACATGAGATTTGATGAAGAACTTCTAAAGGATACAAGAGATACAGACTATTGCAGTCCATTAGACAACCATGAAGAAGAAAACCAAGATGATTAGGAAACAAGCAAGACAACAGAAGATACAGAGTTGAGTTCTAAAGCTCCCTCAAGATATACTCAGAAGAACCATCCTGAAAATAAGATCATTGGAGATAAGAGAGTAGGGGTCAAAACTAGAAGGCAGCTAACTGAATAGACAGAAGAGGTATACATAGCCATGTTATCACAAATAGAGCCAAAGAGATTTGAAGAAGCCAGTAAGGACAAGTATTGGGTGAATGCTATGAATGAAGAATTGGACCAAATTGAGAAGAATAATACCTGGGAACTAGTTCCTAGACCAATTGAAAAAAATATCATTGGCTCAAAATGGGTATTCAAGAATAAAATGAATGAGAAAGGACAGGTAATTAGGAATAAAGCCAGACTAGTTTGCAAAGGATATTCACAAATCGAAGGACTTGATTACGATGAACATTTGCCCCTGTAGCCAAAATGGAAGCCATCAGAATGTTTCTGGCCTTTGCATGCTACCAAGACTTCAAGGTATATCAAATGGATGTGAAATCTTCATTTCTGAATGGAGATCTAGAAGAAGAAGTCTACATGGAACAACCAGAAGGTTTCTCTTTAACAAACAAAGAAGACCATGTGTGCAGACTGAAGAAGGTTCTATATGGACTGAAACATGCTCCTCGTGCTTGGTACTCAAAACTGGATAAATATTTGCAAAAACAAGGCTTTAAGAGAGGTGGAGTAGACAACAATCTGTACATAAAATCCCATGAAGATGAACTCCTGATTGTTGTAGTATATGTTGATGAAATTATGTTTGGAAGCAATGGAGAAGAACTAGCAAAAGTGTTTGCTGATGAGATGAAAACAGAGTTTGAGATGTCTATGATTGGAGAGCTTAGTTTCTACTTAGGACTGCAAATTCAACAAAAGAACACAAGTACATTCATCTCACAAGAAAAATACTTAAAAGAAATGTTGAAAAAATTCAAAATGGAGTACTACAAACCTGTGTCAACTCCCATGATCACGGGATGTAAGATGTGTGTTGATGATGGATCTGTTGACATAGATCAAAAACTCTACAGATCCATGATAGGAAGTATGTTGTATCTGACAGCATCAAGACCAGATATCATGCTAGCAGTAGGTCTAGTTGCTAGATATCAAGCAGCACCTAAACAAAATCACCTTCTTGTAGTAAAAATAATATTCAGATATCTACAAGGAACATCGCTGTATGGGCTTTGGTATCCTAAAGGAAAAAACTTCACATTGACAACATACACTAATGCTGATTGGGCCAGTTGTGTGGATGACAGGAAAAGTACAAGTGCAAGTGCATTCTATCTAGGAGAAAGTCTAGTGGCATGGTTAAGCAAGAAACAAACATCTATCTCTCTGTCTACAACAGAAGTAGAATATATAGCAGCAGCAGCATGCTGTACACAAGTCATGTGGATGAAGCAAACCCTCCAAGACATGAAGGTAAACATTGATGAAACTATCTCAATCAAATGTGATAATACAAGTGCTATAAGTATATCAAAAAACCATGTGCTTCACTCAAAAACTAAACATATCCCAATCAAGTATCATTTTCTCTGAGAACAAGTGGCTCAGAAGTTAGTAAAGCTGGAATATGTACCAACAAAATAACAGACAACTGATATATTTACCAAACCTCTTGCTAGAGAACCATTTCAATATTTGAGAGATAAACTAAGGGTAGTATCTGTAGATGCTACTCTCTGATATAAAGAGAAAGCACAGTTTCAGGGGGAGAACAGAAATGAAAATATCATTCCAGGGGGAGATCAACCAACATGAAACAGGTCCTCAGGGTCAAAGGATTATGGAAAGAATACACCCAGTTTAAAATATTTAAAGAAAAGGCTAAAGGGTCACAATTTTAGATTTAATCCAAAGTTTAGAGCAGCAGGGTACAAAGTCAGAAGATCTCAGAGAGACGAAATGCCGAAAGCAAACTAGGAAATGAGCAACCCTTTGCCATTGATGTCAAAGGGGGAGGAAGAGCTAACAACAGAAGGAAGGGTCCTAAAAAGAAAACAGAAGAATTATATTGCCATCAATGCCAAAGGGGGAGACTGTTGGAAATGTTGTCATTGATGGCAAAGGAGATGACAAAGGAGGAACACCTGAAACATCAGTCAAGGAGCAGAGGAGGCAAAAAGAGAAGTAAGGAGCAGAATCAAGGAACACAAACCTGCTTAGAGAGCTGCATAGCTTGCATAGGTTGGTAAAATATAGGAGAAGGGTCAATCGATTGTGTAAATCGAGTATATTTGTGCCTTGTCGATTTAACCCTGTGTGAATATATTCCTGATGAATCCTTGTGACCAATACGAACCTCGGTGATGGAGTTATGTGTAGATAGGCCGTTGAAATCTTAGTGGAACATGGATTAACTATGTGGAAATTATGAGCCGTGTGAGCTCTGTGTAATTGGAATAAATTGATGTTACTGAGAATCATTTGTTATGCTTAGCCATACCTATAGAAGCATTTAGAGGGATCGTAGTTCAAGGGATTAAACTATGTGCTAGACCTTGAGTTGTATGAGTAACTGGACATAATAAATGAGGAATAGTGACGATATTTGCTCAAGAATTGAGACGATACAGAGGAAGGGTTTCAGTCGAAGATGGAGGTTGTAGAACAAAAGCGCAGAAGAAATACAAGTGGGAAGAGTTAAGTCAAAATGGTGTATTGAGGAGTAGAACCAGAACCATGAGAGCAGCACCATGAAGGAGGAACAATGAAAGCGGTTTGGAGCAAACCCGGTGGGTTTGATCGCACCACCCTTGCGGAATAAGCGGTAATTCAGATTTCGGAGCGATTCCACAGGTTGGCCGACACGTGGCTCCAAGGGCTCGGGGAAAACCGCCTCCATTGCACGCCATCGTGCGTTATCATTCGCGCATATCCACCAAGCAATATCCATTGGATCAACCAAAGTGATGCGCCGTGTCGTCAGCCGTTGGATGTGGAAGGTCGTTGGCGCTGGGCCCCAGCGCAAATTATGATGATTGGGACTGTAAAACTAAGGTTGTGGAATTAACCGAGGTATGTGTAATTTGGTTACACTGGCAAAGGTTAATCGTATATATTGGGTGGTAAATATTTATGGATGTCGGGTTATTGGTATGAATGAAGTTGCAAGGTGAACAAAATGGAGAGCAAAAGTCAATTTAATTAAGCTCCGTGAATCCAATGTAATTTTGTGATTTAATTTAATAAAGTGGGTCTACTCAAAGGTTGCCTCCACGTATGCCTGGAGCATTGAGGTTTATTTTAAACCATACATAGTTGAATATAAAATCCCAAGTTGAAGATTGAAATATGAAGTTTAGAACGAGTTAAGTCAGTAATATTTGCCATGGTCGAGCTCAGAAATTGTAACCAGAGTGTGGACTAAAAGAAGTGTTGTTAATAAAGGAAGAGTTAAGAAAAAAAAAATTCACAATATATGTGATGTGTGGAAACCTGGTTATTTAACCAATGCTAAATTGATTGGCCCGTGTTGATTCGACCATGGTTTAAGCCATAGATTCTTCAAGGAGGTAGATTTTAGCATAAATTCGAAACTGCTCAGATTGGAAATTGGGTTAAGTACTAAATTGAGTACAGAAAGAGGAAGTATGATACCTGAAAGAGGTAAACAAAGATTGCAGAATTGAAGATATGTACAACAAAGGGATTCAAAAGTACAGTGAACAGGTGGAATATGCGAAAGACTGATACAGAAAGGACAAAACCAGCTAGCCAAAGGCTGAGTGAAGTTTATATACTGTAACTGTAAATTTAAATATTTTATTTGTTTTATATTGTTTGTGATGCAAAGGCAAGTATCCTAAGGAAAAGAAAAACTCCCACTGTAATTTGTACATATTTTTATATTTTTTAATAAGTTGGATAAAGAATTAAGAAGACATAAGTCAAAGAGTCATGGCTAGTCACTCAAAATTCCTTGTGGAATACAAACAGTCATGTGAGGAACTTTATATATAAATTGATATGCATAAGTAAAAAGAGAGAGTGAGAGTAAGAATAGAGAATGAAAAATATAGAAGATTGAGGCAGAAAAGATAAGGAAGAGAGGAGCAGAAAGAAATGCTATAGAACAGAGCTGATATTTGAGGTAAATCAGCAAACACTTCTTGTGATAAATTAAGGAAGTTGGAGCTTCCCTATCAAGTTGAAGCTTGATAGATGTCAGTTGTAGTTGACTGAGGTTGGAGCCTCCTGTAGGTTTGTGCCTGCAGAAAACTGAAGGGAGTTGGTGCTTCCTTGCAAGTTGTAGCTTGCCGAATTGAGGTTGGAGCCTCCTGTAGGTTGGTGCCTGCAGAAAAATAGTGGTGAGAGGAAGTTGGAGCTTTCCTTTGCATCACAACAATAATAAGATGTGGTTTTCTTCCTTTATGGGTTTCCACTTATATCTGGTGTCTTTGTGCATGATGTTTATATGTTGACTTGATTTATATCATCTGCTTAATACTTGCTGCTCTCATATTAAGTCTACTGTTATATTATATTAATACTTGCTGCTCACATTCTAAGATTACTCACATATTAAGTTGGACATGAAATGAAGGTGTAAATAAGTTTTAATGAACAATTTTAAAAGTCCATGAATGTGTTAAACTGATTCCCCCCCCCCCTCTCAGTTTAACTAAGGGTTCAACAAGGTAGCCTATGGATCTCAAATTTTATGAAAGGTGACATATCTAGTAAATGCCCCTACAATCAATCTCTGGAATAGATCTAAATGCCCCTACTGTACATGCCCCTACAGTCAACATGTATATAGTATTTAGAAACAAAAAGTAATTTGATACAAAACATAGTTTTTCACCAAGTATATAGTTTTTCATTTTCATATCCATGGTCTCAAACAATGAGAGAAAATACCTTTTATATTCAAAATGTAAAACACAAATTAGCCATAAAAGTTTCCCATTGAGACCAAAAGTGATTTGATACAAAACATATAGGTTTTAAAACATAATCTAGTAAATTCCCCTACATTTAATCTCTAGAATAGATCTAATTGGAAGTTTTTCATTTTCATATCCATGGTAGTTCTATAGGCAGAGTCTGTAAAGGGCCGGGTAGCCTCTGGATCTCATCTTTTATGAAAGGTGACATAACTAGTAAATGCCCCTACAGTCAATCTCTGGAACAGATCTAAATATAAGTTTTTCATTTCTCCCATGCATTTGCAATAAATGTCAATTTAATATATATATTTTTATTGAATTTTTTTTTTTTTAGGGATAAGAAAACCATTAAATATGGTTGAAAAATGGAAATTATGCATAGAAGTTTCTTGCTATCCCAATCTAGGGAATGCAGTGATTACATATGTGTTTTCCAATATTGCGACTAGCAAAGTCATCCAAAGGAAAATGAATATACCGAGAAGAACAACAAACAACGAGGCATATTATATTGGATTAATAGAAGGCTTGGGAACAATGATAGAGTATGGATCAAATGGAATTGTAGTTTTCACCAATTCTGAACTTGTGTGCAACCAGATGAATGGCGTATACCAAGTTAAGAAGGAGAGGCTAAAAGAATTGCATGTAATAGTAAACAATATTGTTAGCCAGTTTCATTTTTTTAGTATAAGGCATTGTACAAATGTGAATAAGATGTCTGCCGATTTATTGTGTGGGGCAATGCAAATTAAGGATTCATCTATCAAAGAAGAATTAATAGATGAATTATAATTATATGGGGCAATGCCAATGCCAATGCGAGATTCATCTCTCAAAGATGAATTAGTTTTGAGACACTCTTCTTCAAAAATTCAAGATTCATCTCTCAAAGATGAATTATTTTTGAGACGCTCTTCTTAAAAAATTCAAGATTCATCTCTCAAAGATGAATTAGTGTTGAGACGCTCTCCTTCAAAATTTATTGATCGACATTGTAACATATCTTGGATATGTGTGTGTTGTGTACTTATAAATGTGTCTTCTTTAATGACCATGTGCTTTTTTCAATTATATACCAAGTGTGCTCCCACCACACTATGTAAAGCACAACTCGGTGAACTTCACATTTGCAACAAGTGGTGAACTTCACATTTTTATGAAATTAAAATGCGGGGACTTCAACAAATTTTTGTTTAAATAGAGTTTCACTTCTTTTTTAATGACAAAGTGTTTTTTTCAATTTTATACCAAGTGTGCTCCCACCATGTAAAACACAATTTTTTGAACTTATCATTTTTATAACTTTTTTTTTGCTTAAATTAAGTTTCACACATCAATTAGTGCTTTGAAAGTTGTGTTTTACATAATTTGTTTACACTAAATTAAACATTAATTTTCTGAACTTTATTTTGAATTTAATTTAAATTAGTTATTTAAAAAAGTAATTGTAAATTTCCACCGTAGATATATATATCATGGAGGATGGACAACGAAGATCAAAAGAATCCCATATCTCTACGAGAGGGGAGGATCAGGGATTGGGATCGAGAGCTGTTCATGGTAAATTTAAATGTAATCTTAAATCTCCATACATGTGTGTACATATGGAATTGATTTTTTTATCAACTTTGTGAGTTAAATTAGTTGTTAATAAGTTTCATTTTTTTATTTTTTAAGAGCTAATAAGAAGAGAAGGGTCTCTACTCCAGCCATGGATGCCCATGTTTCACCCAGTCGTGGTATGGTTTTAACACAATTTAATAAATGAATATGTACACGTGTATTTATATGTATGCATGTATTTTTCAATTGATTATAAATTCATATTTGTTTATGAAGCTTCTCTCTCCTCTCGAGAGGTTGGTGGTGGTTCAAATCCCCTTAGAGGGCCATCAATAAGTGGTAGCAGGTTGCGTGAAGGTGGTGATATTTATTCTCCCGGAGGCCAATCAACGGCTGGTGGTGCTGGTTCTCAGTAGGGTTGTTCTGGTTCTCAACAGTTTCAGGGTGGAGAAGATGCTAGCCAACCACGTTGAGGTTGCCATCAATTTCAATATTTTTTTCATTGAATTTGTACAAATTTGTTTACATGTGTTTTTTCTAATATACAAAATTTTGAATATATTGATGCAGAGGCTGAAAATGTTCCAAATATTGGTCAGAATAGACGCAGGGTAGAACGCTACATTCAAGAAGAAGGTTGTCTACCCACCACAACTTATCCGGCTGACATTTTTGATATACCATGGGAAAGAAACATGGCATAATGCACCTTAGAAAGATGTCAACAACTTCATGAAAAATTGCGGAGAGATCTTGTGGCTTTGACTCTACCTGATGAGAGTCGACAAAGCCTCGAAATAGTTACACATTCATTGGGTGAAATAGTAAATGTGTACAAAAATCTTCGGCCAACGACTGATACATTTGTAGAAGTCATGAGAAAGAGAAAGGAAAAAGTAATGTGTCCCGATAAATGGGAGGATGTAAAACAAAGAGTTACAAAAGATATGGTGAAGTCAATGTTTAATTTCAAGGAAGGGCCAAAAAGAAAATTGCTGAAGGTGCAATATTTCAAGCACCCCGATATAGCTCACTATTTGTATGCTAGGCACCTTGCGGCCTATGGAAGGCTCCCATGGAACGGCGAGGTTCCTGTTTATTTTGCACAATTGTTTTACGCATATTTTTTTTTGAAAATTAAACCCAATTACAATGACCTTCCGTCAGAATTTTTTGGTCCGAGGAAAGGTCGATTGTGTAACCGTAAGGGCACTAAGCGAGATGTGGAGTTGCCTCGCCCTGAGTCGCCATTGGTGACTTAACCTTTTCTGGTCTAAACTCTACGGTCAGAGATGGATGCGACTTCTAAAATAAGTCGAGAAGTAAGGGATGTCATGATCTACAATTTTTATAGTGGATTGGGTGGAGTCGATGTTTGTCTAAATCTACAAAGAGCATGTGAAAATGCACATGCCAATTTTGTGTATTTTATAGATGAATATATTGACAACATGAATGTTGAAGATATCCGAATATATGCAAAGAATTTCCGCAATGGTTTGAAAGACTTAATTCTTCATGAGGAAGAGGGCACGGGATCGGTATGTATTAATGACCTTACGGTTCAATTATTTTAACACATACATGTGTACAATTTGTAATAGATACATGTGTATGTACATGTATACATTTATTTGTATGTACATTAATCTAACAAAAATGTACATTAAAACACCATTTGGAGTTGTCATGCATGATGACTGATGAAAATGTTAATATCACATTTAGGACCTTTGGTTCAAACAATGCAGATGGGTCTCACCATCAAGATATGTTGATAAATGTTAGTGTTTTTTAAGTTATATTTTTAAAATAAATAATTGTGCACACATGTACATGTACATATATAATAATAAATTTTTTTAACAGATTATGATTCCGTCCGATGTTTTTGGGATGGTGGTACCTTCTTCTTCCTTCGGAGATGTACCTTCTACTTCCTTAGGAGATGTGCCACATCCACAACAAGTATGGACAATTTTTCACTTTTAAAATTTATGTTGAAGTTATATATATATTCCACCTCAAAAATTTCCATTAAAAATTGAGATATATATATATATATATATATATCTATATCGATTTATTTTAAATTTTTTGAATTTTAGGTTCTTGGAGATTTTCTTTTGGAGCCTCTCTTAGGAGATGTCCCAAATTCATCTGCAAAAGTATTCAATTTTTCACTTATATATATATATATATATATATATATATATATATATATATATATATATATATATATATATATATATATGTTTTTTTAATTTAGTTATAATTTATAAATTGAATTTTATTTAAGTTCTAGTATAAATTGAGATCTTGATCTTGAGTTATTTTATACTTAAATTAAAATTTTGAATTTTAGGTTTCTATAGAAGATTTCTTTAATCCACGGACTCTAGCGACGGAGATAGGAACATCCACACCATTTCAACCATTTGAACAAGTTGTCTAACTTTTTTCAATACGTGCACAACATTTTTCATCAATGCACATAGAACATATTCGACCATTGGATAGACAAGTTTTGTACTAGATTTTCAATCAGGAATAGAGATGTGGGTCAAATCCCACAATAATTTGAAGAAGTGCTTCGAGTCTCTTGTATGAAAGGAATATTTGTACAAAATTATACTGCGGATGATTTATTTACATTGTGGATACTTTTTACCAAAAAATCCCACAAGAAAAACTGGGCGTGCATTGAGTTCGTGTATATATCCAGTACATGCAACATTTTTCATCAATGCATATAGAAAAACTACTTTCAGTTAATTGCATTATAGAACATATATATTGAGTATGTGAAACATTTTTCATCAATGCAAATAGTAAAACTACCTGAACAGTTAATTGCATTCTAGAACACACCACACACACACACACACACATATATATCTCCAATATGTATGCAACATTTTTCATCAATGCATGTATAAAAAAGCTACTTTCAGTTGATACTAGAGTGTGCATGTACCAAACAAATTTGTACATGTGCAAACACTTACACAGATAACATAACAAGGTAGCTCAATTTTTAATTGAGTACTGGAAGTTCTAGAACATATAATCCAAAGAGAATAAATTGTTGGGCAGTTCAATAAAAAAAATTCCAATTGAATGCCATGTTCAATAATCCGTTCATGATCGGATTTTGACATTTTCCATTTCTTAATATTCGTTTTTTTCTTTGATTGAACCTCGATCAACTTTATGCGTGCTGCACACACCAGGTGACTATATTGACAACTTATGAAATTAGGTTCATAGTCTTCAAAGTAAATAAAATTCCCACTTTGATTAGTTTGTCTAAAACAATAACCTTTCAGTATAATAGATCCTCTTTCATATGGAAATCCATGATCATTATAGTCTTCTAATAATTTCATTTTTCGTTCAGTGCAACGCATCAAATAATACTTCACATTTCCATCATTGTCAGTAGGTGCAATTACAGCAAAAACATCTCCTGCACAATAAAACAAACTTGAAAAAATTATACATATTCAAATTTATTTCTAGATCTTTATCATTAGAAAGCAATTGAAATGTTACCTTCTCTAAAAATATCAGAAACTTGATCACCATTGGATGATATTGTAGTCTCCTCTGATTACATCTCTTCAATTTGCAACGGACATTTTGTCCTTTGTATTTAGCTCTGTATGTTTCCAATCTTTTACATACATTTTGTTTTCACAAACATCATTAGATTTTGTGTTGTCTATGCAAACAAGACAAAAACAAGAATATTTTCTTTTATCCAATGCAAACACATTTTTGGACGACTTTGTTTTAATTGAATGCAATTTTCGAGTCCCTTTTATTGTTTCAACGTCATTTCCAATTGATCTATCTATGTCTTCAATCCCAATATGCCAAAAAAACCTTTATATGGAAAATTTAAAGAAGAATGTAAATATGATATAAAAATAAAATCAAAGATAATCATTATGATAAATGTACCCTGTTTATTTAATTATATATCCAATAAAAATTAAATTGAATGTACCTTCGCACTTCCCTTGATCGGTTAGTCTCATGGCTTCGAGCAGTGGTGCACCATTGAACAAATTCTTTCGTGTCCACAAGTCGGCTTGCAGAGGGGTTAATTTGATATCTTCGAAGTTCTCATTTTATGCATGCCCCTGCACCGTCATGTTCTCCTTTTCCATGGCCAGTCTCAAAGAAATTCCAACAATGTTTAATGCAGGTTTTCTTATGAAGACAACACAACTAAAAGAATGATCGTGCAGATTTGAATTTTCCTTCACATCCGTCTGACCATATCCAATGTTCATTGAATGTTATTCCACGTTTTTTCAAGGAATCATAATTTTTTCCAAAACAATGTTGGACAAAATATGTATCATGTGTACGATCGTCATTGATATAAAAGTGATATTCTTTAATAATATGTCGATTTTCACTGGTGCTTTCTATATGATCGACGTTTTGTTCAGCATGTCTATATAGAATATGGATGAGCATGGAGACTTGGTCAGAATGATAGTATTCACTCTGAATTTCTTTTTGTGGAACAAATGTGTAGTTTTCTGCAAAATCAATCACTGACAAAATGGTCCCTGGTGGAAAAAATTCACGAGATTTTTTGAATTGCAAGTCTTTCCATCGAGCTTTATGGGAATGCTTGGTGTATTTGTAAATTTCTGCCTCAAACTTTCTCAAAAAGTCTATCAGAAAAATTTCGTCTTCTAGTAATTCAATTCTTTTAACACTATTTGCACCTTGAATCGATGTATCGATATATTCATATCTCTTCCATTTCACTTTCATGTTAGACAATGATTGATCATTTATATCAATACGATATTTGTTTTGAAATTTAGTCAAATTTCCACAATCATCGCATTTTTTACCACCAACACATTTCTTTTTGTAAAATAGTTCATCGCTTTCTCTCACATAGAATTTGAGATATGAATTCACGGATAGTGGAAGGAGGAGGTGAATCCTTCCATAATGTTCTACCGAAATCAAGGAATGTGTCATAATATAACTCAAATTCCACATGATAATGGCAACAACAAGTGTCGTGTACGGTGATAGGTTTTACATACCATGGTTTTTGTTGAACAAAAGCACTGAGTGAAACATGAATTTGACGATTCTCTTTTTTGAACTTGTTGAATAACTCTATCTGAGTGGTTTCCAAGAGATGTTTTTCATGTTCTTCGTACTGATTTCGTGCTATTCTTCTTCACATCACATGTCTTGCAGTTGGTGAAACACGCGAATTGTTCTTCCAATATTCATATATTATTTTTTTAACATTTTCTCCAACTCTATCTTTGTATGGTTGCCTACAAATAGCTCTCCAACAAGCGAGTTCATCATTTACATCTATTTGCAACCGAAATTTTCGATGTTTATGCAATTTTTTTCTCGAGGTTCCTAATGCTTGTGCCATAGATTTTACCAAGCGATTCTCTTTAGTACTTGATGAAACCATTGCCATATGTATTGCTCTACGTACAACTGAAACATTTTTCTGTCTAGATCTTCTAATTGAATTTATAGCACTATTTATATTTTGTATCACATTTTCCTTCATTTTTTTATCTTTGGTTGATTTTCGAATACCCAATAAAGTCGTAGCTTCTTTTAATTTCCTTAATGATAGGAGACCTTTCAACATTTGGGCTTGAACTGTCACCTTTTCCTTTATGAAATACTTCTCAAAAATGTGGTTAACATGATATCGTATATAATGGTCAGCTTTTTTATCTCCATATGTGTGAGTGTCAACATTTTCTAACATCTCATCATCGACATTGATTCCATCTATACATATTCGAATGAATAGTACATAATAAGTTTACATATTCAATAAATAACTAAACTAATAAATATATGTATAATTTCAATAATACGTGCATGTGTTCAACATCTATATATATATGTGTGTGTGTGTGTGTGTGTGTGTGTGTGTGTACATACCTTTTGATTTAATTTCTTCACTTGAATTTCTTTTAACATTTTCACCATCTTTAATCATTGGTTCAATATCTCTTTCACTTTCTCTTTCAAAATTTTGTATCTCATCATCAATGTTTTGAGGAATATCTCTCTCTGTTTACATTGCAAAATATTTTTCAAATTAGTTCATCAAATAAAAATTAAGCTTCAAATTTTACACTAGGAAAATTTTAAATATATCAAAATCATAATATTTATATTTACATACCTGTTTCAACTTCTAGTTGAGGTTGATTTTCCCCTTCAATATTTGAGAGTGCTTCTATCTTTCTTTTGTGAGATTGTCTCATCTCTTCTGTACGTTCTTCAGGGTCTCTTTTTCGATCATATTTTCTCGTACAATTTCTTCGATTTCCCATGATAATAGAGTATGAAGTTCAAAAAATTTCCTTCAAAAGTTTAGACAAAAACTCAATTAAAAAAAACAACACAAAAGATTTAATTTTAAAAAAAATTCATTTTAAATTTTTTGCTAAAAAATACATACTCCAATCCAAAACACTTACTTTAAAAAATTCAGGAAAAAAATGTCTTATAAAATTGAAACGAAGTTCTAAATATTTCCTTCCAAGTCCTACAAAAAAATTCATTTAAAAAGTTACACAAAAACTCATTTTAAAAAATCATTATAAAAGATTTACTTCAACCCAAAACCAAAAAATGTCCTTTCTAAATTAAGCCCAAATTCATACTTAAAAAAAAAATGAAGCCCAAAAAACTATAACACATACCTCCAAGAAATGTCTTTTGAATGTACCTCCAAGAAATTTTGAATGAACCTCCAAGAAAATTCTTTAAACCCAAAAAAATTCCTTGCAAAATAAGATCAAATGTACGAAAATAATGTGTCTCAAAGAAAATTCCTTTAAATGTAGCTCCAAGAAAATTCCTTAAACCCAAAACAATTCTTCGCAAAATCAGATCAAGTCTTTTGTAAAATCAGACCAAACGTGCGAAAATATGCGAAATTAATGAATGGTTTCGTGGAAATTTATATTGCCGTGAAATGTTTTTCTAAAGGGGCTCAACGGTACTTTTCGGCCGATGAAAAGATAAATAAAAGTTCGGCCAAAATTCTAATGAATAGTTCAGCCGAACTACTTTTTCATTTGATTTAACGTGCCGTCGGCGCAAAAAACAGTTCGGCCAAACTTTGTTTAAGAGTTCAGCCAAACTAACGCGTCACCAGTTATGTAGAGCCAAGACTTGAATACATTTCTGCAACTTTGGACTGATTAAACTCCATGAAACATTCTGAATTAACTCTCGGAACCAAGACAAGAATTTTAAGAATTGAATCTACTTTCAGGAAATATAAATTTCATGGAATTTCATAAATATTTACTAATTTTAATTAATTTTGTAATAAAACGGATGCAAACAATTTCTGAAGGTCATTGTGATTCAGTGAAATCAAAATTCTGTATCTTCCAAAATACATTGTAAAAAAAATTGAAAAAATTATCATACATTACATTGGTCCATTTTCTCTAATGGGTAGCTTTTAGATTTTTAGTTTATAACTTATATGTTAAGAAATTTCTTGCGTCATGAAACATATTCAAAATATGCAGTTTTTCATATTGAACCAGTTCAAAAAAGTCTAGTAATTATGATATGCATCCTTTGGCTTTGTAAATATGATGAAACCAAAGTAGACTCTGTCTAGATTGTTGTAACACATTTTTTTTCTCAAAAACAAAAATTTTCAAAGAATACAACATTGTGTATTAACATGACTTCTTATGAATCTGTTGATTGTTAAAAAACACACACTCAAATAAATACTAAGTTGACATAACAAATGTGTATAAAAAAATTCCAAAAAATAAGTAATAGAAAGCTAACACAATTTCTGACAACTTTTATTTTTATCGCAAAATGAAATTTTAAACAGAAAAATTGTTTTAGCTTGCAAAAAGTTGAAGAACTGAAAAAAATGAAAGTTTTTTCTAAAAAAAAGGGCAATAAGTGTATTAACTATACATATATACATTTTTATGTCATTTAAGATGTCGAAGAAGGATGGAAATTGAGTACCAGATACTTTCAAAAGCTTTATTGAAAAAATTAAGTTGGAAAACATGAGAAAGAAGCATCTTATGAATGTTGAACTTGATCCTACTCTTAATCATTACATTTGGAATGGGCTCGATAGTATCCAATAGCAAATAATACAAGGTGACTGTGAAGACATTGCATCACTAATACCTAAAAGGGAATATGCCCTAGTTATTGCAGATATTCCTCATGGTTTCAATTTCCTAGACATTGAATATGATAGAGAACTTATATACTTATCAAACTTTTAGTAAAGTGGTTACAGGTTTTCGAGAAGTGACAACATCACCACTTTGGCGATTTGTGACATTTCATTCAGACACACAGTTTCCAATTTTATTAACAAGCTTCAAGGGTAAAGAAAACTCAAGAATGCAACTTACATGGTAAGACTTTGAAATTGTATGTTTGATTACTCCTAAATTTTTTGATTCATGTAAAATTTAATTGAACTTTTACTATGTTATGTTACAGGCATAAGTCAAATACTGTTTCTTCTGAAGATCAGGCTATTATAAATGATTGTGAGTTCATCCATGTTGAATTTTGGACAAAAGCGGATAACTATAAGTGTATTCTTATGAATCGAGTAGATGGGAAGAGTCATAGTCAGGTATTGGTTCATGATGCAGTTGTAAGAAAACTAACATATGAGGATAAAGATACAAAAGGATATATAGTTAACATTTATCAAAAACCACAAGCATTGATTAACTATCTTATAGATCTATGTTCAAATGAAGGAGAATGGGTTTTGGATTTCTTCTCAGGTTCAAGTAAGTTTTATTATACAAATTTAAATTTAAATATTTTATTTTTTACTTTTTATGTCTTCATACTAATTTTCTTACTTATTTATTTTGTGCTTGATGATTAGGTACAACACTAGCATGTTGCCTACTAAAAGGAAGAAATTGCATTGCCATTTAGAAAGACCCAGTGCAATGCAAATTTATTCAGCAAAGAATTAACGCTCTTGAATTCCTTCCAGATGCGAATAAATAAGTTGGTTTGAGGAAAAGGGATTTTAATGAATCACATGTGGCAAAAAAAGCAAAGGAACCTCAACCACCATTATATGGAATGATTGGAAAGGGACACTTTGGAATATTTGCAGACATGAAAGATCCATTAGAAGATGAAAATGACCAAAATGAAGAAGAAAATCTTGTGGAAGAAGCCATCAATGATGTTCTAGATGATGTTGAACATGTATTAGTTGATATTGTTGTTGATGTTTAAGTTATGCTTGCAAACAAAGCTCATTTTTGAGATCTATTAATCAGTTTTACTTGTAATGTTTAGACTTTGATATTTTATGAGAAGAACCTTTTTTTTTTTTGCAAAAAGCATGTGATTACCATTATGTTTTGACATAAAATTCAATAAAAATGTTATTTTCTTAAGTTTTTTTGTTAAGATTCTCCCAGAAAATTAGTTTATTTAACATGTTTTATTGAACAAAAAGTCTCTAAAAGTGTATTTTTTGCATTCTATTTATATTGAAAATTTGTATTTTTTTGTCATATGGTTCAAAATATTGGTTTTTTAGCGACAATTATTTGATGTGCATTGAAAAATTAATTAACAATACATAAACATGTAGAAAATATAAACTTTAGAATATTGACCCTTTTTCCATTTTTTTATCTATGTGAACAAGTGAAGATATCATTACAATTTTTTATTTTAATTTTAATTTTAAAATTTTTAAACAAAAGTACATAAATGCACTTAAAAAAAAACATCTCACAGAAGAAGAAGACATTAGAAAATCTATAGTGTCAAAATCAATCCTATAAAAAAACGTTGGTGATGATACACCACCACTATTCAAAATCGAAATAAAAAACATCACATAAAAAAAATAAAAATAAAAATAAAAAACTTAAAGTGCCAAAAACATGCTCCAATTTTATTTTTTTATGATTCTGCATCACCACTTTTCAAAATTGGGTGTTTTTCTTGCTACCTCAAAAAGTAGGTACCAGTGCAGTTACCTATTTCATCGGTAACAGTGTTGGAGGCGTTGGAAAGGAAAATCAATCTATTAGGAAAGGGAATCTATTTCAGTCAACTTGTGTAATGTAAATGTGATTTAGCAGCATATAAACTGATCTTGTGGTTAATTAAATAATCACTAAGTTTGTAAGAAATATGCAGGGTTCCCAATGTTTTTGAATATCATAACTTTATGACAAATATCTACATTTTATGTTGGTTCAAAACTGGTCAAGGTGAAATCATATTATTTCATGATGGGATAAATTAGTGTTTATGTGTTGAGTCAGATTCCAAATCAAGCGTAGGAATTGAGCTTAGTTTGGAAAATTATGTAAACAATCTGAAATCACCAATACTGTTAGATCCCTGGAATATGCATATATTTGAAGGAAAAACAAAGTGAGGTATAGTAATCTACATTGGAAAAGAAATAGAGGTGTCAATTTTCAAGCTAGATCTATGAAACATATCTAGAGGAATTATTTTTCGATATTATCACCACCATCAGAGTGGATTAGAGTTGTGTGAAAGATGAAATTATAGAGAAGAACATGGTTCATGTGCTCATGTCTGGTTAATCACCTGTTATTATTTTCCTATGCGTGGAGGGCATAAATAAGTAAAGAAAAATGTTAGTGTTGAGCGTCATCACTAAGGAGACACAAATTGCTTATGTTGCGTAGAAATTTATCTGGAGGTGCTTCAAGTTGTTAGATAAAATTAAAATATGCCAGAGACAATTCAAAACAATTGATGGGGAAATAAATGTCCCCTTTGTGCAGAGGAAATGGAATTGATTTCTAGGAAATTAAATCTGAGGGTTTCATTTGAAGGAAGTAGTGAGGATCGCAAGGACATTGTCTTTGTTGTCTTCTTTGAAAATGATAAAAAAATTAAATTTCTATGATATAAGATGCATTTTTTCATTCAAAGAGAGAGCACCCGCATTAAAAAAAGTTGCGCTAAGGAGAGGTCAAGCTACCATGTGGTAGAGGAAACTAATCTTTATGGAGGAAGTGTGTAGTTGAAAGAGAGAGCTGCATAGAGTGAAGAAGTTGTTGTTGTGAAGAGAAACCACTTATTCATGAAGGAGAGGTCACTATTGGAGACAACAAAGTGCATGTGAGGGAGTTGTGTCATGGGAAGAAATTGCTGCCATTGTTGAAGGAACTTGCAGGGTCAAAGAAGGAATTAATGATTTGTAAGTATTTGCATTTTTTTGTAAATACAATTGAAAGGGATCAATAATCAAATGTGACAATAAGAGCACTATAAAATTGGAAAACAATCATATATATCATGCAAGGACAAATCATATAGACACACAACTTCATTTTTTAAGAGAAAAAGTGCAATCAAAATAAATTGACTTATCATATTGTAATGCAAATGAAAATGTGGCTCACATATTCACCAAGCCTCTTGGAAAGGCTAAACTTGAAATTTGTAGAAGTAAGTTGTGTGTTGTAGAAAATCCAAATTATGTCATAAGCCTAGCTGAGACTTAGACCAACATAAAATTTAACATATAGGTCAGGATTAAGGGGAGGTGTCAGAATAATAATCACAACACTATTCAATAGTCGACATAGTACAAGTTCTAGATTGTCAGTAATTAATAGTACACTTGAGTTGGTGATTGTCTATGAGCTCACTGTGGATTATACAATGGAATTTATGTATAAATTGTTGTATGTTGAATGCAATCATCAAGGCTTTTCTGTTGAGTCTTCATTTCTAATAACTTCTGAAATTGAAGGTTGGCATTCAAATTTCAAAATGTTGTGTATGTAGTTCATGCGTAGTTGTATTCTGAATCATGGTGGTAATATTCATTGCAAAAGGGATGTTTGATTGTTTGGATGTGTCGATGTTGAAGAATGCAAGATCTTGTGTGGAGGAGAAGAAACTTAAATCATTGTCTATTGAAATTTCCAATAACCTTTCTACGGGAAGTTCTAGGAACCTTATAATTGTTTCCTATAGGATGCATTTTCTAGATTTATGAATTCCTTGCACGTTATATCTCTAATAAAACATTTGAATTTAACTTTAAAATATGTTGCAACACCATAAAGTTATATGGCAATGTCTTTTAGAGCACACATTTGAAGGAATAATTTAAGAAGGATACTTTGAGATGGAATGATTGTTGGTAGCATTAATAACCTACTGAAAAATTTGTTGCATCAATTTTAGTTGATAGCTTAATTTTCCATAATTTTTTTTTCCTTTGCAAAAATTTCTCTTTAGTGCTAAAGAGAAACTTATAATGGCCATAATCAAAGCAATTTTTTTGGTGGTGTTGTGTTCTTAATCTGGCCCATAATTTGAATAGGGGAATCAAAGGAATTTTGTTTGCTTCATTAGAATTGTGATGCATTTTATTGCCTATTCATTTCTTTATATTACAAGCAAAAAGCATCTAAATATCATTACACCCATACAATCAAAGAAAATTAATGAAATAAAGGCACATTAAAAAAAAAAAAATCAAAGAAATTGCAATTTGGTAGCTATGAAGACCATAATCAAGTGTTCAATTTAGCATTCAATCAAGCATTCGAGCATTCAATTTTTCATCCACATCATTTTTCGATGACACCAACATCATTTTAACTTCTTATAATTTGCATGAAACTTGAAATAGTCTCTTTGTAAGCGTGAGTGTCAAAATCAAGTTGAATTAGAATTGTACTAGGTGCACTTTCAGTTGAACTCGACACTTGTTTGAATCAGTGTAAGTCAAAGCTGAAAAATTTAAGTAGTTAAAACTCAAACCATTTTACAATTCACTAGTTTGGATGAATTTTTGCTGGTATCTAACATCCTGATCGCGTTGAAGAAAAATCCAAGCGAGCGATTTCAAGAGATAAAGTGAAGTGAAATATGGAATTGTTGGAGTTATTGAATAATTTAATAATCACAGTTGAATACAAAAAAAATTATTATTCAAAAAAATACTCTCGAGTTAGTGGTAAATTATCTACAAGTAAAGCATGCTCAACTTGATCTTCCTTAAAATCAAATTTAGTTTCTTTAATATAAATTTAGTGAAAGAATTATGAACTAGTAGTGGTCCATGCCAACCCTCTTTTTGAGGAAAATAATGAAGATAGTGATGAGGATGATGACGCCAATGATGATTAAGCTAAAAAAACTCATGATTTACTTTGCGATACAAATTCGAGTGTAGAAGATGATGAAGTTGTACATGATGAAGACAATTTATTTTTGCAATCCAATCATCATACATTGGAAGGAAATTTAGTGAAACAAAAATCGACATGGGTTAGGACATCACAAAGATGACATTGACTTGGATATTACATACTTTTTAAGACAAATCAATTTTGTTAGTGACCATTCTTTGGACAAAGAAACATCAAGAAACAATGAGGAGAAAGATAAATTCCAACATTGCAATCACACTGGTCACATGGAAGATCATTGTTTTGATCTCCATCCTTGTCACCATTATGGAAATAAGAATCATTAAACTTGGAGATATTCCAAAAGAAATAAACTAGAAATATTGAATATTGATTATGAGTTAATTGATCCGATGGGATTGGTCATCAACATCCAAGAGACTACATCATTTCTACTACATAATTCAATCTCAAGTGAAGAAAAGAATATGGTACTCTCATACGCCTAAAAGGGGGAGTAAAATGGTGAAACTATCCTACATCTTAAGGAGTATGGGGTGGTTCAAAAATAAAATGTAGATGGTTAGTGGTCAAACAAAAACTGCTTTTGGTCTCTCCTTTCAACTGACAAAGGGGGGCATTAATGCTCAAATTGAAAATGGTTAATAGACTAAAATTTTTAACAACACAATGAAATTTCCAAATGGGAATCAAAATTTGGAAGAATTATGGTTTAATATTTTTCACTTGAATCATACATGGGATATAAGATTGGGATGCTAATTGAGAGAAAATTTGTGGAATTTTTTGTTCACTTGGATGGTCAATCGACCTAGCAAAGGATATTGCACTGCAACCTTGAATTAGATTGAATTGTCAAGTATTCTCAAGAATGTGTCAAAATTGCAGTTGATTCACTTCTATTTGTGTGTTCTCTTCATATTGGAGTTTTCTACATCCATTTTTGGTTGTTTTTTAGGAAGTTATTCATTGAGGTTCAAATTAGGGGTTTCAGCATGAAGACTTGTAGATGATACAATCTTATGTTTCATTTTAGTATTATTGATCAAACTTATGATTGAGATGGGGAGTGTTAGTGTCCTTCTCATAAAAAATCATAAAGTCCTTGTATACCACCTTTATGTATTTCACATCTTGGGATATATTTTTTATCTTAAGTATGTTTCTAGATTCAATTTTGTCTCATACTACCTTATTTCTTTGTGAAGTGTCAAGGTGAGAGAAATTGAGGTGGTTTCGTAAGTGTATACAACCTTTACCATTAGAATATGAATACAAAATAGATAATGAGGCCTCTTTTTCCAAATTCTTTGTGTCATGTATTATCTTTCTTTATATATATATATATATATATATATATGTGTGTGTGTGTGTGTGTGTGTGTGTGTGGGGATTATCTTCCTGATTCAAATATCTTGTTTCAGAAGTGTTTGGATCCCAGTCCCTAATGGGGGGGTGTGGGGGTGATTGCCCCCCATTAATGTTTCCATTATTCCCCATTGGTGGGATTTTATGGGCATCACCCCCAAAATAATTTTTTTGAGAAAAATCACCTTGTAAAATATTGCAATTGCATAGTCAATATGATTCATTCTTTAGGCAAAAGACCTGATGGTAGAAGTTATGTTAAATTAGGTTTTTCTCCCTAGAAGGAAACCCTCGGTTTATATGATGAAATTGTATTGCGAATGTATATTATTATGTGATGGGAAAAAGAGAGTACATTGTGTGGCAATGAAGATGAAGTTACAATGAATGTGTTGTAGGTTGTATCCCTTCATTTTACTGGTAATATAAAAGGAAGGAATGATCGTTTCTTTGTTGATGTAGCCCAGATTGGGTTAACCACATATATTTGTGGCTCTCTTGTTTTATGCTTTTTTGTGGTTGTTTTTTCTCATATTTTATGTGTTTCATTTCTATGTTATTTGATTTCTAACAATGAGTATCATTTTTTAAGGTCTATTTGGATGATAAACTTGCAAAAATGAAGGGTTCCTGGATCGAGTGGGAGCAATCATGAAATATGGTAGGTTTAGTGTCGAGAAATTCAATGAAAAAAACTATTGGCTATGGAAAATGAAAATGGAGGAATATCTGTATCAGAAAAAACTTTACCTACCATTGTGCCAAAAAGCAAAGTATTCAACAAGTATGACAAATGAATAATGGGATATTATCAACAGAAAGGCACTATGAACAATGCAACCTTTCTTAGCAGCATAAGTGGCCTTCAAAATTTCAAAGGAATCAACAACAAAAGTTTTAATGACAGAATTGGCCAAAATATATGAAAAACCCTAGTCCTCAAGTACGATATTTCTTATGAAGCGTCTATTTAATATGAATATGTTAGAAGGTAGATTTGTTGTTGATCATTTAAATGAATTTAACACAATTAGTAGTCATTTAAGTTCTATAGTGGTAAATTTTGATTATGAAGCTAGGGCTATGTTGTTTCTTTGCTCATTTCCAGAAATTAGGAATGGCTTAGTTATGGCTATTAGTAAATCTATCTCTATATCTAGTACATTAAATTTTTATGATGTTGTTGTTTCCATCCTTAGCGAGGAAATGCAATGGAAAATCTCTAGTGAGACACCAAGTAACAATTTGAATGAAAAGTCTAGGGGAAGAAAAATGTAAATAGGAAGGAGTCTAGGAAATCATATTAATTGAAGAAAAGGAAAAACCAAATCTAGATTAGGGATAGTGTGCTAGAAATGTGGGAATAAAGGACACCTGAAGAAATATTGCAAATATCGGAAGGGAAAATAAGGAGATGGACATCAAGAGAAAAATCATGAACGAATGTAATAGGTGATGTGTTGCAAGATGCTTTGATTATTTCATTAGAGAATATTATTGATGTTTGGGTGGTAGATCAAGGGGCTTGATTCCATCCCACAGTCAATAGAAAACATTTTCATGACTATGTTCAAGGATATTTTGGATAGGTTCATTTGGGTGATGATAAACCTTGTAAAATTTTTGGGATGGGTAAGGTTTTCATAAAGAAACAAAATGGAAACCAATGGATATTGAAGGAGGTAAGACATGTTCCATATCTGAAGAAAAATATAATCTCAACAGGGTAGTTATGTGGTCAAGGCTGTGTAAGTACTTTTACAGAAAAAACCTGGAAGGTCACTAAAGGAGCCTTGGTAATAGAAAAAGGATAAAAGGTTGGTACATTGTATTTATGCAATGGTATTTCTAAATTTTTTAATGATTTAACCTCCATAGGAGTAAACAATAAATTGTGGAATCGTAGGCTCGGACACATGAGTGAGAAAGGGAAGCAGATTCTTCACTCAAAAAAATTGTTGCTAGGTTTGAAGCATGTTAATTTGGATTTCTGTGAGAAATGGGTTTATGTAAAGTAGAAGAGAGTTAGATTTATCATATTTGGGAAAGAAAAGGAGAGTGGAAAATTATATCTTGTGCACACAGATGTATGGGGACCGAATCAGGTATCATCTCTCGGTATCTCTCGCTATTATGTTACTTTTATTGATGATGCAACTAGGAAAACCTAGATTTACAGTATTGGAAATAAATATGATGTATTTGATACTTTCAAGAAATGGAAAGCTTTGGTTGAGAATGAGATAGGAAAGAAGTTGAAGTGTCTCATATCATACAATGGAGGTGAATACTTCAACAAAGAGTTTGATAACTACTACTTAGAGCATGGAATTCACAGAGGGAAGGAAGTTTTAGGAAGACTGGAGGAAAATGGTTTGTCATAAAGGATGAAGATGACAATCATGGAGCATGAAGGGTGCATGAGATTGAAAGAAGGATTGTCCTTATAATTTTTGGCAGATGTTGTAGATACTATTGTTTATCTAATAAGAAAAGGGCCTTCAAGTTCCTTGGATGGTGGTATTCCTAAGGAGGCATGAACATGTAAAAAGGTAAATTACTCATTTTTAAAGACTTTAGATTTTGAATCCTTTGTCCACATTAATAAATAAAATAGAACAAATCTTGAGGCTAAATCAAAGAAATGCTCCTTTAGTGGATATGGTGTTAATGATTTTGGTTATCACTTATATGACTATGAAAATCACAAAATCATTAGGAACAAAGATGTCATATTAAATGAAAAGGCCTTGTATAAGGATCAGATGTAGGTAATGAAACATGAAAAGGAAAACAAAGAATACACAGTGCTTGATGAGATCACAAAAAAAGTAAAGGTGCTTGAAAATTGTAATGATCAACAACCACGATAAAAAATACAACCAAAACAAAAGCATGCACCTCAAACACCTAAAAGTGGTGTTAGAAGATCTAATAAGATAAGTATACCCCTTTAACGATACTCTTTTTCATTATATTATGTATTTTTTACTGATTCTTATGAACCGGAAATATATGAAGAAGCAATGCAGGTATAAACTAGGAAGAAGTGGGAGAATTCCATGGAAGAAGAGATGGAGTCCTTGATACATAACCAAACTTGGGACTTATTTAAGTTTCTTGCACGTAAAACAACATTGAAGAATAAATTGGTTTACAAGTTGAAGGAAGAAGATGGAGGAAAGAAAAGGTATAAGGCTAGGCTTATGGTGAAGGGGTTTGCACAAAAGAAAGGTATAGACTTTGATGAATTCAGTGATAACTATTTTAAGTCTAGTGGCAACAAAATATTTGTACCTTGAGAAGTTAGATTTAAAGAAAACCTTTATCCATGGGGATTTGGAGGAAGAAATATACATGCAACAAACACAAGGGTAAGAGGTCAAAGGGAAGGATAAATTAATGTGAAAATTGAAGAAAAATTTTTATGGCTTAAAATAGGCTCCAAACAATTGGTATCTAAAATTTGATAGGTTTACGTCTGAACAAGGTTATAATAGATGTCACCCTCACCATTGTGTTTATCTTAAAAATCAAAATGATGGCATATATATTATATTTCTATTGTATGTAGATTACATGCTTGTTGTAGGTGTTATGCTCCTATACCGATAGGTGTCATATATCATGATTGACTTGATGCGCTATGTAATATGTTCATACCTTTCCTTGTTGCAAAGGTTTTCCATATTGTCAAAAAAAAATCAAAAAAATTAAAAAATGTAAAGAGGGTATACCCTAAAAGAAAAATCAAAGGGTGAAAAAAAATAAAAATGGCCAAAAAAGTAAAATAAAATGAACCCCACCAAAAGAAAGGCCAAGGAAAGTGCGCAAGTCTAAATGCCACTAATTTTTCTCTTATGTAAATAAAAAAATTGTGTGCAACTTGTATCTTATGCCACAATTGATGAACAGTCAAACAGTTTAAGCTTGGCTAGTTCATCTTTCAATTTTATGTTTTAGAGATAGAGAATAAAATCTGACCAAACTGTTTAATCTTGGCAGATAAGTAGATATTTAGAGTAAATAAAAGGAGCTCAATAGTTTAATCTGAACCCTTGGATGTAATAAGGTTAGATTTAGATAGATTTCTACATGTAAAAGAAAAGAAAGTGTGATAAGGGTTTGCCAGTCTAAGTGCACCCTAATAAATAAAAAAAAATGTTAGGTTAAAGTAGGTAGGGTAGGTAGATGATGTTGCGGAATTACATATGATGAATAATGGCTCTAAATGTGTTAATATTTACTTTCATCACAAGTGCAAGGTAGATATTACACTGGAAGAATTTCAAGCAAAACAAAGTCAAATGATTAACTCCCCTTTTCATTTTTCCCTAAAAGTTTCACTAATTTCCCCTAAGTATTAAGGCATTTGAAAATTAGAGGGGCTCAAGGCATTTCCTTGACTTCTGGAGGGACCGGACCCTTGGCCCAATAATTTAAAAGCCTAAGTACTTAAAACCATCTATAAGTCATTCATTTGCTTCCATAAGTCTTTTCCTAAGTAAAATCCTATTTTACTTAGGAAAATTGCACAATATTCCATTAAAAACCCTTTTTCATTCAAGAATAAGATAAATACATAAACCTAATGTTTTATACTTAGCGCTTTTCATTCATTTTCACATATTAAATTTTAACTTATATTATTTAATTCCCTATATAAATCAACCGGTTCCCGTATTATTATAATTATGAAAAATTCCAAAATTCTACATATCCCGCCCCTTGGTTAAAATATAACCATAATACCGTGTTAATTCGGATTAATTTGTTAAATCTCTAACTAATTAAGAGCCCTGACTCCCCGCCACATTAAAAAAGGATTAATTAACCCTCACGTTTAATTAATAACTTACCGGACCAATGACATCGTTCCCGATATGATTAAATGATTGTTGATTGTATTGGGCCCGCCCTCATTAAAATCTCCTCATCTCACTTCCCCGATAACCATCCGATAAACCACTCCACAACCAATGGTTGTCATCCATATCGCATGGCCCTCCATGACCGAACGATAACGCGCGATCGCAGAGTGGTTTTGCAAATAGTGCCTCGCCACGTGTCACAAGGTGTATGGAATCGCTGGCTCCCGCCTGAATACCACACATTCCCAAAAGCGGTGCGATACATAACGCTTACCGCTCTCCGCATACGACAAAAAACCTTTTCCCACGTACGTCATTCGTCCAAAATAATAAAACCCCCGCCAACCTTGACTTTATGAATAAAACAAACAAGTGCATGTTATTTTCATCATTTTATGCAGACAACCAGACAATTCCGACAAGTTCATCCATAGCAAAAGTGTTGCCTACAGGAAAAATTCTTTATGACAGTCTGGAATTTTTTTTTTATCTCAAACATGAGGTAAAGAACTTGTTTCCAATTCAACCTACCTTTTTCAGGTACATAGAAACTGATGAGACCCTGAGAAAGCTTCAAAGAACCAGAATACCAGAAGCACAATGGTGGGAAGACATGTTGGACATTTTGTAAAAATATCCTTGGATTAATTTTGGTTATTTACTATAGTAAGTAATGGCAAAAAGGATAAACATGGATCAAACAGGTTAAAGTGTATTAGGTAAAATTCAGAGTGAAAGTTAACATGAAGTTACAGAGCAGTCAAAGGTAAACAGTAAAAGTAAATATAGAGGCAGTAAAATGGTAAAAATAAATGAAAATACTTTCACCAACATTGAATTTTTTCTAAAGTGAAAGTAAAACAGTCAAAAGAACAAAAAAGTGAAAAGATGAAAAACACAACAAGAAGGAACATTTTTGCAGAAATTTCATGTTTTAGTCATTGTTTTGAAGAAACTATTGTGATCAATAAAAGATGAATTTTGCAAAAATACAGGAGGTTTATGTTCTTAAGAGGACCATCTACAAAAACCTCTCTCACTTTTCTAACAACTATTATGGTTTTGGAAATATTAAACAATGTTGGAAAGCACTTTTTGCAGAAAATTCCAGTTAAGTCATCATTTTGCAGAGAATATTGTGGCCAATATGAAATACATCATACAAAAATGAAGGAGGTTTTTGTTTCTAAGAGACCCATATACAAAAACCTATCTCACTTTTTTTACACTGATTTTAGAATCAGAGATACATGCACATCTTTACAGGCTATTTTTCAAACTCTATGCACAGTTGGAGAGGAATTTTAGGAGACTGAAAGAGTTTTATCTCACCAACATATTAATCCACAATAAAATCTTTCTCTTTTTACATATCTATTACAGATTGATAAATACAAAGATATCATTGGACCCAAAGTTTGCAGAATTGTTGGAGTAGAATGCACAAAGAAAGGAAGCAGTTAATGACTTGGATGCCTCATCATCAACTAAGAGTTGGATCAAATTCGAATTCTCCTCTTTGTCATCACCTATCCATAAAAAATAGTGCCAAATAGAGGCATTAGTTTGAGTGTCCTTTACTTAAGTTCTATTTATGTAAAACAATTGGAGAGATTTGTGAACTAATCTTGATATTTTTTCAAGATATTTTAGTTTATAATTTGTATAAATACTTCACTCTTGGAATTATTTTGGGGGGTGGATTCTTAGACTTTGTTGTAACATTGATTATTTTGGAATAAAGTGCTGTTGGAAAATTTTCGTATGGCTAGCTGGAAAAGGAATTGATGCAAAGGACTTTTCACAGGATTCTTGAGTCAGACACCGGATCAATAAGTCTTCTATCTCTTATGTTTAAAAGTTTTATATTTGTTTATTATACCATCTATGTTTCATATCTGAATGATAAACGAAAAAAATAATTCGGAAAGTGCTTGAGTGCAATCTGTTTTCAATCGTTATTATTCTTAATGTTTTCCTCTGAACTAGTATGAACAGTGAATTCTTAATTGCTCATGTTTCCTAGTTTATTCATTTTGATTATTTGGTGAAGAATTCTTAATTGCTCTTTATTAACAATCATTCAAGTTCCCTCTTTCGAAATATGTTGAAGGATTCTTAATTTCCCTTCACCCATTTTCAGTCCATTCCATTCATTTTAGATCTTTAATTGTTCCCTATTTGATTACCTCACCTTGTGAAACCATCCCTTATTAAGAAACTAAATCCAGTGAAGCCATATTTATTTGACTCCATTAGCCCAATGGCCTAAAATATTCAGTCCTACCTATCTGTTATTGAATTCCATCACCCAAACACAATCAAAATCCCTAAACTTTCATAACTAGCCTAATATCTTTCAAAAACAAAGCTAAAACTTAAAGAGAGAGCCCTCTCTGGGTACAGATTGGCTAGATTCTGTACCTAAAAGTTGGTTTGTTGTTACCTCAGACTATTTCTCTTGAACCTGGAGAAATTACTGAGTGATAACATAGTGGTGACTCCGCTGGGGAAGACTAACTTTTTTCTTAAGAAATATTTTACAGGTCCAGATTTGATCTATGATGGTGGACAGTGATCAGACACACAAAGGTTAAAATCATCCACCTGGCGACTCCAACTTAATTTCACAATCAAGACTCCACTGGAGGAATGAACCTCAAAGAACAATATGGAAATATCAGGCTTTCAACTTGGATCTTAATCCAAGACATCATGTTTTTTCTCATTAAGAAAGTTTTTCAATGTATATTGTATTTTATAGAAGATCTTAGATTAGTTTTTAATTATTTTCCTTTGAAGATTGTAAGTAATAATTCTTCTAATCTCTTTGAGCAACTTTCTTATGAATTTAATGATGATCATTTTCCAGTTAAGAAGCCTCAAATAATCAAGACTGATCTTACAATTCCTGTACATATCCCTGTGCCATATAAAGTTCCAGATAGATATAAGCCCCTTATTTTACCTCCTATACTCCATGATTTTCCTAAAAAATACTACAAGTACCTTCCTAGATTTGATGGAGAGAATGGTATCACTGCTCAAAAACATATTCAAGGTTTTGAGAATTATTTGGATTCATTTGAGATTGATGAAGATGATGTTAAAATCAGAATTTTTGCTCTTTCTTTGCAAAATAGAATAAATAATTGGTTCAAAAATCTTCCTAATGCTACCATCTCAAATTTCCAGCAATTTATCAAAATTTTCCTTGATAGATGGATAATCAAAGTTAATCATTTTGTGATCATAGAAGAATATAATCAGTTAAAAAGACATCCAAATGAAACAATACAACAATTTTCTGACAGATTTAATCAAGTTTATTATTCAATGATAGAAAATATTAGACCTCCTCATGATTCAGCTCTCTTGCATTATCCAAGTGCCTTTGATCCAGAAATAGAATTTCGGTTAAGAGAAAGAGATCCAAAAACACTTGTACAGATGCAAAACATTGCAGTTGATGTAGAGGTATAACTCAACCTTTTGGTAAGAAAACTAGATGAAAGAACACATGAGATCACTATGAAAGATGAATTTTTTTTTCAAAATCACCATGAAGAAATAGAAGAGGTTCATAGCCATGAACAAATTCCTCTTAAGTCAAATTATCATAGATCAAAAAATGAATTTACAGATCAATACGAGGAAGAGGAATTTGTTGATATAATGTGTATGTTTGATGACATTCCTTCTTTTGATTATTTTCCTAAGTATGATCATTATGATGATAGTTATGTTCTCCAAACTCAAGCTAACTTTACAGAGCAATCAAAAGCTAGTTTGGAGGATGAAGAAATGCAGTTTCAGCAAATTGAAGAAAGTGATCAGCCAATACAGATCAGCCATGAGAGTGAGGAAGAAAGAGAAGAAAATGTGGAAATAAGTGAAGGTTCTTTACCTCTTTGTTTTTCTTCATTTCAGTTCATTAGAGACAACTATCATGCCATCAATAATCAGCAATCTTTAAGAATTGTGATTAACAACAAAGAAGATAATGAAACTATTGATCAAGATTTTTCAGTTTCACAATTGCAATTATCAAATTCCATTGACATAAATGATCAAATGACACCAGAAAGTTTCATACCACTATGTTTTGAACCATTTCAGCTTTTAAAGGAAATGTGGTATAACATATTTAAAGAAAAGGATGACAAACTTGTTGAAGTTTATGAAGTCTCCTGGAAACCTATATGCTATAGGTTGCAACCATTTTCCCAAGTTTTTCAGGATCCAATAGCAGATATGTTGAATATTGAAGGCATTCAAAGCATTCCTCTATTAACTAACTATGATTTTCAGAATCAAGATGATAAAGGATTCAATGGTCAAACATTACAATCAATAGAAATATCATCACAAATCTTATATGAAAGTTTGTAGGAAGATAAAGACGAAAATAACATTTCATATTCATGGTATGGAGGCCATCTAGAACAGATGTACAGTTGTTTAGATCAGTTAAACATCTGTGTATATATTTTGGAAGATCCTTTTGTACAGTTTCTAGAGTCAACAAAGGAAATCAAGTATTTCCTTATCCTCTCATTTGTTGACAAGTTTCTAATAGGTTGCAGAAGTACAGTTTTGATAATCAACAAGAAAATGCAACAAAATCTATCAAAGTACATAATTCTTGAATGGTTGCATTGGCTATTTCATTTTACCTAACCAGCAGTTGAACAATAGATTGAGTAGGTAGATGAGTGCTAATAAGATCAGAATTTTGAGCATTTTGTTTTTGTTTTCAATTTTCAGCTAGTTTTTCATTAAGTTGGTTTGAAATTTTTTTGTGTGTTGTTTTAGTTTCATATCAGATTTCAGTTTGCAGAAGACAGAAGACACTTACTAAGATCATCAAATGTCAAAGATGAAGGCAACTGACCTACTGTTCTTGACTTTTCACCAGGAAAATCCATCCCCAAGTGGAGCCAGTGTTATGCTCCTATACCAATAGGTGTCATATATCATGATTGACTTGATGGGCTATGTAATATGTTCATACCTTTCCTTGTTGCAAAGGTTTTCCATATTCTCAAAAAATCAAAAAATTTAAAAAATGTAAAGAGGGTATACCCTAAAAGAAAAATCAAAGGGTGAAAAAATAAAAATGGCCAAAAAAGTGAAAGAAAATGAACCCCACCAAAAGAAAGGCCAAGGAAAGTGTGCAAGTCTAAATGCCACTACTTTTTTCTCTTATGTAAATAAACAAATTGTGTGCAACTTGTATCTTATGCCACAATTGATGAACAATCAAACAGTTTAAGCTTGGCTAGTTCATCTTTCAATTTTATGTTTTAGAGATAGAGAATAAAATATGACCAAACTATTTAATCTTGGCAGATAAGTAGATAGGTAGAGTAAATAAAAGGAGCTCAATAGTTTAATCTGAGCCCTTGGATGTAATAAGGTTAGATTTAGACAGATTTCTACATGTAAAAGAAAAGAAAGTGTGATAAGGGTTTGCCAGTCTAAGTGCACCCTAATAAAGAAAAAAAAATGCTAGGTTAAAGTAGGTAGGGTAGGTAGATGATGTTGCAGAATTACACATGATGAATAATGGCTCTAAATGTGTTAATATTTACTTTCATCACAAGTGCAAGACAGATATTACACTGGAAGAATTTCAAGCAAAACAAAGTCAAATGATTAACTCCCCTTCTTATTTTTCCCTAAAATTTTCACTAATTTCCCCTAAGTATTAAGGCATTTGAAAATTAGAGGGGCTCAAGGCATTTCCTTGACTTCTAGAGGGACCGGACCCTCGGCCCAATAATTTGAAAGCCTAAGTACTTAAAACCATCCATAAGTCATTCATTTGCTTCCATAAGTCTTTTCCTAAGTAAAATCCTATTTTACTTAGGAAAATTGCACAATATTCCATTAAAAACCCTTTTTCATTCAAGCATAAGTTAAATACATAAACCTAATGTTTTATACTTAGCGCTTTTCATTCAATTTCACATATGGACTTTTAACTTATATTATTTAATTCCCTATATAAATCAACCGGTTCCCGTATTATTATAATTATGCAAAATTCCCAAATTATACATATCCCGCCCCTTGGTTAAAATATAACCATAATATCGTGTTAATTCGGATTAATTAGTTAAATCTCTAACTAATTAAGAGCCCTGAATCCCCGCCACATTAAAAAAGGATTAATTAACCCTCGCGGTTAATTAATAACTTACCCGACCAATGACATCGTTCCCAATATGATTAAATGATTGTTGATTGTATTGGGACCGCCCTCATTAAACTCTCCTCATCTCACTTCCCCGATAACTGTTCGATCAACCACTCCACAACCAATGGCTGTCATCCATATCGCATGGCCCTCCACGACCGAACGATAGCTCGCGATCGCGGAGTGGTTTTGCGAACAGTGTCTTTCCACGCATCACAAGGTGTATGGAATCGGTGGCTCCCGCCTGAATACCACCCATTCCAAAGAGCGGTGTGATACATACCGCTTACCGCTCTCCGCATACAACAAAAAACCTTTTCCCGCGTATGCCATTCGTCCAAAATAATAAAACCCCCGCCAACCTTGACTTTATGAATAAAACAAACAAGTGCACGTTATTTTCATCATTTTATGCAGACAACCAGGCAAGTCCATCGACAGGTTCATCCACAGCAAAAGCGTTGCCTATAGGAAAAATTCTTTATGATAGTCTGGAAAATGTTTTTTTATCGCGAACATGAGGTAAAGAACTTGTTTCCAATTCAACCTACCTTTTTCAGGTACACAGAAACTGATGAGACCCTGAGAAAGCTTCAAAGAACCAGAATACCAGAAGCCCAATGGTGGAAAGACATGTTGG
The DNA here is from genome assembly GCA_034641835.2 of Pinus albicaulis. NCBI lineage: Eukaryota > Viridiplantae > Streptophyta > Pinopsida > Pinales > Pinaceae > Pinus > Pinus albicaulis. Next base: position 1,231,148,395 of record CM076581.1, read on the forward strand.
AAATTTTGTAAAAATATCCTTGGATGAATTTTGGTTATTTACTACAGTAAGTAATGGCAAAAAGGATAAACAGGAATCAAACAGGTTAAAGTGTATCAGGTAAAAGTTAGAGTGAAAGTTAAAATGAAGTTACAGAGCAGTCAAAGGTAAACAGTAAAATTAAATACAAAGGCAGTGAAATGGTAAAAATAAATGAAAATACTTTCACCAACATTTATTTTTGTCTAAAGTAAAATTAAAACAATCAAAAGAACAAAAAAGTGAAAAGATGAAAAACACAACAATAAGGAACATTTTTGCAGAAATTTCATGTTGTAGTCATTGTTTTGCAGAAACTATTGTGATAAATAAGAGATTAATTTGACAAAACTGAAGGAGGTTTATGTTCTTAAGAGGACCATATACAAAAACCTCTCTCACTTTTCTAACAGATATTATGGTTTTGGAAATATTAAACAATGTTGGAAAGCACTTTTTGCAGAAAATTCTAGTTAAGTCATCATTTTGCCGAGACGATTGTGGCCAATATGAAATACATCATACAAAACTGAAAGAGGTTTTTGTTCCTAAGTTACCCATCTACAAAAACCTATCTCACTTTTTTCACACTGATTTCAAAATCAGAGATACATGCACATATTTATAGGCTATTTTTCAGACTCTGTAAAACGATGTTTTACACATAGATTTACAGAGCCTATTGTGCACAGCTGGAGAGGAATTTTAGGAAAATGAAAGAGGTTTATCTCACCAACATATTAATCCACAATAGACGCTTTGAATTTTTACATATATATTACTTCTTGATAAATAAAAAGATATCATTGGACCCAAAGTTTGCAGAATTGTTGGAGCAGAATGCACAAAGAAAGGAAGCAGTTAGTGACTTGGATGCCTCATCATCAACTAAGAGTTGGATAAAATTAGAATTATCCTCTTTTTCATCACCTATCCATAAAAAATAATTCCAAATATATGCATTATTTTGAGTGTCTTTTACTTAAGTTATATTTATGTAAAACAGTTGGAGAGATTTGTGAACTAATCTTGATATTTTTTCAAGATATTTTAGTTTAGAATTTGTATAAATACTTCACTCTTGGAAGTATTTTGGGGGGTGGATTCTTAGAATTTGTTGTAACATTGATTATTTTGGAATAAAGTGTTGTTGGACAAATTTAGTATGGCTAGTTGGATAAGGAATTGATGCAAAGGACTTTTCACAGGATTCTTGAGTCAGACACCGGATCAATAAGTCTTCTATCTCTTATGTTTAAAAGTTTTATATTTGTTTATTATACCATTAATGTTTCATATCTGAATGATAAACGAAAAAGAATAATTCAGAAAGTGCTTGAGTGCAATCTGTTTTCAATCGTTATTATTCTTAATGTTTTCCTCTGAACTAGTATGAACAGTGAATTCTTAATTGCCCATGTTTCCTAGTTTATTCATTTTGATTATTTGGTAAAGAATTATTAATTTCTCTTTATTAATAATAATTCAAGTTCCCTCTTTCGAAATATGTTGAAGGATTCTTAATTTTCCTTCACCCATTTTGAGTCCATTCCATTCATATTAGATCTTTAATTGTTCCCTATTTGATTATGTTGCCCTATGAAACCGTCCCTTATTGAGAAACTAAATCCAGTGAAGCCATATTTATTTGAATTCATTAGCCCAATGGCCTAAAATATTCAGTCCTACCCATCTGTTATTGAATTCCATCACCCAAACACAATCAAAATCCCTAAAATTTCATAACTAACCTAATATCTTTCAAAAACAAAGCTAAAACTTAAAGAGAGAGCCCTCTCTGGGTATAGATTGGCTAGATTCTGTACCTAAAAGTTGGTTTGTGGTTACATAGGACTATTTCTCTTAAACCTGGAGAAATTACTGAGTGATAACAATAGGGTCTAACATGCAGGAAATAAATGTGCTCAAAATAAAATTGGAAAATTCATTTGTTGTAACACCCTTCTCCCACATCTACCCAAGTAATTGACCAACTAGGGTAAACATGTGATAAAGAGTTACCATGATATGCTTCAACTCCCTATATATCAGTTAAGGAAGGGGAACTGGTAGAACACAACAAAACTGACATTCTACTCATGCAATAGAACCCCCAAGAGCCATCCAACCCATCCAAGTGACCAACCCCTGAGCCAAACTAAAATTTTGTTGCCTTAAAGCATCAGTAGCTCCCATGACATGGGAATGCATGCAACTGGGACCCTCCAGAGAACCCACAACAAGGAAAGCATGCGACTAGGGAATTTTCCAAGTAGTTCGGTGTCAGTGACTCTAGATTCTGTGCCACTTTTTCAGGGCCAAGATTCAGGAAACTACCCAAAAATCCATGGAACTTCCATAAATGAAAAATAACATAAAAAAAAATAATTGAAAAATGACTTGATTGGACCCCTACTAGCCATGATAGGCATTTCGTCAAACATGTCACAAATATGCAACCTACAGGTTTAAACAACATATATGAGCATAGGGGTCTCACACTTATCTGAGAATAGCTAAAAATAATTGATACCTCATCAAAATAACTACATTACCATCTATTAAGCCATACATTCACTGCAAATTTAGTGGTTAATCAAAACATGATGAGAACCATACATTATCACTCCCATAAAACTAAATCATAACCAACAGAAATATCAAGAATATAACAGCTATATAAACCACATATAAACAAGTATACTTACCCATAGAATACTAAGTAGAAGAAGCTCTTAGTAATGAGTGCAAAGGAAAACCAGGTTCGGGACTTCCACGTTCAACCTGACCATAGATTTGATGAACCAAATCTCTCTTCATCCAATCACCCCTATGCCATATTCCAAGAATGAATGTGGGATCTCATAGAACAAATCCATCAAAACCAAACAAGGGCTTCCAGAGGCCAAACCACCTCAACCCTCAACCAGTGATTCCACCTCACGGTCGGACATCACTAACCATCACCAGATTGGTATCTACCCAAGTTGTCCAGGGCTCCAAAGCATTTGTTCCAGCCAAGGCTCCAGGACTAGTAACTCAAATCACAACTGTTTTCAAGCTCCAGAGCATTTCATTAGGGGAATTTTGAGGTCTAAAACGAACCTCCTAAGGAAATTATAAAATAATAGTGGAAATAATAAAATAATATTAGATTACATCATCAAATTTTAGAGGGGAAAAAGAAAAAACATCGAAGCACATCCATATACATATGTACATATACCAAAACATCATACCAAAGCATGTACCAAAACATTCTCTCAACCAACGAATAGAGAAGTATACATAGGCCCCATTTGTTCTGCCATCTCCCATGTAGCTTCATGGAGACCAAAGTGCTTCCAAAAAACTTTAACCTGCTCAATTTTTTAGTTCCAGAGCATGAGCATATTTCTCTGAAAAATGCACTATGGTTTTGGCTGGAATTATCCATCTAGCTCCACCTGTAATATAGACCAGTCAATCACATGATAAAAATATTTAACATAATTTTTAAGCAATGAAACTTGGAAAACATCATGGACTTTCACCGTCAGAGGAAATGCAAGTCGATAGGCTACTAGTCCAATCCTTTCAATGATCCAGGGGATCAGAAAAATGCTCAAAAAATGAAAGTGCTCAAAATTTCCTGAAACCAATACCACATCACAATTCTCTTTTTTTTGAATCCAACACAATTTGAATTGCTACAAACTGATATCGTATGCTAAAGTTATCATGTTCTGAAGGTTTGGCGCAAAAAATTAAAAAATTGCAAGTGGGTTGACTGGATTGCTGAATAGGCAATCAGTACTGTTGATGTCAACATGCTCACTAAGCATATGATAGGGTTAAGGAAAAATGGTGGCTTAGAAAGTGTCACTTTTTCATTGGTCTAGTTGGTTGCATTTGATTGGTCCAAGTTACTTTGGGAGGTCTAATAGGAGGCCGTCACATGGCCCAACCAGAGGCTGCCATGTGGTACCTCAGTGTTAGTCAAAATTTTGGTTTCGGCATGAAGGCCTCAGTGGGGATCGAACCCATGACCTGCAACATATAAAATCCGACCTCCACCATTGCACCATTGCTTTATTTCTTAATATACTATGGTGGTGGATTATATTTAAATTCGATTGAATTCTACATTGGGGAGAGGGGTTAGGAATTAGCCCTAGCCACTAGTAGTCACATCCCCATCTAACCATTAGCATGTGAACAAGGTAAGTGGGTGGGGATTCAGCCTCAGCCCCAGGTTCCATACTGCGTAGGTAACCATGGCTAGGATCTCGACAAGCGGGGAAGGGTACCTGGCCCTAGCCTCGGACCCATCGGAAAACATGTAACCGTCACCGAAAAAAACAAGGGCTTCAGCAGCGAGGGTTGGAATTTAGCTCTGACCCCTGACCCCATGGTTTGCATATGACTGAAATGTCCGGTGTAAGGCATGAAGTGGTAGGGGTGAGAGGTTAGCCTGACCCCTGGTCATATGGGCCATATGTCAAACGATGGGGTCAGGAATTTGGAGTGCAGGGGTCATTGGGAAATTAAACTAAGTGACAATTTGCACCATTTTCAGTGTGAATCTCGTCTGAGCCAAGAGAATTTTTTGCTTGGAAGTTCGCGGAAAGGCGGAAAATGTAGAACAATTATCCAATTTTGCAGAATTGGAGAAAAATTAGCAGAATTGAGTGAAGGAGGCATAACTTGATCATGTTTTGGTATTTTTGAGCCCAAGAAGAGCCTATATAGAGGTTTTTGGGAAATATGAATCCATTGGCAACACTAATTTTTCATTTTTAGCACTATAAACTTATTTAATTACATATTTGAGCACATAATTGAAGAGGCCCAAAATTGGAAGTTGGACCCGAAGATGTATCCAAGGAGGGGTGAAATTCATTATCAATTGTTGTTTTATGTTTCTCTGTATGGTTCATTTTCTCTATTTATTTTCTATAAACTAAGTTTTAAAACTCTAAAAAATTGTGTGTTTTTGCAAATTAACCCATTGCCCATAAGACATAAATTTACTTGCAACTTTTTAATAAACCTTCAAGTTTTTAAATTCATATCAATTTGGTATCAGAGCTTGGTTATTTTAAGGTTGGATTGTGTTTGCAAGCGTTTTCTGATTCTTACATGGTTAAAGATGAAAAGAGGATAAGGACTGCTTGAAGAACCAAATCCTCAAGTTGGTTCAAGGAAGTCACAAACACCTCAAAATTTAATAGTCATGGCACATCAAGAAGGACATGAGATGATGTCTGAGGATGAGAGAGATTTCAGAAAGGATTTTTTTGAAATGTCTAAAATGGTGAAAGTTTTGTTTGAAGAAAGGAATATAAGGATGAAAGGAGAGATCTCAAACCCATCAAACAGTAATGAAGGAGGTGAGAGTAATCCCTCACCCCTACCTCCACCTTTTCCTCCTCCTTCACCTCTATCTTCACCTTCTTCATCCTCCACTTAAACCCCTTCACATACTCCTTCAAGGTCTGCAAAAGGAAATGATAAGTCTCCTTTGTTAAAATTTGATGTCAAATTTGAATTTCCTATGTACAATGGAGAAGTAAATGCTGAAATTGGATAATTGGGTTCGTCAGAATGAATTTTATTGCAGGATTCAAAGGATTAAAGATGATGTGAAAAAAATCGAGCTTGCTTATCTTCAATTGGAAAGTGCAGCTCTCATCTGGTGGGAGGCCAAAACTTAAGAAGACTTAAAGAAAAGTGGTAAAATTATCTCTTCTTGGAATGATTTTGTAGCTGCATTAAGAAGGCAATTTGATCCATTAGTTTATATGAAAAAGGAAATTATGGATTAGAAATTTTTTATACAAGATAAAGGTCGGAGTGTTCATAGTTATGCACAAGAATTTAGAATAAGAGATTTAATCTTGGGTATATATTTTTCTTCACAAGACACTCTCAAATTCATAGGTGGATTACATAGCTAATTGAGACATACAATTATCATGTTTAACCCCACCAATCTAGATGAATTTTTTGTTCAGGAAACTCATTTAGAAGCAAGAGGGGAAATTTTTCCTTAAGAGACTAGCAATAAGCCATTCAAATCTGGAGACAAAGAAAAGGGGAAGTTCAAAGGAAAGGGTAAAAATAATGCTACAATCAAGAAGGAGGGATAAAAACTCACATGCAAACATTGTTCAAAATAATACCATGATGAAGACCATTGTTGGAAATTACATCCAGAGTTAAGACCGAAAACTTTTAACAAGGGGAAAAAAAATTGCTACAACAAATCAACAAGATCTAGGATCTGATTCTGGAGATGAGACCAAAATTACAACCATGGGAATGAAAGATAAGGCTTCTATTGCAAGTATTAGTTCTTCTAGCAAGCCCATTGAAACTAAAAAATATAAAGAAAGAATTGAGCTTTTCCATATTAGAGAAATTCAAAACATAAAAAAATAGATACTTTGTTTGATAGTGGATCCCAAGCCAACCTTATATAAGAATATACTGTCAAGAAACTAAACTTGGAAACTATCCCTCATCCTAAACCTTATCCTTCAGGTTGGATATGTGACAATGCCAAATTGCAAGTGACAAGAAAATGTAAACTTAAATTTTCCATCACTACAAACTTTATTGATGAGGTAGAGCTTGATGTTGTATCACTTGAAATATGCGAGATTGCTTTGGGGAGTCCATATTTATATGACTGAAAAGCCATATTCTATCGCCATGAAAACAAATATCATTTTACATTTAAATATGGAATCGAGTATATTGTTAAAGCACATGGCAAGAAAATGAATTTGTCCCTTGTAAGTGCTAGATAAATGAAAAGGTTGGTAAATGCTAGTAATAATTTTGTATTGTTGATGGTCAAACCCAAAGATATTGTTGAATTCGAAGCCTTTCAAGGATGTGATGTAAAAATAAAACATGATTTGATCAAAGTTGCTAACACATATGATAAGATGTTTCAGGAACCTAAAGGATTTCCTCTGAAAAGAGGAATCCGACATGAGATTCAATTCCAGTAGGACACACTTCTTCCAAATATTGGCATATATAGAATTCCAATTTTGGAGAATGCAGAAATCAAGAAGAAAATTCAAGAGTTTCTTGACAAGGGGTCATCAAACTAGTACATCTCCTTGTGGGTCTCTTATTGTTTTGGTTTTAAATAAGGATGGTACATGGTGCATGTGTGTGGACTTTAGGGCTTTGAACAATATCATGGTAAAGAACCATTATCCTCTTTCTCGTATCGATGATTTAATAGATCAATTGAAGAATGATGTTTATTTCACTAAGTTTTACTTGAGAAGTGGTTATTATTAGATAAGGATTTCTGAAGGTGATATTTGGAAAACTACTTTCAAAACAAAACAAGGTTTTTTTGAATGGTTGGTTATGCCATTTGGGCTTTGAAATGAACCTGAAACATTCATGAGAGTTATGAATGATGTGTTGATACCATTCATTGATGATTTTTTCATAGTCTACTTAGATGATATTATGATTTTTAATAATACTCATGAAGAGCATGTCAATCATGTTAAGCATGTTTTAGATGTCTTAAATAAAGAAAGATTGTATTTGAAGATGTCTAAGCGTGAATTTGGGAAAATATATTTAGTTTATTTGGGTCATATAGTTGGAGGGGGTGAGTTGAAGTTTGATCCCTCAAAGGTTGAATTCATCATGAATTGGCCTAAACCAAATAATGTAACATAGGTTATAATATTTTTGGAAGCATCTTAATATTGAAGAAATTTTATTGCTAACTTCTCATATATTGCAACTCCATTACATGCTTTGACAAGTGTGAAACAAGTTTTTTAGTGGGGATGAAAGAAACAAAAAGCCTTCGATATATTGAAAGATAAAATCAGTACAACACCAATTCTTTCACTTACAGATCTTAACCAACCATTTGAGATTCAAACCGATGCAAGTGACTATGCCATGGGAGAGGTTTTAATGCAACATGGTAAGCCTATCCGTCATCACTCTAGAACCTTTACCAATGTAGTAATTAAATATCCAGCTTATGATAAAGATTTTTATGCTTTGGTGAAAAGTGTGAAGAAATGGAAGCATTATTTGATGGGTAAGGAAACAATTATTCACATTGACCATCAACCCTTGAAATATTTGCAATCACAAACCGATCTACAACAAGACAGACATTTTCGGTTGGATGGGTTTTCTAATACAATTCCATTTGGTAATCAAGTATAAGAAAGGTATATATAAGAAGTTGTTGATATGTTATCAAGACCTATTTTTAGTGCATATGTTATTCTTAAACATAATTCTATCATGCATGAGAGCTATGTTTAACAATATGATAAAGATGAATATTTCAAAGATGTTTATGCAAATTTTTGTCAAGGAAACTGATAGCGGGGTCATCCACAGTCCCGTTTTGCTCAACTTTTTAGCAAAGTTGTGTGTACAATTGCATTCAAAATTTCATGCCCATCATCTCCCCAATCCGGCAATCTCACAACCTTCCTTTATTCTAGGCTGGAAAATTCAACACTTACATCTGAGAGTGTTAATATCTCAAATCTCTGAGGTTTGAGATATTAATTCTAAGCCCTTATGTTATCCCTCGGTAGACGCATATATTAAATCATGTTCATTGCATCACATATTTCATATGATGCCGCTGGCAGAGGTGCCATCTCTATCCTATGTTCAAATCGTAGTAATACCATCTCGTTGCATGCACACTCAATACATATATATATGCACATTCGCTAATACAAATAACCCGACATCCATAAAAGACTGGCCGCCACCTATAAATGTCATACCTTTGTTAAACCCACAAACCTTAACAACGAGCAATATAATTTAAACTGGGGCCCAGTGCTAACAATCGTCTCCATCCAACGACGGAGATCACGTCGCTCGGCTTCAAATGATCCAATTGTTGAAAATGCAACGAGATGATGGAGCTTAGTGAAATGAAGTCGCCTTCACTAAGTGGGCCCGCGGGCTATTTTTAGCGCAAAGTCTATTTTTAGACTATGTCTCTTTTTAGACATATGGATCATGGTCTATGAGTTGCAGGATTCTATTTATGGATGATTGGTCGAGTTGGTAAAAATAGATGGACCTCTATTTTTAGACATTGGGCGGTTTCTATTTTTAGACTACTGGGCTAAAAATAGAACAATCAAATATTATTAACCCTTAATAATATTTAGACTATAAAAATTATCTTATCCTCTTGGAGCACTTCAGTTTGATGCTTGGACGTGGCACATGCAGCTGACAGAAGGAATTACGCTATTCCTATGGGTTAGTTGAGCTATTGCATGGTTGACTTCAGTTAGAACTCATGTGGCAGAGTTTGGTGGAGTTGATGAGACAGTTGGTGGAGTTGTGTTCTGTTTAACTTAGTTGAACTAGTTGTATTTATTCTAACTAAAAAATACACTAGTGATGAGTGGTGTGAATTAATTATTAATTAATTCACTAAATATTAACTCATAAATCAACTAAAGAACACATCATTTAACTGCAATGCATGTACAGTTCAGTGGAGATCAGTGTTAGAGGTGGGTGAAAGGGTGAGTCTACTATCAGTTGTGACTATTGGTTGTGCATGAGATTTGCACACACATTGATGGAGATTGCCAATGAGGATTGCGCAGTTGGAGCTAGTGGGATTCGAACTTGGATCTCATCATTATTCAACTTGGATTGCGCAGTAGAGGCAGGCAGAATTGTGGAGGAGATTTGAACCTGTGACTTGTTCATCTTCTATACTAGTTTTGTGTGTAGCATTGAGATAGTGTTGAGAGCTGTGAGAGCTTTGTGCTATGTATTGTTACATGTTCTCTATCATTATAATATACAGATATTTGGGGGTTTTCAGCTATTGCTTTCCCCATTACATATTGTGTTGATATGTGTGCTTGATTATGTTTTAATGAGCGCATGCGACTGCTTTCTATTTCCGCATATTGATGATCAATTGTAGAAGAGGTTATGTATTATGCATGAAGCTTAAATAGTGTGTAATCAGGATAATCTTAGTGAATAATTCAGCTATTATTCAAATTTAAACACCGATGGCCCTAATCAAATCTCGCGCGGCTTATGTGCATGAACGATAGCGACTAACCATCAACCCGATCGGAGGGCTCGTATTCCATCGCGCCGCAACATCTGATCGAATGGATATTGCACGGGTTACTTGCACGAAAAATAACACGCGATGGCGCGCAGTGGAAGTGGTTTTGCCACGCTGCTCAGAGACACGCATCACCAATTCTGTGGAATCGCTCTAATTTCTCTAAATACCGCTTTCATCACAAAGGTGCTGCGATCAATACCAGAACCCGCCTTTACTGTTCACTCTGGTCACGGATCCACTTCCTCGACACGCCAGGTTCCGTTCAAATCCTTCCTATGACTCTCGCTACAGAGTTCTTTCACACTTCCACCAATTCAAAAACCGAGACTGCTATTCTCATACAGAAGTTTATTATGCATTTCTTTTATATACTCTGTCACAGGGTCTCACCCATACAGAATTCTCGTAATAGAACACACGCCTATAATCACGCAGGATTATTCATATTAATAACCCAACAATCCTCCACACAGATTGCATGTAATCCAACACTTTCAAGGGAATTAAACTCTCACTCGTATGGTGAACACAGGAAGTCAACTATCTCAGAATCGATTCTTACAGTGATCAATTCACCTCACCTCACAAGTCAATTTACTTGCAGTGCTTCATGCATAACTCAATAGAATCAAGGCTCATACAATTAAGACACACACCGACAAGAAAGCCGATTTCTTCAATGACACACATTATTCGTTAGCTAGAGTTAAACCAACATTGTCAATACAATTCCAAAGCAATTTATATTCTAAACACCACTGAATTTACTTATTGAGTCTCCATGTAATTCGATCAAGAAGACATAAAGTCACACATGTAACTCATAAAAAATTCTTCATAAATAGATATATATATACATACAGGCGATAAATCTCAAAAGCAAATTCTTACAATTTCATGACAGGCCAGATATTCAGTTCAGTGGCCATTACCCTCCTACTCTGTTGTTGAAGAATTTATCTACCTCTAACTCTCTCTCCCTATCTAAACTCTTCAGGATTAAATTTATACCACAAGGATGACCTGAATCGATTCAGGTCTCCAAACAGTTCAACAACTCTTAACATTCCCAATTCCTAAATTAGACTCAATAACTAAACTGACCCTAACTGACTCTTCGTATTCCTATCTTAACCAATTTCTCATGTTCTCAAAATGACTTCAGAACAATTACAATTCCCTACCAACTTTATTCAAACTTTTAATATTTACAATAATATTTAAGAACATGGGACCCCCTATGTCTACTTATGTACAAGGTAACTTTTGAGCCTAATGCCCCTGCATCAGACTCCCAAGCTTCAAATTTTTCATGATCTCCTGATCATGTGTCTTCGTCTCTGCCTCTAGGATCCCATACTTGGTTTTGTTTCTGTCCATCAGTTGCATCATCCTTCAACTGATCTTCTCCAGGCTTCCATAATTTGTTCTGTAAGTCACCTCCAGCTATATTTTCACAATCTACCCTTGTTTTTCTTTTGCTGAAACTCTCCTGCCTTCCTGCTGTTGTCTGATGCTTCTGAGTCACTCTCATCATTAGTCTTCTGATGTACTCAATCTCCATGCCCAACTTATCCTCTGGCTGGAATTTATCCTGCCCTCTGCTATTGCTTTCAATCTCTGTCACTGCCAATATTGCTGCTCTTGCAGTCTCACATGCTATCAACATGTTTACTACTTCTGTAGGTGTCATCCCCCATGTTGCATCTGCTGCCACCATGGGTGTTTCTGCCTCCCCTTCCTATCCCTCTGCAACACTTTTCTTTTTTTCATCATCTACAGATTCATCCTCAGAAAACAATTCACTATTTAATTTCCTACCAGCAGTGACATACTCATCTAGTATACTAGTAAACAGAATTAGATTCTGCAAGCTAGTATCTGCTCCTCTCTTCTTCACAGCTTCAGGCATCCTTGCTCTAGGGTCTGCAATCCCTTTCTCTTCTTCAAATGCTCCCAGCAAACAACTCAACCAATTCTCCTGTGTTTATTTTACATCTTCAACATGCTGGAAGTTAGCTCCAACATCTCTTCCTTCCTCTTGGGCAATCTTCAGCAACTGCCTCTCATCCTTTTGATGGATTCTGGAAATCCAATCAAGTTCTCGGAGCTTTTCTTTCTAATATTATATTAGCATGGAATGTTGATTCCTCCTCACTTCAGTAGCTTTTAAAATCTGCTCTCTAGTCTGCTCTTGGTCCATCAGTCTAGCCAATTCTTCTCTGTCAATGACAGTGATAATTCCCTGCATATGAGACATGGTTGTCTCATCCTCCTTCAGCAACAGTTTTTCTTCTCTCAAGACAATTTCAAAGGATGAATTTTCTTCTGCATCACCTGTACACATAAACAAATTGTCAGTGTTAAAACCATGAGACCCAACAGTCTCAATTGATGACCTAGTCACCAATTCTTCTCCCGACAATTCTAAGTCTGGTTCAAGGCTCAGAAACTCTTCATCATATTTCTCTTCAGCTGTTAAATTCCTCTCCAAATGATGATCCATCACTATGTCCAAATGATGATCCCTCACTATGTTTCCATCCAACACAGTTTCCTTCTTATTCATTTCTCTGACAATTTCCACTTGTTGTTCTTCCTCTTTCTCTGTATGATTAACACATGAATCATCAGCAGTAAAGTTATAGTGCTTCAATGCCTTCTTTTCCTCTGACAACACATCAGTATGTTGTGCAGAACTCCTTTCCAACCTCTCTGTCAGCATCTCAGCATGCTAACCTGCATCCTTCATGAGACTGTCAGCTAGTCTCAATTTTCTTCCATCATTTGCTTCATGAACTCCATCCATGAAGATCTTCCTGCCTTGCTTTCCCAGCAACTTATCCAGTGCATAGGTCCTCTGCTCCTCCAATTCTCTTCTCTGAGAATCCAACCTCCTATATAACTCAACAACTTCCATAGGAGTAGATTTCGGGAACCTTACACAACCTTTTATGCCTCTGCTTATTCTTGACCAATCCTCTATTGGCCCTTCTCTCTCAGCTTCAAAATTCTACTAGATACCTTCATTTGACCCTTCTATATTCATCTCTCCCTGAGATCTCACTATCTCAGCATTGATCTGAACAAATTTCAGATTCAATGTCTTCTTCTCACCAACAAACTCTGAAGCTTGTTCATCTTCCAGTGGTGTACCTGCAAACACACACAAATTTTTAGTTTTCAAATCACAAGACCTTTCAGTCTTGGCTACATCCTCAAGCACTTCTTCTTGAACAGGTCTGCACATGGAATCTTCAGTTTCCATCCTTGTCTCAAGAACTCTGGGTTCTTCTTCCTCTGTGGAGTCTTCCATCACTTCACATTTGTCAAACTCAAGAACACAAGCCCCTACATCATCTGGACTTATCCAATAACTCAGGAATTCCTCGATGATTTCCTCCTCAGCAAGACAAGATTCTTGCTGCCTCAAGTCTTCACTATGTCTCACAAGATCTCCTGCAGGTCTCCACTCTTCATCTGTGCTCTGTTTTACTCCACAAGCAGAAATTTCTTCTTTCAACTCAGCTGCTCTGAGTTCTTCCCTCAATAGGGCAATCTTCTTTTGCCTCAACCTCAACTGTAATGGTTTCCATTTCAAATTCTTCCTCATGAGCCAATCAACTCTCTCGCTTTCTTCTATCCTTAGTTTCAATCTGTTGAACTCTTCCCTGATCTCAGCTAATTCTTTCTGCCGTTCTTCATCTGTGGATTTCTTCTTCATGCCATTTTCTTTGGAATCTTCTTTCCTTCTTCTGTTGTGGCCTCTCTTAGAACCTCTGCAACCTTTGTAGTCTCTGCTATGGCTCTCAGTAGCCATTTTATTCTCTAGGAGTTCTTCACTCACAAGCTACACTAAGCCTCTGCAACAACAAGCTCTCTTGCTGCAACTTACCTCACCAAGCTTCTCTCCTGAGCTCTGGCTTTTGGCAAGTACTGGTCCCCTCTCTCTGGATCCTTCTGAGTACTCTCTTTTTCTCACTAGGCTTCACTCTGCAACTTCTCTCAAGAACACCTCTGCTCTATGCTCACCCAACCTCTGTTGGAATTCTTCCAGGTTCTGCCACACTCTTTCTACACTCAGAATCCCTTCCTGGATTCCTCTATCACTGCTCTCAAAGCTGTGATCTACTTCTGCTGAGATGTCTTCAATTGTCTACACTCTAAATTCTACAAAAAATCCTTCAACCAGAGTTAAACACTGCTCATTTCTCTTGAGAACACTGCAATTGTCCTCCTTATCTAGCCTCTAGCTGAATACCAGGCTCACTTCCTTCACTATCAAGCTCTGTCTTCAATTTTCAGCAACCATAATTCTGCAATTCCAAATCAAGTTAATTAATTGCAAGATCATGATCCTGTCCTCCACTCACTCTGCAAATCTTGTTCACTATGATTCTGTGTATCCTTGCTGTCTAATCTTCCTTCTTCAAATCTATAGTCTTCAAAACTCTTGTCCTCCAATTGGACTCTACAATTCTGCAACCACCTTCTGTAGGTTGCAACCTCATCAGTTTCCACAAGTCTGTTTCCTTGCATTCACCAAACTTGGACTTTTCAGAAAGAGCTACTCCTGAAGTTCTGATACCACTTGATAGCGGGGTCATTCACAGTCCCGTTTTGCTCAAATTTTTAGCAAAGCTGTGTGTACAATTGCATTCAAAATTTCATGCCCATCATCTCCCCAATCCAAAAATCTCACAACCTTCCTTTATTCTAGGCTAGAAAATTTAACACTTACATCTGAGAGTGTTAATATCTCAAATCTCTGAGGTTTGAGATGTTAATTCTAAGCCCTTATGTTATCCCTCGGTAGATACATATATTAAATCATGTTCACTGCATCACATATTTTATATGATGCCACTGGCAGAGGTGCCATCTCTATACTATGTTCAAATCGTAGTAATACCATCTCTTTACATGCACACTCAATACATATATGCACATTCGCTAATACAAATAACCCAAAATCCATAAAATACTGGACGCCACCTATAAATATCATACCTTTTTTAAACCCATAGACCTTAACAATGAGCAATATAATTTAAACTGGGGCCCAACGCTAATGATCGTCTCCATCCAATGGCGGAGAGCACGTCGCTCGGCTTCAGATGATCCGACGACCCTAATCAAATCTCGTGCGGCTTATGTGCACGAACGATAGAGACTAACCATCGACCCGATCGGAGGGCTCGTATTCCATCGCGCCACAACATATAATCGAACGGATATCACATGGGTTACTTGCATGAACAATAATGTGCGATGGCACACAGTGGAAGCGATTTTGCCACGCTACTCAGGGACACACGTCACCAATTCTGTGGAATTGCTCTGATTTCTCTAAATACCACTTTCATCACAAAGGTGCTGCGATCAATACCAGAACCTGCCTTTACTGTTCACTCCGGTCACGGTTCCGCTTCCTCGACACGCCAGGTTCTGTTCAACTCCTTCCTATGACTCTCGCTACAGAGTTCTTTCACACTTCCACCAATTCAATAACCGAGACTGCTATTCTCATATAGAATTTTATTATGTGTTTATTATATATACTCTGTCACAGGATCTCACCCATACGGAATTCTCGTAACAGAACACACGCCTATAATCACGCAAGATTATTCATATTAATAACCCAACAATCCTCCACACAGATTGCATGTAATCCAACTTTTTCAAGGGAATTAAACTCTCACTTGTATGGTGAACACAGGAAGTCAACTATCTCATAATCGATCCTTACAATGATTGATTCACCTCACCTCACAAGTCAATTTACTTGCAGTGCTTCGCGCGCAGAACTCAATACAATCAAGGCTCATACGATTAAGACACACACCGACAAGAAAGCCGATTTTTTCATTGACACACATTATTCATTAGCCAGAGTTAAACCAACACTGTCAATACAATTCCAGAGCGATTTATATTCTAAACACCATGGAATTTACTTATTGAGTCTCCATGTAATTCGATCAAGAAGACATAAAGTCACACATGTAACTCATAAACAATTCTTCATAAACAGATATATATATATATATATATATATATATATATATAGATACATACAGGCGATAAATATCATAAGAAAATTCTTACAATTTCATGACAGGCCAGATATTTAGTTCAGTGGCCATTACCCTCCTACTCTGTTTCTGAGGAAGTTCTCTACCTCTAACTCTCTCTCCCTATCTAAACTCTTCAGGATTACATTTATACCACAAGGATGACCTGAATCGATTCAGGTCTGCAAACAGTTCAACGACTCTTAACATTCCCAATTCCTAAATTAGACTCAATAACTGAACTAACCCTAACTGACTCTTCGTATTCCTATCTTAACCAATTTCTCATGTTCTCAAAATGACTCGAGAACAATTACAATTCCCTACCAACTTTATTCAAACTATTAATATTTACAAGAATATTTAAGAACATGGGACCCCCTATATCTACTTATGTACAAGGTAACTTTTGAGCCTAATTCCCCTGCATCAGAAACCAAGTTGAAGAGTTGTATTATCATGTTTAAGATCAAATTTTTTATCATCTTGGAAATTTATGTGTTCCATAGGGTGAAAGAGTCAACATCATAAGGGTTGTTGCACACTTTGGCGTAGGAAAAAAAGTGGAAAAATTAAAGAGGTATTTCTTTTGGCCTCGTATGAATGAAAGTGTGGTAAGATATGTAATAGGATGTTCTATGTGTGCTAATAGTAATCCTAGCAATAGAAATTTTGGTTTGCATACCCCACTTCCTATTCCTTCATGTC